>CP123717.1:3000000-3322151 GCA_029906385.1 Neofusicoccum laricinum | reverse complement strand
AACCCTAACCCTAACCCTAACCCTAACCCCTAACCCTAAACCCTAACCCTAAGGGGGAGCCAAACTACTCGCTGTCCGCAGCGACAACGCTACCGAGTTAAAGTTACTTCTTAACTAGTAGTACGTAACCCTTAGAATTATTCCTTAGTACACTATTCCCTACTAGTTAAGTCAGAATGGTGTAGCTAAACGAGCCATCTAGACCACCGAGACTAACGTTAGGGTAATACTAAAAGACGTAAAGCTCCTAGTTAAGTTCTAGGTAGAGGCAGCCGAGACTAACGTATACCTACGGAATCGGACTACTACTAGACCTCTTATTAACGGAAAACCTATAAGCCCTAAAGAAGCGTTTACTAGTTAAAAGCCAAGTATCGACTATATACGTGTTTAGGGCTATAAGGTATACTCCTACGTTAATCTAAAGTCTCTTCCAGTCGGATCTAGACATAACAAGTTAATAGACCGAGGAAGAGTAGGAGTATTTATAGGATATATAGACGAAATAGAAAAATATTATCGTCTATAGGCCCTAGACCTTCGAAGGGTGATCCGTAGCCATAGCGTAAGGTTTATAGAGTAAGAAAAAGGAGGGGATATTAACCTAAACCTTAAGGTTAAACCAACGTTAAATACTATCCCTAAGAGACGTCTAGTTAGACGTTCGCGAAAAGTCCTTTTTGCTTTAGAGCCTCCCGTAGAGGAAGAGGAAGAAGCCTAGTAGCTAGAAGCTAGTAAAGCGGTTACTACTAACGAAAGTTAGTAAGAACCGTAGCCCCCGGCTACTAAAAGAGAGGAATAAGACCGTTAACCAGACAATTAGGACGCTGTACTAAGTAGTACCCCTAGAATATAAAGGTTTAGGGGAGTCTTTATCCCTAAACGAAAGAGATCGCCGGAGGACTTATCCATAGACGAGCTAGAACTAAAGGTACTACGGAGCCTATTTATACTTATTAGCTAAACACCACTTAAGTACTATAAGGAGCCGGAAGCGTAAGTATTTTACGTACTATCTATACAACTCCGGACGATTATTAGACTAGAGATCCCAACCCCCAAGACCTATAAGGAAGTAGTAGGAGACCCACAATTTAGTACCCTATAGTAACGCGCTATAGAGGATAAACTTACTGCTCTTACAGGCAATAAAACTTGGGAAGAAGCCGTCCCGCTAAAGGGAGTAAATATTGTAACAAGTAAGTGGGTATTTAAGCCAAAACTTAATACCGACGGCTCGCTTAAAAAGGCTAAAGCTCGCCTTATTGCACGAGGATTCACCTAACGATTTAGATACGACTTCTAGGATACCTTTACTCTAACCGTTCGTTACGAGACGCTTCGAACGTTCCTAGTAATCGTAGGGCTCCTTAACTTAGAGCTCTACTAGGTTAACGTTAATAATGCCTTCACTAAGTTACGTCTCTAAGAAGATATCTATATAGCCCCTCTAAAGGGAGTAATAGTTAAACTAGGAAGGGTCTTTAAACTCCTACGCAGCCTATACGGCCTTAAACAAGCCGTACGAGATTAGAATAACAACTATATTAGAGCGCTTAAAGATCTTAGTTTCCGTTAGAGCGTAGCCGACCCCTACCTACTTATCTATTACGAAAGAAAAATCATCTTACTAGTCTACGTTAATGACATCCCAATCGCTGCTCTAAAGATTAAGGATATTATCTGGTTTAAAACCGCTATTAGTAAGGTCTTTAAGATCAAGGACCTAGGGGAGATAAAGAAGATCCTTAGTATTAAAGTTACTCGTAATAGAAAGAGTAGAACGCTACGTCTTAATTAGTCCTACTATTTATAAGAAACACTTCAAACTCTTTACATAGAAAAGGATAAGTTAAGACTAGCAACGCTACCGCTAAACGGATACGACGCTCTCCGCCCCTCTAGGCTAAACGATAAGCGAATCGACCTAAAAGAGTATTAGTATACTATTAGAAAGCTGATATACCTTACGGTTCTTACGCGTCTAGACATCGCGTTCCTAATTAGCCGGCTAAGCCAATATCTAAGTAATCTAGTAGAATATTACGGCTATACACTTAAGGGCCTACTGCGGTACCTTAGATTAATAGCCGATCTCGGGATAGTCTACAGGGATAGTAGGAGTGTAGGGCTTATAGGGTATTCGGACTCGGACTACGCTATAGATAAAACAGATAGGAAGTCTATCCTTAGATATATCTTCCTACTCGGTAACGGTTCTATTAGCCGGAGGAGCTAAAAGTAAAGATTAGTAGCTACCTCTACTATAGAAGCCGAGTATATGGTAATATCCGCCTACGCTAAGGAATCTCAGTGGCTTACACAACTACTTCGAGAGATAGGCGTAGGCGAATACCTTAGGTTATCCCCTTATCGTATAGTACTATTCGAGAACGAGAAGTTTAACAGCACTACAAGTCTAAAGGGAGACAATTAGGCCGCGTTAGCCCTAGCGAAGGACCCTTACGTACATAAACGGTTAAAGCATATCGACGTGTACTATTATAATGTTCGAGACCTTGTTTAAAGGAATCGAGTGCAGATCGAGTATGTTTATAGTAAGGATATAGTGGCGGACGGGCTAACTAAACCCCTAGTAAGAGACCGCTTTACTAGCTTTATCTAACAGCTAGGTTTACAGCCGACGCTCCACGGCTAAGTAGGAGTATTAAATAAACAGCCTAAGGGCTACTATACCTAGGTGGATTTTAGCTAACTAAGCGAGTTGGCTTTTAAGCCCTATATCTAAAGGGAAGCCAATGCCGAGAAGGATCCGATTAACGAGGACCAATTAGGGTTTAGCGTAGCACGTGACGTACACGTATATCTTCCGTGTGCCGCTAATAGGTAGAAGAATTAAACGACTTATCGTAGACTATCTCTATACCGCTATTATAAACCCTTATTGTTTAACACATACTAAGTTATACGCGAGGAATACTTATTACTAGACTAAAGAACTAATTATAAGGTAGAGAGGCGAGCTTTATATATATAAGGAATAAACTAAAATACTAGCTTCCTAATTTATAAGTAGGCAAGTCTAGATCTAGATTCCAAATCGATCGGCGGTAAATAAGAAGTAATTAGTCCACATAAGCTATATTTATAATAAGTACTTAAGGAGGACTTAACTATATATATCGGACGCTTAGTTAGGGATAACTGGTTCGTTAGTATTCTAGGCGAATAAGGTAACGCCTACGGAGTATACTTAAGAGATAAGTCGTCGAGTCGTTAGATTAGATTATCCTAGGATAATTAGTCGGATATTCCCGATCTATACTCCTTCGTTAGAAAGATATTAGAAGAGCTCTATCTAATAGTTAGAGACCTCTATAGGGTTAGTATTAGGGTTAGAAGTTATATTATTTTACCTTTAATACTTATAAGGTAGTAGTTAAAGTATTAAAGTATTATATAAGGCCTCTCGTCCGAGTAGGTTTATCGAGTCGGGTCCTAGGGGTCGAGGCGGGTCGCGTTATAGGGTTCGCTACCGCTATTAGGATATCGCTAAACTATTTAGAGGATAGTAGCCGTAGCTAGATAGGGAAGATAAGTAGGAAGTAGGGTTTAAAGATTATAATTAACTATAAGGGTTCTATCTACTATAAAGGAGTATTAACTATATATATAAAAAATTTAGGTCGTAACCATAGTTCGTAATCGTATAGTCTAGGAGGTTAGGTTTAATAGTTAAGTCTTAGCGTCCTAACCGTATTACGGCTACTAAGTTATTAGCGTAGTTAGAGGTAGTAGATTATAAGAACCTTCTCTACGCTTCTTAACTTCGTTTTCTACTTCCTATAGCTATACCGTAATACTTAGATACCGGCTTTTCGAATACCGGCTTCTCTATAGGCTTAGATACCGGCTTTTTAAATACCGGCTTCTCTACTAGTATGTTTACTAATTTTCTTATTAGTCTTATAGCTGTTCTAGCGCCTAGTCTTACGTACTTTAAGTAAAATAGGTACCCTCTATTAAAGATAGTATATATATTACTATAGGCTAGATACCTTAGACTATCCCTTTTATTATAGTTACGTATATCGTATCTACTAGAATAGATTCTATACTAGATACTCCTAGTATATCTATTTTACTTATAGCCGTATTTATTATATCTAAAGTACGGCCTTTAGTCCTCTCTCTCCTTAAATATAGTATAGTAGGCTATAGAGGCTTTAAACTATACTAAGCCTTAGATAAGAAGGTACTACGCCGCCTTCTTCTTTACTAGCTAGATAACTAGCGATCTAGTTACCTTTTCTACCTTAGTTTTACTAAGCTACGTAGCTTTTTTTACTATATAGTTAATCTTACTATCTCTATTCTCCTTTTAGAAGTTACTAAGAACCTAACTAAAAGGTATAGATCGACCGCGACCGTAGTCGATTTAGATTTATATAGGGATCGCCGGGTAGGCTTCGTACGAGCCGCTCGCGATCGATTTACCGCGGTTAATTTAGAACGAGGTACTTAGATCGGGGCCCGGACTCGGTTAAGTTATAGAGCGCGTCCCCGCGACTACTTTTTATACGAGCTACCTTAAAATCCGACCGCTACGTCGTAAGAAATCTAGTACTTAGGGTAAGAGTAGGGTTAGGGTTAAGGATTTTAATAGAATAAGGGTGATCCGTACGCCGGAATAACCGCCGGCGGCGGCGGCGGCGGCGGCGGCGGTAGTAGTAGTAGTAGCGGTAGTAGTAGTAGTAGTAGTAGTAGTAGCGGTATTAGTATTTTCGAGCTTTCTTATACTACTAGTACTATTCTCTAGCTAACTTTTAGTATTAGGCTAGGTAATACTAGCTAGCGTACTAAATAGCGATAGCTTACTTCTATTACTAGATAGAATACCGGCTCGTAATCTATAGAGAGTACCGGTACGCGGTCTAGCTAGACTAGGTATAAGGCTACTTATAGGGGAAATACTATCGGATAGGCTAAAAGTAGGCGGAACTTATTAGTAGCGAGGTTAGTAGAGGATAGTACGGCTTAATTATATTTTCTAGCGAGCTAGAGGTACTAGCCTAGATAGAGTAGCCTATCGCCGAGCTCTTACTATTCGAAGATAGACTACTATACTAGAAGGACCCTAGTAACTACCGGTATATCTATAGGAACACTAAGGGGGATAAAATAATAATAAAGAAGTACTAGCGCGTCGAGTATAGATAGTTAGTTAGAGGAGGAAGTAGAGGCCGGCTATAAGGGCTTATACTCGGTATACTCGCGGAAATATATTAGTATACTTCTACAAGAAGACTAAGCTAAGGAGAAAGAAAATAATAAGCGTAGGAAGATATTATATACCGAAGTAGTTAATCCGTACGCCCTTTAAGTTATTAGGTGTTAACTTATAATTATTAACTTATCGCCGTAGGGATCTTCTAAGGTACTTAACAGTCTAGACCGTTATATTACCCCCCTCTTCTCGGGCTTAAAGGTAGGACTTAAGCGCGTCCGTTTCTTAAAGTACCGACGCTAGCTCCTAAGTTAGTCTTATATATCCTTTCTACTTAATATAGTATTACTTCTAGGGCCTTTATTAGCCGCGCTTTCGTTTTATTCTTTCTCTATAAATTATCTTAACTATCTACTATTCGTATCTATTATCTAATATTAGTAGCGGCTAGTAGTCGTCCTATTCTTAACTCGGCAGAGGGTCTATTCTAGTAGGACGTAGGAGGTTAATATTAAAGACGTTATATATACTACTTAGTATATCTAGTCGATAGCTATAGGGACTAACTACTTTAGTAACTATAAACTTTACTAAGCGGTTATCTAACTTCCGGCTTAGGCGGTCTATCTTAATATTCTTTATACTTAGCTAGACCTTATCTCCCACTTTATATATAGGTAATAGATTCCGGTATCGATTCGCTTAGGCCTTCTAATCCTATTACGCGTTTACTATCGATACTTCTACCTATTCGGTAATTTTCTTAATCTTCGTAATAATCGCTTCTCCCTTCTAGATAGGCGACGTCGGATTCTATATAGGCTATAGATCTTCGAATAGCTATAGCGGCTCGAGATAGTATCTATAAGAGAGGAAGAAGAGACTAACGCCCGTTAATAAGGATTCGTAACTATTAATCGCGAGCTCGACTACTAGTAACTAATCGACCTAGTTATTCTACGCTTGATTAGTTATTCGACGAAGTTTTTTCTCGACTTTAGTATTAGCGCGCTCTATCGATCTATCTATCTCCGGGTGGTACGCTATCGATATATACCTCTCGATCTTAAGTAGTTGGTAGACTCTTTTCTATAGTTAGCTAACGAATTAACTACCTCGATTAGAGACGATTACTACTAGGACTCTATAATAGCGGTAGAAGCGCTTAATAAATAGATTAGTAATTATCTTAGCTTCGTTATCCTTATAGCCCTTAAGAATAACTCCCTTCCCTAGACGATCGGTAATTACTATAAGTATTTAACATTCTTAGCTCTTAGGTAGCGGGCTAATAAAATCAATTAAGATCTCTCTCTACTAACGATTTAGTATAGATAACGGCCGTAATAGTTTTTACTTATAATCTCTCTAGACTCTTATCCTTCTATAAACGTCGTAGTTCCGTACGAATCTTCGTACGTCTAATACGAAGTTTAGCTAGAAGAATTACCTAGCAACGAGGGCTATCGTCCCGTTACGTCTAGAATAAGCCGTTATAGTCGAATTATAAAGTATTTAAATTAACTTAGTCCTTAGTAGCTCGTAATTCGGCACCTAGCGCCTACTACGGAATAGTAGCTCTCCTTAGCTATTTAGAAAGTAATTAGCGACTAAGAGCTTAACTAGCTCTTCTAAGTCGTTTAGTAATATTCTTTTATCTTCTCTTACTACCGTTACTAGGCGTTCTTAATCCGGGTCCGCTAATTTAGCCTCTTACTAGAGTTATTATAAATGATCCTTAATTAGCTCTGTTTACTGCGTATCTATCGGTTCGTATACTTCTCTCTTAGTTCTTTCTTATCGTCTTATCTATACTAGTACTACGAGTACTCTCTAATAGTTAGCTTAGATCTTATTAGGGCTAAGGAGCTATATAATACGATATTATAACCTCTTATTATCTTAGGATACTAGTAGGTCTTAATCTCTTCTTATAAGTATATCCGGTTATGCTCCTAGCTTGCCAGGTCGGTAGGTAATAGTAAAGTTAAACCTACTTAGAATAAGCTACTATCGCATTTATCTCTTAGACAGTCGTCGAGCTATAGTAAAGTACTCGAGGTTCTTATAATCTATAATAATCTTAAATTCCTTAACGCTGCGTAGTTCCGTATCCTATTGCTAAAGGTATTTAATAATTACGAGAAGTTCCTTATCGTAGATCTTATAGTTGTATTCTACTAGTATATTCTTCTTTAAGAAGTAGATAACTGGTCGGAGTACTCTATTATTATCGTATTAAGATAGGATACCTCTAGTATAGTACCTAGAGGAGTCAGTTTCGAGGATTATCTTCCGATCCGGGTCAAATTAGGCGAGAACTAGTACTATAATAAAGGCCCTTTTTAATTTCTTAAAGGCTGCCTCTACTTCTTAAGTCTAGTTGAATTGATTGCCCTTCCTTATAAGTACGCGTAGGGGAGCCGTAATCTATAAGTACCTATCGATAAAGCGACGGTAGAAGTTTACGAAACTAAGAAATCTAAGTACTCCTTTAACCGTTATTAGCGCTTCCTATTCTTAAATAGCCTTAATCTTTATAGGATCTATACGGATGCCCTTACCTACTTTAATAATAAATCTAAGGTACTTAGTTAACTAAACCTCGAATTCGTATTTATCGATATCGAGCTGAAGCCCTACTGCTTAAAGCTTCTTAAGTACTTAAGTAATATGTTTCCGGTACTACGAGCGAGATCCTTCGGTGAAAATTAGAATATCATTAACGTAGGCTAATACGAAGTCGTTAAGAAACTCCTAGAGTGTCTAGTTAATATACTATTAGAAGGTACTTAGGGCATTAGCGAGTCCAAATAGGGTAATAAGCCATTCAAATAGTCTAAAACATATTCGAAATACTATAAGCTATTCGTCTCCTAGCTTAATTCGGATCTTATTAAACGCTGCAATAATATTAAGTTTAATAAACTAGCGTGTCTTACTAATTCTGTTAAGAGTCTCCTAGATAAGGGGTAATAGGTAACGGTCCTTTCTGTCACGACTCAAGAAGAACAAGTCAGATTCTCGAAATTAACTAAAGTTTCTAAGCTAGAGAAAGGAAAGAGAAAAGAAAGGGAATAAAGGAGGAAGGAGGAAACTTATATATCCAGCCTAGGTACTAGTTAGAAGTCGAATAGCCGGTCTTAGGCTTCCCTTTCCCGTACGTTCCCGCTAAGTGTTTGCTCTTAGCAAACCCTATGTCTTAGACATCTTGTCTTAGATAAGTGCTTTAGCCTAATTAGGCTTAGTTTTCTGGAGAATGAGATGTTGACGGTCTGAATCGTCACATTACCCCCCTCTTAAGCGAGAGCTTCTGGCGATGACCTCACTCGACAGCTTTATCGTTTTCTTGAATCCACCGTTTGAGTTCCTTCGGTGGACCGGGCTTCGCTGGGTAGGAGTCGTGAAATTCCTTGAGTTTCTGAGCCGCGTGGTTGAAGTTGTCTACTGGATACCATTGAGGGTCGGGTGGCCAGTCTGCCCACTGAACCCTGTACTGGAGTCTCTTCCCCTTGCCAGTGTAACGGGAGTCGAGAATGGACTCTACTACGTATTCGTCTTTATTGTCTACCTGCACCGCGGGCTGCGGCTCCGGTATCTGGACTAGATAGGGGTCACTGTCGTCCCTTGTAAGCTTGCTTGGATGGAACACATTGCCGCGGTTAATGCCTGGGGGTAGTTGAAGGCGGTAAGCGGTTCCCACTTTCTCGATAATAGGATATGGCCCAATCCGCGTCCATCCTAGCTTCCTTGAGGGTCGGTCCAAATCCATGTCCTTAGTAGAGATAAACACCTTGTCTCCCACCTCGTAGGACACATCCTTCCTGTGACGGTTGGCGAACTCTACTTGCTTCTCCTGGGACTGCTGCAGGTGGAATTTCGTAAATTCCCAGACCTTTTGCATCTTATCTGCCATCTCGTTGGCTCTTTCCCTGCTCCAGGTAGCCGCGGCGGTGGGCGCTAGAGGGGTGGGCGTCCAGTCAAAGGATAGGCGGGGCTCATATCCGTAGACCACGAAGAAGGGGCTTACGGTAGAGGAGGCGGAGACGTTTCCATTAGCAGCGTATTCTGCGGAGGCAAGCCAGTCTACCCAGTCGTCCTGATGATAGCTAACGTAGTGACGGAGGTAGATTTCCATTTCTTTGTTGGCGTTTTCTGTTTGCCCGTCCGTCTCTGGATGGTAGGCTGTTGAAAGGCGGTGGTCAATCTTCAGTAGCTTGCAGAGGCCTTGCCAGAATTCGCTGATAAACTGGGGTCCTCGATCTGAGATGATGGTGTCCGGTAGGCCATGATACTTCCAGATATTGTCTCTGAAGAGCTGCGCCATTTGACTCGCGGTGGTGGTGTCGTGGCAGGGGATGAAGTGCCGCATTTTTGAGAACCGGTCTACCACTACTAGGACGGCGGTGAATCCTTTGCAGTTTGGCAACTTGGTGACAAAGTCACAGGATAGGTGCTTCCAGGGCTGGTCCCCGATGGGGAGCGGCTTGAGCAGGCCGTTGTAGGATTCCGTTTTGTATTTAGCCCTCTTGCAGGAGTGGCAGTTCTGCACGTACCGCTTTACTGCCTTTTTCATACCATTCCAGTAGTACCTCTCCTTTAAGAGTTCCCAGGTGCGCTGGATGCCTGGATGTCCCGTTGCTGGGGGTCGATGAGCAGCCTGAATGAGCCTTAGCCTGAGGCGGTCGTCCTGTGGCACAACAAGGCGGTTCTCCTGGAAGACGAGCAAGTCATCGCGCAGTGAGTACTCAGGGTACTTGCTGATGTCCTGGCGGATGGCCGTCAAGGCGTCGTCTGTCCGGTTAGCTGTCCGTAGCTCAGTAGGGAGGTCAGGGTTTTCGAATAGCTTGAGGGGAGAGAGGGTGAAGCTCCCCGGAGGGAGCGCCGTGCGGTTCATAGAGGCGAGGCGGGAGTCAGAGTCGTCCACCGGTAGATCCTGCTCTCGACGAGAGAGAGCGTCTGCTCTCTTATTCTTCTTTCCTGCGATAGGAACAATCCTAAAGTCGTACTCCGCGAGTTCTTCTGCCCATCGAATTTGGCGGCGGGAGAGCTGCTTGTTCGTCATGAACGTTTTCAGGGTCTCGTGATCAGTGAATACCTGGATTGGCTCCTGTACACTCCGGCACTCGGGACTCCATTCCTGAAAGGCTCGAACGATGGCCAGGAGTTCCTTGTCGTAGATCGTGTAATTACATTCCGTGTCTGAGAGCTTCTTGGAGAAGTAGGCCACTGGATGAAGCTTCCCTTCCTCATCCTTCTGTGAAAGGACTCCTCCACTAACGTAGTCAGAAGAGTCAACTTCGAGGAAGATGGGCTTCGCCGGGTCGAAATGTCGAAGTACTGGGTCTGAGCGGACGGCGTTCTTTAGTGCTTGGAAGGCGGCCTCACACTTCGGCGTCCAGGCCCACGCTACCTTGTTCTTGGTCAGGTCGGTGAGTGGTTTTGCAATCCTCGAGTAGTTCTTAATAAACCGGCGGTAGTAGTTGCAGAGGCCTAGGAATGAGCGCGCTCCTCGGAGAGAGATTGGGGCTTTCCATTCCAGGATAGCTGCAACCTTCTGGGGGTCCATCCGGATTCCGTCTCGCCCGACAATGAGGCCAAGGAAGCGAGTCTCGGTGACCTCAAATTCGCATTTCTTAATGTCCGCTTGAAGGCCTGCTTCTCTGAGTTTCTTAAGGACCAGTCGTACCTGTTCTCTATGCTCTTTTCTTGTCTTACTGTAGACCAGAATGTCGTCCATGAACACTGAGCAGAAGTCGTCTAATCCGGCCATCATAACCTCGTTCATGTACTGCTGGAAGGTGGCAGGTCCATTACATAATCCAAAGGGTAGGACGTTGTAGCGGTATGATCCGTAGCGCGTCCGGAAGGTTGTAAGGTCCTTGGAGTCTTCGTGCATCCGAATCCTGTGGAATGCTTGTCTGACGTCAATCTTAGAGAAGTAACGCGCTCCAGTCAACCGGGCTAGCGTCTCGTCAATCAAGGGAAGTGGGTATTTATTCTTCTTCGTAGCTGCGTTAAGGCGGCGGTAGTCCACGCAGAAACGGAATCCTCCATTGGCCTTCCTTGCCATGAGGATGGGTGAACCAAACGGTGCCCTGCTCGCTTCAATAAACCCCTTTCCTAGGTTCTCCTCAATGTAGTCCTTTGCAGCCGCGAGTTCGTCCGTAGACATCCGGTATAGCGGCGGCGTGCGTAACTCCGGGTCCTGGTTGAGCTCTATCCTGTGGTCACAAGGTCTTGAGGGGGGAAGCTCGTCTGACCTCTGCTTGGAGAAGTTCTCTGCCAGGTCCTGCAGCCATTCAGGTAGCTGAGGGGTGAGTTCTCTTAACTCCTCGGGTAACTATTGTTGGAAGGCGTTGATTCTTGCCTGCTCCTCCTCCTCCAGCAACTCCCAGAGACGGAGATGGTACACTTCAGTGCCTTGTTGCTTTAGTGAACGCAGAAATCCTTCCGCAGTTACGAGCTGCATATCCCTCTTTGGTACCTTCTTTCGAGGTGGGGAGACTTCTTCTCCACGTCCTTGGTCAGTTCCTTGTTCATTTCTTTAAGGGACTCCCTTATATCGGCCTGGAAGGAGTGTCTAGTAAGGATTCTCTGGGGCCTCCATGATTCTACCTTAGGAGGCGTCGTTGGATCAAGCTTTCTTGGCTCCGCCGCGGCGGGCCTGCCGGGGTGCGTGCAGAAGTTCGGCTTGAACGTGACTGAGTTGCTGTTTGCGTCTGGCAACGCGCCGTGGGCCTGCAACCAGCCCTTTCCCAGTAGCATGTCGTGGTTCCCAAGGTCCATGATGAGTAGGGGAGAGGTGGCTTCCCAGTGATCCTTGACTTGGAGGTGTGGGCAGATCTTGTGGGTGATAGGTTTTCCGCTTCGCCCGTCCGCAACGGTGTAGGGGATCGGTTTGGAGAGGGGAGGGGTACAATTCCAAGCTCTTCTGTCATCTGGTGCGCGAGGCTCCTGCTCACTGTGGCGTATACAAGTGCTCCAGTGTCAACCATTGCATCAACCTGTATTTTCTTTCCTTGACTAGATAATATACAGTGTGCAATAATAGGTTCTAGGTTGGGGTGCCACAGGGAAGTCACCTGTACTTCCGTGAACAAAGCCTGTTCCTTACTCCTAGGCGCGTCTTTGCTAGGAGTTACTCTTTTCCCGAGTCTTCAGCTGATCCAGAGTCCGGCTCAGCATTGGCGATGGTAACCGCCTTAGCAGGGCAGGCGTTAGCCATATGCCCTTTCTGATGGCAGTGGAAGCAACGGCCTTCCTTGCGGTAAGAATCCCGCTCCTCAGCGGTTAGTGACTTCTTCTGTTCCTGCCTAGAGGTAGTACGCTCCACCGTTGGCTTAGTGTTCTTTAGGGATTTATTAGCACGCTCCTTCTTCTTCTCTGCCGCCTTAACATCGTTCTGAAGTTCCCTATCTAGCGTACGGGCACGAGCCGTTAGATCCTGGAAGCTGAAGTTTAGGGAGTCCTTAACGGGCGCCAGTCCATGGCGAAGTCCTCCTGAAAGGCGGGTCCATATCTCCTCAAACCACTGGTCCCTTGGAAGCTCGGATTCCGTGGCGAGGGCAATGAACTTGGCGTAGAAGGAGTTGAAAGGCGTCGTGTTCTGGTAGAAGCGGCGGAATTCCTGGCGCTTGTTCTGGAGGAAGTGGGGGTCGTCAAATACGGAGGTAAGAAGAGCAAAGGCCTCTTCTGCCGTCTGGAAGGCAGCGGGTCCCTCATGAACGTTCGGCCTAATGGTGTCTGAGGCCGTCCCAGTGGTGCGTGAGAAGATGTAGGATATCTTGGCCCTTTCAGTCTTGTAGTGGTCCGCGTTAACTTCCAGCTTATTGTACATCTCGGCCTTCCAGTGCCTAAAGGAGGGCTCCTTCTCGGGTTCTCCAGTAAACTGTGGAGGATCAGATAGCTTCGCGGAGCGTCCTCCCTGATGCTGAGATATTAGGGAGCGGACTAGGGTTTCTACAGTTGGCTGACTGTCAGGAACGGAGCTCATCTCAGACTGGTTTCCAGGGGATTGACGTCCTGTAGTAGGTCGGTAGCTAAAAGTAACGTTCGGCTCCCTGAGGCCCTTATTTTGTCGTCTAACGCGCTCTAGTTCAGCCTTAAGGATACCTTTCTCTGCAGTGAGCTCCGCATTCTCCTGGTAGATCCGCGCGCTTCCTTCTTCAAGGTTCTTAAAGTTCCTAAGAAGCTCGTTGAACTCAACGGCGGCCTCTGTCTTCTTTCCTTGTTCTTGTTGAATGTGCTGGAGGAGATCTCCTATTAGGTACTTTGTTTTTCCTAGATCCTGGAAGAGGATCTCCATCTCTTCCTCATTCTTCAGCACATTGAACAGGGAGATCTTTCCATGCTGGAAGGGGTTCATGGTGAAGTCTTGAATGTCCCCTCCACCCAAATGGTTGTGGGGTGTGTACTGGAAGAGCACATCATCTGAGGTTATAGGGAGTGGCTGTTCAATTGCCTCAGGAGCGTCTTGCTCTTTTTCTTTCCCCTTAGGCTCCTTAGTACGTCTGGCGCCACGCGCGCTCGATCCGGGAGTCGACATAGTGGTAGGTCCAACGTTCTTTTACCAGGGCAAGCCTGCTGGAAGCTTGAACGAAGGAGGGGTTGGTGAGAGTTGATGAGAAGTGATGAGAAGTGATGAGAAGTGATCGGTGGTCAGAGAGCGGGTTATCTGATTGGTGAGCGAGTAGGATAAGTGAAAGGGTGGCTTCGTCTTCTCAGAAATCAGGGCAAGCCAGCTGATGGTTGAATAAGAGTAAGCCGAAGTGGTTAGGTGAGCTTAGAAAAGTGTCACGACTCAAGAAGAACAAGTCAGATTCTCGAAATTGACTAAAGTTTCTAAGCTAGAGAAAGGAAAGAGAAAAGAAAGGGAATAAAGGAGGAAGGAGGAAACTTATATATCCAGCCTAGGTACTAGTTAGAAGTCGAATAGCCGGTCTTAGGCTTCCCTTTCCCGTACGTTCCCGCTAAGTGTTTGCTCTTAGCAAACCCTATGTCTTAGACATCTTGTCTTAGATAAGTGCTTTAGCCTAATTAGGCTTAGTTTTCTGGAGAATGAGATGTTGACGGTCTGAATCGTCACACTTTCGGGTAAGCTAATTAAGTGTACGATAGTTATAGTAGAATCGTAGGCCTCCTCCTAGTTTTCGTACAAATAGGATAGGAGCGGCTATAGACGAATTACTTACACGGATAAATCTCTTATTAAGATATTCCGTAAGGGTCTTCCGGAGGACTAATAGCTTATCTCTTAATATATTATATAGGGGTCCCTATAGTGCCTATAGTGTCTTACCGTTCTTATCCTTTTCAAGCTCGATTGCGTGATTAATTCTAGGCCGGTGGGGTAGTAGCCTATTAGCCTCTATTCGGTTAAATACGGGTAGAAATCTCTCTAGCTAAGGTGGTAACTTAGTACTTAGGTTAGTATGTTTCTTCTCTATAAGAGCCTTATTAATATCCGCTAGAGCGGTTGGATCGCCCACTAGACTGCCTTCTTGATTTTCTCGAACAGGTCCTAGTCTTCCTAGTGCTTCCTTTTCTTTTGGGCTGTTTGGGAGTTCTACTGGAACTGGAAATGCTGTTTTGCTATCTGGCTGGCCGCATCTCGGGCCGCTTGTTCTTCCATAGTACACGGTCCGGGCGAAAATTGGAACGAAGCGGTAGGATTGCCGCCATCCATGGTTGTTTCTATGCCTCCCTCCATTCCTAGGCTGCTGCACTAGGTGGGGGTTGCGTGGCCGTGCTGGGTGCGCTGGGGGCTGTTATACGGTAGTGGTTTTGACCAAGAAGCTGATTTCGAAATTCTTAGGGCGGGTTTTTCTTTCTTCCTTATCCTGTTACTGTGAAGGCTGCGCCGTAACACTTAGGATAAAAAGGAAATCACTGGGTATTAAAGCTACTGCCTCTCGATAGTTGCAATTATAAGGGCTTGCACCCGGTATACTCGCGGAAATGCATTAGCATACTTCTACAAGAAGACTAAGCTGAAGAGAAAAGAAAGAAAGGTTTAAGTAAGATAGCGCTGCTTATATATCTCTCTAGAGTCCCTTTTATTAGTAGCGAGTTGCAGGGTTTTCTTATTGAGCTTTACTAAGCTTCAGGGTCTTCTTAACCCAAGGTCTCGCCGTAGGATCCATCTAAGGCACTTAACGGTCTAAACCGTCACAGTAATGCCTCTACTAACTCATAATTGCAAATTTTTGCCCCTTACCAGCCGGCAGTATCCTGCCCCAAGCCCCGTGCATGAAAGGTGCCTGGTTCGCGACGCTGGAGAGTGCATCCATTTCGGGTAATCGATTGCAGACAGAGTCTATCTTGGTCTCGGTTCGAACGAAGATCTAGAAAGCCCCTCGGGATGTTTTAGCCCCTTCGGGTTACTATTATTGAGGGCAAGCCTGATCAAAACTCGCAAGGGGACGATGAAATTGCGGTTGGAAAGACACGTTGGTTGGGAGGCGACCGAAGCGGTCCGGTCCGTGGTCCGCGCGGAGTTGTGTGATCAGCGCTCGGTTGACGCTGGGGCCGCCGTCTCGTGTCTGATTGAAGATCCAGGTCACGCATCATACGCGCTCTTGCGCTAAGGTGGCGTGCTTGAGGTTCCAGACCATGCGGTGCTTATGGCCTCGTCTTCACCCTTGATTTCTATTACGTGAACCCCAACCATTGCTACCCAACAGAGAAACATCGGGAAAACTACGTGCCCTGCCGTGCGTAAGACATGTTGGTCGTATGGCTCTGCTGTCGCAATGTTATTTTCCCCTGCCGTTGGGTTGCGGTCTCGTCAGATCCGGAACGAGAGAGTACTGTGGTAAGTACGCCGCGAAACCGAGTTGCTGTTGAAGCGAGGACATTGAACCGCGGCAAATAATAACGCCGAAGAAAATCTATCTGCGTACAATGGTCAGTGTAGTGGCAGGTATCTTGATAGGTGGACGGATCGCATACGCCTAATAGGGCGACGTATTCAATAGCATCTTCATAATAACTGAAAATCTTGCTAAGACTTACGATATGTTAAAAATTGGTGCGGTGTAGAATGTAGTACGATTCTTAGCATGAGTTGGTAAGGGGGGTAGGAGAGGTGCCCGCCTTATACTTGTTACGACGGACCCGACCGTGTTGGGTTTCAGTCGGCGCGTAAGACTATTCGGCCAACCTCCCGTCGACTGGAAGTCGACAAAAGGTTCAGCAATAATCAGCCTAGTAGCTAATCGTGCCCCAATAACTCTATATACAGAGGCGTGTTCGTAACACAGCGGTAATAGATAGCGGTCCTTCCTTATAAGTCGATTGAGAGCCCGGTAGTCACAGCAAAAGCGTAGACCGCCTCCTAGTTTCTTAACGAATAAGACCGGTACCGCAGCAGGCGAGTTGCTTACACGGATAAAACCTTTATTAAGTAGCTTATTAAGAGTCTTCCTTAGCACAAGGAGCTCGTTACGAGATATATTATATAAAGGCCCCTATGGAGCGTCGGGTGTCTTACCGTTAGTGTCCTTTTCGAGTTTAATTTGATGGTTAATTCCAGGTCGATGTAGTAGGAGTTTATCCGCCTCTTTCTTATCGAATAGACCAATCCGTTTAGGATCTACCCAACTAGGCAGCCGGCTTTAAAGATCGATAGGGGGTTTCTCCTATAAGGCCTTATTAATATCCGCGAGGCTGGCTGTAAAGATCTGATATCCTTTCTTTTTTCTAAGGCTAATAAGGTGGTAAAAGGCAGCGGCTCTAATTAGCTTACCTCGAGACTTAGGGAGATCGGTGTCTTGTTTTACAGTTAATCTAGTATCCTTAAAGGTGATAGTCCGTTCGCTTTAGTTAAGTACTGCCTTTTCCTATACCATCCAGGGGCTCCCTAGCATAAGATCGCATCCAGAGAGCTTTAGGACGATATAGAAGAACATTCGCTTTTAGTAGTAACCTCTAATATCGACCTCGGCCCAGGCAACTTCATTAATCTTCCATCCAGTAGGTGTTAATCCATCCAGTATTCTTGGGGTGATTTTAATACGCGGGAGGTTATAGCGTTCAGCGAGTTTGCGGCTCATTACAGCGTAGAATTCACAACCAGTATTAGTAAGAGCTTTTCCAAAAGACTCTTTATTGATCATAACTGAGGTAAGAAGTAAATCCTATTCCAATTTAGGTTACTGCTTCCGCCATTCGTTCTATACTTCCTGCTTTTCCTCCACTATTGGCTCCTGCTGTGACGGTTTAGACCGTAAGGTGCCTTTGGATAATCCTACGGCGAAGCGCATGCGAGAAGCAAGCGAAGCGGTTGCTCCTCGCAACTATTGGTCCATACGTAGCGACGAGTGTTTATTAGCGACCTTTCGCTCGTTTTGACTGTTCTCTCTTTTCTCCTTAGCTTAGTCTTCTTGTAGAAAGCAATGCCACTGCATTTCCGCGAGCGCACCGGATGCAAGCCCTCACATTAGACTAAGCTCACATCTCCTCTTCGCGCCAAGGCTCCCACGCGAGCACCGGCATCCCTCCCCACAAGAAGACACCCAAGAAGACACCCAAGAAGACACCCAAGAAGACACCCAAGAAGACACCCAAGAAGACACCCAAGAAGACACCTAAGAAGACACCCAAGAAGACACCTAAGGAGACACCCAAGAAGACACCTAAGGAGACACCCAAGAATTTGCAATGGGAGACGATAACGCGCCCCCACAATGGTTCTTCCAATACATGGAGCAAAAGGAGAAGCAACAACAAGAAGAACTCCGTCTTCTACAACTTAAGCATGAAGAAGAGCTGCGACAAGTTCGCGAAGAAGAACAAAAACGCATCACTAATAGAGCAAAGCCCGGCAAAGCTCTACCCCAGCTCCAAGAGTACTACGGCGAACCGGAGAAACTTGAGGCCTGGCTCCAGCAGGCTCAGGTAAAAATTCGAGTCGACTACTACCAATGTACCGAATTCGTCAAGTTCTGGGCGTTAGCCGCATGCCTCCGAGGCAAGGCTCTTAAGCGAATGGACGCCTGGACTCGTCAATTTGGAACGCCAGATCAAGCCCGCACAGATACCCTTTTCCATCAAATGCAGCTTGTCTTCCAAGACCCACAAGCCAAGGAACGAGCCCAACGGAAGCTAAACTCGCTACGCCAAGGGAAGAGACCGTTTATTGAGGCATATATGGAATGGCAAAGCCTCTTGATTGAAGCGGGTGGAGCGGACTGGCCTGATAGCGCCAAGAAGATGTCGCTAGACCGAATCCTTGGAGACGAGCTCGCGCGTGCAATGATTACAGTCCCGGCAAGCAGTAGCTTCGAAAGCTATTATAACACGCTTAAGGAAGTAGACGACCGTCTACACGCCTACCAGACTCGAACAGGTCAGAGACTTCAGAAACAGGCAAGCCAAGAACGCCTTAAGTGGCAGTCCTCACAGGATTGGAGGAAGACCCTAGATGCTCAGCCAAGTGCGAATCCAAATGAAATGGACTGGCAACCGTCGCAACCAGCCCAAGCTGCAACAACTCGGCCAAGAAGAGCAAAGTGGGTACCTCAGGAAGAAATCGATCGACGTCGTCAAAACAAGCTCTGCACGCGCTGCGGTGCCTCCGGACATTGGTGGCAGGCATGCCCTTATGCCTCTGCCCGCCGCCCTGCTCAAGCCAATCCTACGAGACAGGCGAAGCCTATCTTCGCTCCCCAGCTCGAGGATGAAGATAACGACAATGAGGACTTGGGAAAAGAATAGCTCCTGATCAAAATCGCGGTCAGGAGCAGCAGGAGGAAAGCAAGCTAAACGCATGCTATAAACATACTAAAAGCAAGCTTCGCGCAGATTGGAAGCAGTTCGAACGCAAGCATATGGAGAAGCCCCCCTTTTTAGTCTCGACACTTATCAATAGAGAAGTTTCCGCACCAACTCTTATTGATACGGGATGCTTGTCATATGGCTTTATCGATGCTCGATTTGCTCAAAAGCAGAACCTCCAGCGTATCCCAGTTCAACCAAGACAGATCCAGTCAGTCAACGCCATTACTGACTCCTGGATTACTGAGGTGGCAATTGCCGAGATTGATGTTGGCGGACATCAAACAAGACGAGCTTACTTCCACGTAGCTCCAAAGATTGAAGGATATAAAGTTATCCTTGGCCTACCATGGCTAGTAAAGGAAAGAGCAGAACTTGATGCAGAACAAGAAATTCTCAAGTTCAAGGACTCGGGCTTAGTATTACGAAGCCAAAGGGAGATAAGAGAATTCGATTGTAGGAGGATAGGGGCCGCTAGGTTCCATCTTCTTACTAAGAAAAAACGACCAGGTTTTCAAGTCTTTTCTGCGAGCTTAGCAGATATTAATAAAGCCCTCGCCGAGAAGAAACAAACGGATCCAAGGACTAAACTACCACTATGGATAGTACCCCAGCTCCACAACGCCTTTGATCGAAAGAAAGCGGATGAATTACCCCCACACCGGCCTGGAGTTGATCATCAAATCACGCTTGAAAAGGATGAAAACGGCAAAATACCACAGGCACCATGGGGACCCCTATATAACATGTCGAGAGACGAGTTATTAGTCCTTCGAAAAACGCTTACGGAGTTACTTGATAAAGGCTTTATCCGTGTAAGCAATTCTCCAGCTGCAGCGCCGGTACTCTTCGTAAAAAAACCAGGTGGAGGCCTACGATTTTGTTGCGACTACCGAGCTCTTAATCAACTTACCCGGAAGGATCGTTATCCGTTACCCCTTATCCAGGAAACTCTCAATAGGATTAGTAAGGCACGGTGGTTTACCAAACTCGATGTTATTGCAGCATTCAATAAGATCCGAATCAAGCCAGGAGATGAATGGCTTACAGCATTCCGAACACGCTTTAGACTGTTTGAGTGGCTTGTTACCCCTTTTGGACTGGCGAATGCACCGAGCACCTTTCAAAGATACATTAACTGGACGCTCCAAGAGTTCCTTGACGACTTCGTATCGGCCTATGTTGATGATATCCTGATTTTCACCGAAGGATCTCGCTCACAACACCGAAAGCACGTCACTCAGGTACTCGAGAAACTCCAAATGGCAGGACTCCAGCTTGACATTGATAAGTGCGAATTCGAGGTCCAATTAACTAAGTACCTCGGGTTTATCATCGAAGCTGGTAAAGGCATCCGAATGGATCCTGCAAAAGTCGAAGCAATTCAAGAATGGGAAGCACCAACGACAGTTAAAGGAGTACTTGGATTCCTTGGATTCGCAAATTTCTACCGCCGCTTTATTTATAAATACGCACAAATCACAGCTCCTCTACGCGTACTTACGAAGAAAGATAGCCAATTCAACTGGACTCAAGATGCGGAAACGGCTTTTAGGAAGTTAAAGAGGGCCTTTATTACTGCACCAATTCTTGCTCAATTCGACCCCGATCGCAAGACAATTCTTGAAACCGATTCCTCTGGATACTGCACAGGAGGCATTCTCTCCCAATACGATGACGAAGGAATTCTCCGACCAGTTGCTTACTTCTCAAAGAAAAATCTGCCAGCCGAGTGCAACTACGAGATCTACGATAAGGAACTCCTTGCAATCGTTAAGTGCCTTCAGCAGTGGGATGCGGAACTACGCAGCGTTAAGGAATTCAAGATTATTACGGACCATAAGAACCTCGAGTACTTTACGACAGCTCGACGGCTCTCTAAGAGGCAGATGCGATGGCAGCTTATCCTAAGCAGGTTTAACTTTACCATTACCTACCGACCTGGCAAGCTTGGAGCTCAACCTGATGCGCTCACACGGAGGGACCAGGACCTACCGGTATCTCAAGATGACGAGAGGCTTCAACATCGCGTCGCACGACTACTAAGTCCCGATAAGATTCAAGTTAACTGCTGGAGAGTTCGTGCAGCACCAGTTCAGACAAGACAGCAAGCAGACGAGCCAGCAGACGAGCCAGCAGACGGGTTAAAAGTAAAGCTACTCGAAGATCACCTACGACAGCTCTGGCAGGAAGCAAAAACAATAGATCCCGATTGGAATCGGCTTGTTGCAGCGGTACGCGATAGAAAGAGAACTCTACCAAACGATTTAGAAGAGCCTGTTCGGCTATCAATCGCCGACTGCTCACTGAATCACCAAGGAGAACTGCTGTTTCGCGGCAGGCGCTGGGTACCAAATCACGAGCCACTAAGAACCAAGTTGATTCAAGCACTTCATGATTCAACAATTACGGCTCATCCCGGACGGACTGGAACAATAGCTGTGGTCGCAAGACAATTCTTCTGGCCAAATTTCGTATCAGACGTTCGAAGATTCGTACGGAACTGTGATGTCTGCGGAAGAACAAGAGTCTGGAGGGACCGTAAACAGGGACTTCTACGCCCATTACCAGTACCAAATCGCCAATGGCGGGAGATCTCAATGGACTTTATTGGACCACTACCCGAGAGCCAGGGATGCCAGATGCTCATGGTAATTACGGACCGTCTAGGTAAAGGAGTGACTCTTGAGGGCTGCAAGGATATCGAAGCTGAGACAATTGCCGATTTGTTCATTAAGCGCTTCTACCGTTACCATGGAATCCCGTCAGCAATCGTCTCAGACAGAGGAAGTCAATTTGTTAGCCAGCTATGGAAGAGAGTCTGTCAACTACTTAAGATCGAGAGGCGCATATCAACGGCATACCACCCAGAGACGGATGGATTAACAGAGCGCGCTAATACTGAAGTTGAGAAGAAACTTCGTCGAATGGTTAATCAAGCGCAGAACAATTGGGTCGATTGGTTACCAGCAGCTGAGCTCGCGATTAACGGTCAGGAATCCTCATCAACGGGCGTCAGCCCCTTTTTCCTCTCTCATGGATACCACCTGGAGCCGTTACAGCTGTTTGAAGATCCACAGCCCGTACAGAATCCAACGTCACCAATCCAGAAGGGCGAAGCGATTGTTGCGAAGATTAAGGAAATCACTGAATGGGCAGAAGCATCAATGGCAAACGCACAACAGAATCAAGAAGCCCAAGCGAATCAACACCGAAACCCATCACCTATGTACAAAGTAGGAGATAGGGTCTGGCTAAGCTTAAAAAACATCAGAACAGACCGCCCAAGTCGGAAACTAGATGACCGATCAGCAAAATTCACAGTTACTGAGGTAGTAGGTCCTCATAGCTATCGACTAGATGTGCCAAGTAACATACACAACGTCTTTAATGTTGACCTTCTACGTCCTGCTGGAACAGACCCTCTGCTGAGTCAAGAACAGGACGACTACCAGCCGCCGCCGATATTAGATGATGGATACGAATGGTGGATAGTTGAGGCAATTCTTGGAGAAAGATTGAAGCAAAAGCGCGGCCAACGAAGGCCCCAGAAGCAATACCACGTTAAGTGGAAAGGATACGCAAGACCAACTTGGGAGCCGGCGTCGGCACTTCAAGAAACGGACGCGCTTAAGACATATCTTCAAACACGACAGGAAGGGGGGGGTGATGTGACGGTTTAGACCGTAAGGTGCCTTTGGATAATCCTGCGGCGAAGCGCATGCGAGAAGCAAGCGAAGCGGTTGCTCCTCGCAACTGTTGGTCCATGCGTAGCGACGAGTGTTTATTAGCGACCTTTCGCTCGTTTTGACTGTTCTCTCTTTTCTCCTTAGCTTAGTCTTCTTGTAGAAAGCAATGCCACTGCATTTCCGCGAGCGCACCGGATGCAAGCCCTCACACCTGCCTGCGATTTTTGACAGGAGCTTTTAGTTTTCCGACTGCTGGGCGAGAGCTTCATCATCCTCTAAGTCTTCCAGCTTAGGTCCCGCGTTTTCCTTCTGCTGGGCAGGCTTTGCAAAGCGTGTAGGTCTCCTTGGTGGCAGCCAGGGGCATTGGGCAATTAGATGCGTTGAGTCGCCGCAGCGTAGACAGCGGTGTTCTTCCTTTCGTTTCTGCATCTCTTGATCATTCACCCACTTGACACGGCGTCCCTGGGCTGCTTTGGCTGGTCCGGTGGGCTCCCACTCCATATCGTGTTGGAACGTCGTTGGTTTTGACTGTTTGGACCCTGGCTGCTTGCTAGTGGACCCTGCTGAGCCAACCTTATTCTGGCCACGCCACCAGCCTTGCTGCCAGCCCTGCTGAGCTCTCTTGCCATTGTTGCGCAAGTTGAATGCTTCCAGTTGATCACTGACGCGTTTCAGCTCGGTGCAGTAGTCCTCAAAGGACTAGCTTATGCCTCCAAGGCCAATCATGCTTTGTTGGAGCTCCTGGCTGATCCCTGCTTCCAAATAGGCCTTGAGGATTTCGTCCGGCCAGTTGGTGCCCCCGGCCTCTAGTACTAACTTGCGGAACTCCGTAAAGTACTCCATAAAAGGCTTGTTGGTTTGGCGTAGCTTGTGTAGTTTGCGCTGGGCCTTTTCTTGCACATGGGGGTCGCCAAATGATAGGCGGAGTTGATCCAGTAGACACTGTGCAGTCATGCTGTTCGTGTTAATACTAGTCTGGACCCAGGGCTGTAGCTGGCGAGCTGCCTCGCCCCGGAGCCTATTGTGGAGCATAAAGAACTTGGTCGTTTCGTTGCAGTGGTAATAGTCCACGGCTAGCTTTGCTAGTGCCTGAGAGATCCAGGGTTCCAGTTCATCCCTGTTGCCTGAGAACTTAGCAAGGGGTCCGAGGTTCTTGGTTGGCTTGTCGTTTAGCGGGCCAGCTTTATCCGAAGATTCGCCAGAAGTATTTGTTGGGGTGGGAAGAGGATTCGTGTCGTTTTCTCCTTTTTGAGTTTGATTCTCCCTTTCAAGTTGTTCCACCTTGCCATTGAGTGCGCTCATCTGAGCCATTATCTGTTGCAGCATCTGCTTTATTTCTTAGGATTCCTGAGCCTATTGCTCATCCGCATGCTGTGGATTAACCATTCTGAGGATCCTATGCCTCTCGTTGATTCCAGTGTTTCCGGTGCTTCCGGTGTCTCCAGTGATTCCCGTGATTCCAGTGATTCCAGTGCGCGACTGTGCCAATAATCTAGTTCTAATAAGTCTAATAGGTTAAAGTCTTAGCTATTATTAGAGCTTAACCTTAGGATAATCGCTAAAAGGTTTATTACGCTATATACGTTAAGCTAAGACTTAAAGAGAGAAGAAGAAGAAGAAGAAGAAAAGAAAGAGAAGAGAACGACTTAAATATAAGAACGACTTAGTATTACGTAATCCGCCGATAATCCTCTAAGGCTTCTCCCGAGGCTCTAGACTCTTATACTAGGTACTAGTTAGAAGTCGAATAGCCGGTCTTAGGCTTCTCTTTCCCGTACGTTCCCGCTAAGTATTTACTCTTAGTAAACCCTATATCTTAGATATCTTATCTTAGATAAGTGCTTTAGCCTAATTAGGCTTAGTTTTCTAGAGAATAAGATGTTAACGGTCTAAATCATTATACTTATTAAATAATAAGGGTTTATAGTAGCGGTATAAAGATAGTCTATAATAAGTCGTTTAATTCTTCTACCTATTAGCGGTATACGGAAGATATACGTATACGTTACGTGCTACGCTAAACCCTAATTAGTCCTCGTTAATTAGATCCTTCTCGGCATTGGCTTCCCTTTAGATATAGGGCTTAAAAGCTAACTCGCTTAGTTAGCTAAAATCTACCTAGATATAGTAGCCCTTAGGCTATTTATTTAATAACACTTATAACTCTTTAGACTAGTATAGACTAAACTATTTTTTATTCTTAAAAGCGCTTTTAACGCTATATATTATTAAGGGCCTAGAGGGAACGGTATAATAGTAAATTTAGACTTTATTATTACTAGCTTCTTAACGTTAAGACGCTTTATTCTAGATGTTCCTCTCGTTTATTTAGCTTTTCTACTTTCTTACTCTTATTCGACGGCGACGCTGCTCGCCTAAGCTATAGTCCTACTAATATTAGCTAATAGATTACTATTTCTTATTTCTAGTAAGGGTATAGCTTCGTAGTTAATTTAACTCTATTCTCTAGGCCTAGTCGCTGTCTAGATATGTTCCGTAGCTTAATTAATTAGAACGAGTCCTTAAAGGTCTTATCGAGCTATTAGCCTAACGCGATACTCTCGGGTCTGGCCGCGAGCGGCCCGAACCGGATTTAAGAAGATTAGGCTATCTAACCATCAATTAGGCTGTCTATTACCGGAAAATCAGGCGCTCCACGAGAAAATCAAGCCGTAAATCGTCTAGTAAACCGCCGAGAAGAGGATTAGGATGTTAAAAGTAGATCGGGCTACTAACTACTATTAAACTCTCCACGAGAAATCAGGCTATCGATCGCGTGTCCTCGAGCTGCTTGATTTATTAGAGTCTAAAGGACTTATACGTATAGTACTAGTTTAGGAACATCGTTTCGCCGTACTACTATTTAGTCTCTTATTTCTCGTAGCTCTCTCTACTCCTTAGCAACTTCTTCTTATAAATAGAACGTAGCTAAATATAAATTTACTATCGATTCCTAACATGATTTAGCTTGTTACGTATAAGACGAGTTATTATCCATAATATTATAAGCCCTTACAACAGCCAGTCTGTCGGAATTCAATTCATAGTCTAGCCGAAGTGCGCGCTAGTCAAAGAGGAGTGGTACTATATAACGGTTTAGACCGTTAAGTGCCTTAGATAGATCCTACGGCGAGACCTTAGGTTAAGAAGACCCTAAAGCTTAGTAAAGCTTAATAAGAAAACCCTATAACTCGCTACTAATAAAAGGGACTCTAGAGAGATATATAAGCAGCGCTATCTTACTTAAACCTTTCTTTCTTTTCTCTTTAGCTTAGTCTTCTCGTAGATAGAATGCCACTGTATTTCCGCGAGTACACCGGATATAAGCTATTATATACTGGCCGAACTATGGCTACTGTATAGGTAAGAATTCTGGTAGGATTTACGGGTACTAGCTACGACGTTAACCGCTTTTTGCCCCTATTACTAAATACCCCTCATCCTGCTTTTCCTAGTAAGTTAATCACTCTTAATTGACCTAATCTCCCGCTTTGGTTGCTTAGATAACAGTAAATCGCACACGCGATAAGCTGACGTAACTAATCCCGGAGAAATCGCGCGTGTACGATTGGCTTATCACGGGCGTTTAGACACTCGAGAAGACAACTCGATAGAGCTTTCTAATTCCCTTTATAAAGTCCGTTTCCGCGATTTTCCTATCGAAGTACCCATTCTTAGCAACGGAAGCGAGGGAGGCCTTCACTCGTCTTTCGTTAACGCACGCCTAGGCAACTATGGTCCGACCGTGCTTCTCCTAGCGCTACCGCTAGTGCCTTAATCTCTTATTCTTACTCCACCACGAAAAACGCGAGACTTAAACATTGTCTATGAGTCTACTATCTAGTGTTCAGGCTTTGGCTCTGAGTTCGGCAACCCCAGCTGTGCATAGTGCCGCGCCCAGTACGTATACTTTACTCAGCACCCTTGTGTTACGGTACAGGAAAAGACCCACAGGAAGTCACGAGGTCCACGTGACGCTAAGACATTGCTCTGCTCGGATAACATTACTCTGCTATAATCTGCCTCGGATAGCAGCAGAGCAATAGGGAGTAATAGGGAAGAATATAGGTCAACTATTAGATTGTTATAACTTCCCCTATAGTATATATAGCTTCACTCTCTAGCTAGTATTTGACCCTCCGTGGTCAACTTCAATAATCAATCTACACCATTGATTAGTAACACGGCCTTCGCACGTAGTGCTTAGTCACGTGTATTTGTCTATACTGTTCTCACCCCCTACCTTGTACCCACTCAAGGTAAACCCTACACGGCTTACCACCCTCTTTGGTGTTTGGATCCTTAGAGGTAGAGGCCCGCCGTTACACCTTGCGCTCCAGGAACGAAATTACTGAATCATGTTGAGAACATACATCGAGGAAGCAATATGAAGTGCAAAGGAGAAAGAGATACAGCGGCTAGAAGATGGCGCTTGTTGGCAGAGTATTTCCTGGATGGGTAATTCCACTAGCAACAATTGGGGCATTGGTATCTTATTGAGTGCTGGCAAGTTAGAAGCTACGATTACAATTTTAATAACCCTCCTTTTGACCGTAACGGGCAGTCGCTCTGTAGCACTCACACCGATGCCTCCCAGGCATGACCTTCCCCATTAATTTAAACGAAGTTGCCCTGCCCATTACAGCGAGACAGCGGCGGGGCGCGGCCTGGCTTAGTGCACATGGACGTAGCACCCTCAACCCACTTGACTCCATTATAGCTCTTCTCGTTGTGGCTGTCCGCGTACCACGTTCCGGTCTGCGTCGTCGAGCCAATGCACCCATTGAAGAGGCGGCCAGAACGGCGGGTGGTGATGGGCTGCGTGATCATCACACCGCAGTTGCCGTCCTTGACAGTGCCTTTCTGAAGGATTGCGGTAGAAGTCGTCCACGTGCGGCTATAGTTGATGCCAAGAGACCCGCCCAGCCTATCCTTAACAAACTTCAGGTTAACGCCAGCGCTGCCGCCGACGGTGTTGGAGATGCTGTAGCCCGATGAGACGGTGATATCCATATCTCCCACAGCACAGGTGACGGGCGACATCTGGACATCCCAGTCCACAAAGGTCTCGGTCTTGTCGGTCACCAGGGAGAAGGTTTGGTCGCAAGACGCCTGGCGAGACTCAAGGCCACGCGGGCTGACATCGACATAGTCGTAGTCAGGAATGTCGGAGGCGTTGTAAGAAATCCAATCCGGGTCAAGCTCGGGGGCACCAACGGAGATGCCCTGCGCCTTCAAGACCGCGAGGTACTCGCTCTCCTTGATGACACGGTCTACCGCGCAGTCAGCAACCGAATATCCAAGAGAACAGAGAAGATAGGGAACTTGCCAACGCCATCGACGGGGAAGATAAGTTCATCCGTCTTTAGCTGGTAACCAGGAGTCCACTCAGGCTTACTGTCAAAAGGAATGGCACCAACGAGAGTGGTAATAAGGAGAACTGAGAGGCTAAGAGGAGACATCGTGAGTGATGATGGAAAGATTGACCGGTACGTGAACGGATGAGGTGCTTGCTGGGCTGAGAGACAATGCAAGTGGTGACACGCTGAATTATATACCCTATCGCCATTGCAGCCCGTTGTTACGAGCACGCCTCTGTATATAGAGTTGTTAGGGCACGATCAGCCACCAGGCTGATCATTGCTGAACCTTTTGTCGACTTCCAGTTGACGGGAGGTTGGCCGAATGGTCTTACGCGCCGACTGAAACCCAACACGGTCGGGTCCGTCGTAATACCCGTGTTCTCTTGTGTTCTCTCCAATTCCTCCAACTTACCTGACTGACAGACTCTCAGCTTTCAGCGCCGATCAGAGCATCGTTCGTACCATTACCGACATCATGGTTCCTTGCGGCGAAGAAATGATCAGCCTCCTCATTTATTTCCTGGGCTGCACGTATCGCATAGCGGAGCCTGACTCTCCACATCTTGCGGGATAAGCTAGGTGGTATTCTCGTGTTCGGCAGTCTTAGCCCCGGCGGTTCTGTTCGCCTATCCTTGCAGCACACTGGAAAAGCTAAGCCGGGAGGGTCTAAGCCTTGTAGCCCTACTTCAAGAATGATGTCCATCTCGCCTAGAGCATCTACAATAGGGAACACGATAAGAATACGATGTGGGGGCCTCACAAAAGTACAAGTATAGGGACTAGTCTCGGTGGTATTCACGGCGGGCGGACCTGCAGTGCCGTGATCCGGGGAAAAGGAGCAAATCGGGAAGATCGCCGCACAAGTCACGCGTGCCGACAAATAGCGTGACCGGATTGACAAAAGTGTCCTTGTAGATAAACCCTTCTGTATAAGCCATACTCAACAGATGGAATCTTTTCCTTCGCCGGCGGCTCAAAGAAAAGCCAAAACCTAATTATTAGTGCCCGGCCTGCTTGCGGACGCTAGTGTACTCGACGGCCGCACGTCATGCATCGCCACTATGTTTACGCCGCCGTTTCGCCCGCCCCATAGAATCATGCTTATCTCCCCATTGTACGAATACGAGACGTCACGGGAAAAATTTTTCCAACAACATCCTATGTAGTACAGACACTGGACACGCCAAGGTCGAATCACCGGTCTGTAAGGCATCCCATTGTTCACAATAATGCGTACGAGCGAGTGACTTTAATTTAGCATCGCCATACCCTGTCAATATGGTAGCGACAAAGAAGGAAATGAACATCGCTCTCTTTTACTAAGCCGCACGACGAGTGATAATGTCGGTCAGCAAGAGGAGACTGGACACAGAGTTGGGCAATCCCCCTTCATATTCCGTCCTATATTAACCTGCATACTTCCCCCTCTACCATCCATCAACTAGCTCTCGACATCAGCTACAGTATTCTAAGCTCTTCCTTCAGTAACTCCTACCATGCATTTCTCTGTCTTCGCTCTGCTCTTTATGGCCACCGGCCTGTAAGTCATATCTGCTCGAAGTGTCTCTGTCCGAATTACGGCGTCTGATCATGAACTGTGCTACTTAGGGCCTACGCCGACCTCCACAATGCAGCAGCCTGTGTTTCTAACAGGAGGTCATCACCTATTGGAGGCACCCCCTGGAGCGTCAGCTACAACTGGCGGATATCCTATGAGGTTCTCCCCGATGCCACCAAATGCGCATGCGACTTCTACAAAAACCGCAACACCGGTAACAAGCAGTGGGACCAATGCCCAGACTGTAATTTTGTGAGTGGCCTCCTTTTCCTATTGGTGGCGTTACGCTAACCTCTACTGCACAGGACGGTCTGGCCTGCAATTCTGCCGGCAAGCACATTGGTGTGTAACGGCGGGCCTCTACCTCTAAGGATCAAACGCCAAAGAGGGTGGTAAGCCGTATAAGGGTTTACCTTGAGTGGGTACAAGGGAGGGTGTGAGAGAACGAAGTGACGAACACACGTGACAGAGCACTACGTGCGAAGGCCGTGTTACTAATCAATGGTGCGGATTGATTATTGAAGTTGACCACGGAGGGTCAAGTATCTAGCTAAGTGAGTGTGCTTATATACTATAGGAAAGCTATGACAATCTGGTGTTGCTCCATGTAGCCGGGCTACGCTGGGCGACGGTTGCTGTATGTCGCCCGGCTCGTGAGGGCGACATGTGGATCTTAGGTAGATCATCACGTGCACTAGTCACGTGGGGATGCCTTTTCTTGCAGGGTTCCTTCGTGAGCCCCTCACCTTTCTGCGTCTTTAGAGACTGTGCCGTAACATAGTGGTGATGAGGTCAGGCCTTTTCTCCACGAGATGTTAAGCCTGCCTTTTATGCTTACATAGTTACAGATGACCTATTACTGTGAGAAGAAGTGCGGTGCCGCTGGTGCTGAGGCTGACTAGCCTGCTGAAATTGTCGTAAAAGCGTGTTATGTGGTCACGGCTTGGGTTGTACTTGTAAAGACTTTGGACATTTGTATTAAGTAGAGTGCCGACTCGTAACTAAAGTCGGTATACTAGACTAGAGGTCTAGATCAAATGTGATATCCGTTTCTTGATGCAAGGAAATTCATGCGTGGAGTAATATTGATATCCCGGAAACGGTTAGACTTTTGAATTCAACTAATCGAAGAATGTTCTAGAAGCTGGTCACTCCAAAGCCACTTCCCTTCGCAAGCGCCTGCCTTCCGATGTCACTGGTTTGCGCCAATCCCGTCAAGGCTAATGTCCCATTCAACTCCCTTTATAATATATTGCAAGCTCTCTCCACGCCACGCTGACCATCGAAACTGAGACTCCACAGGGGCACGCGGCCAACAAGTATGAATTCTGCCCCTGAACCTAAGGCCTTGGAAACGTCACTACCAGACATAACTCCTCAATCGAAAATAACCGGTATTTTACTGCGGGCAATTTCATCTACAATATTAAGCGCATCGCGAGCTTTATTATTCTAGCTAATGTGAGGGCTTGCACCCGGTGCACTCGCGGAAATGCATTGGCATACTTCTACAAGAAGACTAAGCTAAGGAGAAAAGAGAGAACAGTCAAAACGAGCGAAAGGTCGCTAATAAACACTCGTCGCTACGCATGGACCAACAGTTGCGAGGAGCAACCGCTTCGCTTGCTTCTCGCATGCGCTTCGCCGCAGGATTATCCAAAGGCACCTTACGGTCTAAACCGTCACATCACCCCCCCCTTCCTGTCGTGTTTGAAGATATGTCTTAAGCGCGTCCGTTTCTTGAAGTGCCGACGCCGGCTCCCAAGTTGGTCTTGCGTATCCTTTCCACTTAACGTGGTATTGCTTCTAGGGCCTTCGCTGGCCGCGCTTTTGCTTCAATCTTTCTCCAAGAATTGCCTCAACTATCCACCATTCGTATCCATCATCTAATATCGGCGGCGGCTGGTAGTCGTCCTGTTCTTGACTCGGCAGAGGGTCTGTTCCAGCAGGACGTAGAAGGTCAACATTAAAGACGTTGTGTATGTTACTTGGCACATCTAGTCGATAGCTATGAGGACCTACTACCTCAGTAACTGTGAATTTTGCTGATCGGTCATCTAGTTTCCGACTTGGGCGGTCTGTTCTGATGTTTTTTAAGCTTAGCCAGACCCTATCTCCTACTTTGTACATAGGTGATGGGTTTCGGTGTTGACTCGCTTGGGCTTCTTGATTCTGTTGTGCGTTTGCCATTGATGCTTCTGCCCATTCAGTGATTTCCTTAATCTTCGCAACAATCGCTTCGCCCTTCTGGATTGGTGACGTTGGATTCTGTACGGGCTGTGGATCTTCAAACAGCTGTAACGGCTCCAGGTGGTATCCATGAGAGAGGAAAAAGGGGCTGACGCCCGTTGATGAGGATTCCTGACCGTTAATCGCGAGCTCAGCTGCTGGTAACCAATCGACCCAATTGTTCTGCGCTTGATTAACCATTCGACGAAGTTTCTTCTCAACTTCAGTATTAGCGCGCTCTGTTGATCCATCCGTCTCTGGGTGGTATGCCGTTGATATGCGCCTCTCGATCTTAAGTAGTTGACAGACTCTCTTCCATAGCTGGCTAACAAATTGACTTCCTCTGTCTGAGACGATTGCTGACGGGATTCCATGGTAACGGTAGAAGCGCTTAATGAACAAATCGGCAATTGTCTCAGCTTCGATATCCTTGCAGCCCTTAAGAGTCACTCCTTTACCTAGACGGTCCGTAATTACCATGAGCATCTGGCATCCCTGGCTCTCGGGTAGTGGTCTAATAAAGTCCATTGAGATCTCCCGCCATTGGCGATTTGGTACTGGTAATGGGCGTAGAAGTCCCTGTTTACGGTCCCTCCAGACTCTTGTTCTTCCGCAGACATCACAGTTCCGTACGAATCTTCGAACGTCTGATACGAAATTTGGCCAGAAGAATTGTCTTGCGACCACAGCTATTGTTCCAGTCCGTCCGGGATGAGCCGTAATTGTTGAATCATGAAGTGCTTGAATCAACTTGGTTCTTAGTGGCTCGTGATTTGGTACCCAGCGCCTGCCGCGAAACAGCAGTTCTCCTTGGTGATTCAGTGAGCAGTCGGCGATTGATAGCCGAACAGGCTCTTCTAAATCGTTTGGTAGAGTTCTCTTTCTATCGCGTACCGCTGCAACAAGCCGATTCCAATCGGGATCTATTGTTTTTGCTTCCTGCCAGAGCTGTCGTAGGTGATCTTCGAGTAGCTTTACTTTTAACCCGTCTGCTGGCTCGTCTGCTGGCTCGTCTGCTTGCTGTCTTGTCTGAACTGGTGCTGCACGAACTCTCCAGCAGTTAACTTGAATCTTATCGGGACTTAGTAGTCGTGCGACGCGATGTTGAAGCCTCTCGTCATCTTGAGATACCGGTAGGTCCTGGTCCCTCCGTGTGAGCGCATCAGGTTGAGCTCCAAGCTTGCCAGGTCGGTAGGTAATGGTAAAGTTAAACCTGCTTAGGATAAGCTGCCATCGCATCTGCCTCTTAGAGAGCCGTCGAGCTGTCGTAAAGTACTCGAGGTTCTTATGGTCCGTAATAATCTTGAATTCCTTAACGCTGCGTAGTTCCGCATCCCACTGCTGAAGGCACTTAACGATTGCAAGGAGTTCCTTATCGTAGATCTCGTAGTTGCACTCGGCTGGCAGATTTTTCTTTGAGAAGTAAGCAACTGGTCGGAGAATTCCTTCGTCATCGTATTGGGAGAGAATGCCTCCTGTGCAGTATCCAGAGGAATCGGTTTCAAGAATTGTCTTGCGATCGGGGTCGAATTGAGCAAGAATTGGTGCAGTAATAAAGGCCCTCTTTAACTTCCTAAAAGCCGTTTCCGCATCTTGAGTCCAGTTGAATTGGCTATCTTTCTTCGTAAGTACGCGTAGAGGAGCTGTGATTTGTGCGTATTTATAAATAAAGCGGCGGTAGAAATTTGCGAATCCAAGGAATCCAAGTACTCCTTTAACTGTCGTTGGTGCTTCCCATTCTTGAATTGCTTCGACTTTTGCAGGATCCATTCGGATGCCTTTACCAGCTTCGATGATAAACCCGAGGTACTTAGTTAATTGGACCTCGAATTCGCACTTATCAATGTCAAGCTGGAGTCCTGCCATTTGGAGTTTCTCGAGTACCTGAGTGACGTGCTTTCGGTGTTGTGAGCGAGATCCTTCGGTGAAAATCAGGATATCATCAACATAGGCCGATACGAAGTCGTCAAGGAACTCTTGGAGCGTCCAGTTAATGTATCTTTGAAAGGTGCTCGGTGCATTCGCCAGTCCAAAAGGGGTAACAAGCCACTCAAACAGTCTAAAGCGTGTTCGGAATGCTGTAAGCCATTCATCTCCTGGCTTGATTCGGATCTTATTGAATGCTGCAATAACATCGAGTTTGGTAAACCACCGTGCCTTACTAATCCTATTGAGAGTTTCCTGGATAAGGGGTAACGGATAACGATCCTTCCGGGTAAGTTGATTAAGAGCTCGGTAGTCGCAACAAAATCGTAGGCCTCCACCTGGTTTTTTTACGAAGAGTACCGGCGCTGCAGCTGGAGAATTGCTTACACGGATAAAGCCTTTATCAAGTAACTCCGTAAGCGTTTTTCGAAGGACTAATAACTCGTCTCTCGACATGTTATATAGGGGTCCCCATGGTGCCTGTGGTATTTTGCCGTTTTCATCCTTTTCAAGCGTGATTTGATGATCAACTCCAGGCCGGTGTGGGGGTAATTCATCCGCTTTCTTTCGATCAAAGGCGTTGTGGAGCTGGGGTACTATCCATAGTGGTAGTTTAGTCCTTGGATCCGTTTGTTTCTTCTCGGCGAGGGCTTTATTGATATCTGCTAAGCTCGCAGAAAAGACTTGAAAACCTGGTCGTTTTTTCTTAGTAAGAAGATGGAACCCAGCGGCCCCTATCCTCCTACAATCGAATTCTCTTATCTCCCTTTGGCTTCGTAATACTAAGCCCGAGTCCTTGAACTTGAGAATTTCTTGTTCTGCATCAAGTTCTGCTCTTTCCTTTACTAGCCATGGTAGGCCAAGGATAACTTTATATCCTTCAATCTTTGGAGCTACGTGGAAGTAAGCTCGTCTTGTTTGATGTCCGCCAACATCAATCTCGGCAATTGCCACCTCAGTAATCCAGGAGTCAGTAATGGCGTTGACTGACTGGATCTGTCTTGGTTGAACTGGGATACGCTGGAGGTTCTGCTTTTGAGCAAATCGAGCATCGATAAAGCCATATGACAAGCATCCCGTATCAATAAGAGTTGGTGCGGAAACTTCTCTATTGATAAGTGTCGAGACTAAAAAGGGGGGCTTCTCCATATGCTTGCGTTCGAACTGCTTCCAATCTGCGCGAAGCTTGCTTTTAGTATGTTTATAGCATGCGTTTAGCTTGCTTTCCTCCTGCTGCTCCTGACCGCGATTTTGATCAGGAGCTATTCTTTTCCCAAGTCCTCATTGTCGTTATCTTCATCCTCGAGCTGGGGAGCGAAGATAGGCTTCGCCTGTCTCGTAGGATTGGCTTGAGCAGGGCGGCGGGCAGAGGCATAAGGGCATGCCTGCCACCAATGTCCGGAGGCACCGCAGCGCGTGCAGAGCTTGTTTTGACGACGTCGATCGATTTCTTCCTGAGGTACCCACTTTGCTCTTCTTGGCCGAGTTGTTGCAGCTTGGGCTGGTTGCGACGGTTGCCAGTCCATTTCATTTGGATTCGCACTTGGCTGAGCATCTAGGGTCTTCCTCCAATCCTGTGAGGACTGCCACTTAAGGCGTTCTTGGCTTGCCTGTTTCTGAAGTCTCTGACCTGTTCGAGTCTGGTAGGCGTGTAGACGGTCGTCTACTTCCTTAAGCGTGTTACAATAGCTTTCGAAGCTACTGCTTGCCGGGACTGTAATCATTGCACGCGCGAGCTCGTCTCCAAGGATTCGGTCTAGCGACATCTTCTTGGCGCTATCAGGCCAGTCCGCTCCACCCGCTTCAATCAAGAGGCTTTGCCATTCCATATATGCCTCAATAAACGGTCTCTTCCCTTGGCGTAGCGAGTTTAGCTTCCGTTGGGCTCGTTCCTTGGCTTGTGGGTCTTGGAAGACAAGCTGCATTTGATGGAAAAGGGTATCTGTGCGGGCTTGATCTGGCGTTCCAAATTGACGAGTCCAGGCGTCCATTCGCTTAAGAGCCTTGCCTCGGAGGCATGCGGCTAACGCCCAGAACTTGACGAATTCGGTACATTGGTAGTAGTCGACTCGAATTTTTACCTGAGCCTGCTGGAGCCAGGCCTCAAGTTTCTCCGGTTCGCCGTAGTACTCTTGGAGCTGGGGTAGAGCTTTGCCGGGCTTTGCTCCATTAGTGATGCGTTTTTGTTCTTCTTCGCGAACTTGTCGCAGCTCTTCTTCATGCTTAAGTTGTAGAAGACGGAGTTCTTCTTGTTGTTGCTTCTCCTTTTGCTCCATGTATTGGAAGAACCATTGTGGGGGCGCGTTATCGTCTCCCATTGCAAATTCTTGGGTGTCTCCTTAGGTGTCTTCTTGGGTGTCTTCTTAGGTGTCTTCTTGGGTGTCTTCTTAGGTGTCTTCTTGGGTGTCTTCTTGGGTGTCTTCTTGGGTGTCTTATTGTGGGGAGGAATGCCGGTGCTCGCGTGGGAGCCTTGGCGCGAAGAGGAGGTGTTGAGCTTAGTCTAATGTGAGGGCTTGCACCCGGTGCACTCGCGGAAATGCATTGGCATACTTCTACAAGAAGACTAAGCTAAGGAGAAAAGAGAGAACAGTCAAAACGAGCGAAAGGTCGCTAATAAACACTCGTCGCTACGCATGGACCAACAGTTGCGAGGAGCAACCGCTTCGCTTGCTTCTCGCATGCGCTTCGCCGCAGGATTATCCAAAGGCACCTTACGGTCTAAACCGTCACAGCTAATAGCTCTGTTTGCCTTTTACGTGCTCCTTTCTACTGCCATCGCGTATTTCAGGATTCGGCGATAAGAGAAGAATAAGCCAATCTCATATGTGCAGATAAAGTTAATACAGCTGCCAAGCGGATTTTAGGACAGTAGTATAATTCAACACCATTGGGGTCAGTGTAGGCGAAGTAAACAGAATTGTCCGCAATTCTAAATAACGAGACTGAGGGCTTCTAGTAAGGATAGCTTAGGAGCCTTGTTACCAATTAATATCCCTTTACCTCACTGAAGTGGTATGCCAGGCAAACACGCGGTTTAGTATGTGTCGAACGGCGCGAGAAAGAATACACCGCTGGTTTTCTTATTATTGCTACTAAGGTCTGCTATATACTTGCAGTAATCGGATTTACGGAAATACGCATAATTGAAGTAAATGAGGTGTGTAGGGGTAAGTGTATGGTGCGGCAAAAAGCAAAGAAAGAACGCGTGTATACGCAAAAGCAAACAAAACACGTGATCACGGGCCAATGTGGTTGACACACCCCCTTTAGAATAAGCAGTCTGGTGCTTATTCTAACAGAGCAACTAGTGAAAAGAGTAGGAAAGTGTCCAATTTGGGAAGTGCTGATCGAGTTCAATTGTCGTCAGGAGCATTGTTAGTAGCTGACGCTCCTGAGGGCTGAATGAGTTCTTTGATGTCTGAAAGGTTCAATTGCTTGACGAATTGCTTGAATCTTTGAGGGGGCAGTGGCTTCGTTAAGCCATCTGCTACCATTTCAGCTGAGGGAGTCCATTGAAGCCTAACTCGCTTGTTTTGGACTTCCTGGCGTAGCCAGTGCTGATGGATATCCACATGGCGCAACTTGGTGGTAAGCTTAGGTGTGGATTCGTCAAGGAGGCGTATTGTTTGCCTGTTATCACATTGTATGAACAAGTGATGGTCTGGATTGAAGCGTATGTGCTGAAAGAGCCTTTCTCACCAAAGAAGCTCCTTTGCTGTGGTTGATAGGGAGAGAAACTCGGCTTCAGTGCTTGAGGTAGTAACAGTCTTTTGCTTGCTTGCTTTCCAGTCAATGGGGCCACCAAAGAGCTGAAAGACGTAGCCTTGGGCGGATCTTCTTGTGTCTAGGTCATTTGCAAATGAGGCATCGCTGCAGGCTAGGAAGATGTTCTTTGGTTCCGTCTGGAGAGGATTGAACTCAATTGCAACGTACTTAGTTGCTGTAAGGTATTGAATGACCCTTGTAGCAAGCTGTTGATGTCTTTGAGAGGGGTTCTGCAGGTATTCTGCAAGCTTTGAGGCTGCTTGTGCTGCTGCAAATGCATGGTGGAATGATGTGTTGGTTCCTTCTTGCGTTTCTGTGAGTATTGCGGTATACGCTTGTCTTCTTGTAGAGCGTCTTGGTCCTCCGTGCTGTTGGTCCTGAACGACGTTTTCCTGGCTGAATTCTGCAGATATTAGGTTCCCTCTTGGTGCCCTATTACCTCGCGCTGCGCCGGGCGCAGGTGGGGTATCGTATTGTGCGGGAAGAAGGCGTGGAAGTTGAGACGTGTTGTTTTCTACTTCCTGATCAGGTGACTGGATTTCATGTGGTTGGCCATCTGAATTGCTTTCTTGCTCTGAAGGACCTGGAGTGGGAAATTGTTGATTTTTCTTGGTTGACTGGTCTGTTTGCTGCTCTGAGTGCTGATCTGGAGCTTGATCTGAGTGCTGTTGTGTTGGTTGCTGTAGCACGTGATCAGAGCTACTATCTGATTCACCCCCTTGGTCTTGGGCAGTCCTCTGACCTGGACCATCTTCCTGTTGAGTGGCATGATAGGTAGGGATTTGTACCACAATCTCATCTTCCATTTGGTCTTCTACCTGTGGCAGTTCAGGCAGTACTAGAATTTCCAACGTTTGAATGAATTCTGAGGGTTCTTCTTGGAGTAGTTGTGTGAGATCTGGGTCCTCTGGATTGTAGAATTCGTCTTCATTGAAGATAACATCTCTAGTACGAATTACTCTCTCTTGGCTGGGTATCCAGATACGGAAGATATTCGTTGAGTCGTATCCAACGAGGTGACCAAGGTGTGCGCGTTCTGCGAGCTTCTGCGTACGTGGAAGTCCTTTCCTTAGTGCATAGGCTCTACAGCCAAACACACGTAGGTGTAAAATGTTTGGTTTCTTGTCTGTGACCTTCTCAAATGGTGTTTTCCAGTTGTGCTTTCTCATGGGAGTCCTGTTGTGGATATGGCCGGCTGTCTTTATGATTTCTGGCCAAATGGACTCAGGAATAACTCCACCAATGCGTAGGGCTCTTGCTTTGGTAAGTAGTACACCTCCTGAGCGTTCAGAATGTCCATTTTGCTCGGGTGTACCTGGTGAGGTTTCCAAGGTAATTCCCTTGCTTTCGAGAAAGTCTTTGGCTTCCAATCCAATTGTACGTTCTCCATCTGTTCTAAAGAACGCTACAGTCCTCTCATAGCGTGTTTTAATCATTTTGATGACGAATTGAATGAGGTATAGGATATCTGACTTGTTTGGGTAGGTAAACACGAAAGTAAAGTCCGTTTTGGTGCATGCAAAGTGGGAAATCCACTTATCTTGGTTGTAGGCTCTTTGCATCTCAATTAGATCAAATGAGATTCGAAAGAAGGGTTTCTGAGAGTCCTCCTCCTTGTCTGGGCTTCTGGGGATGATTTTGTGTGCTTTGGAAAGCGCACAGGTATGACATTGGGCAGTCTTGGGAACACTGAGGCCTGAGGTGACTGATGCTCCTTCCACATTGCTTTGTAGGTGCTCAATCACTTCTGAGTTGGCATGAGCAAGAGTTCTATGCCATTTCTCTGCAGTAGAGGCTCGAATAGAGGCTGGATTTGCAGTATATCCGGTCTTGGCTGAGATGGAGTTGTTTTCCAGGAGGAATAGGCCTTGATGTCGCTGAACTTTGCAAACATGGTTTCCATGTCGAGCCAGCTGCATATTCTGAGTGTCCCAGTAATAGCCTTTGCTCAATGCAACATCCACTGACACAAGATTGGTCATGAGTAGTGGAACAAGAGCAACTTCTGTTAGAGTAATGGTTGACTGGCCATTCTCTGTCTGAACGTAGATATCCAGCGTTCCCCATGCTTCAATTGGGCAGATCTGAGTACCAGATTTGAGGCCTGTATTGGGAACTGCATCTCGTGTCTTTCTGAACCGTGGGAGCATGGTTTGGTTGCACACGTGGATGTCTGATCCTGAATCCAAGATCCATGAGTCCTGTAAGCTGTTGCTTGTGGCTGAGAATGAGGAGTGGTGCGCGGTCATTGTATGATGCTCCTGCTGTTGCTGTTGGTTTTGCTGCCCTGGTCCTTGAGTGTTCTGGCTTGCTCTCGCGGCTCTGTACTCCTGGATTCTCTTGTTCTTTGTAAGTGAATAGTTCACTCTGTCTTTGAATGCTGAGTCCTGCATTTTCTTCTGAATTCGGGCTTGAATTGATGGATCAGGCCTCCAGTCCTTCTGGCGTAAGTCAGGGTTCAAGTAAGAACATTGGGGTATCCAGTGGATCTGTCCACATTCACAGCGTGGAGGGTTTGGAAGCTGCCTGCCTTGGAAGGTGGCTGAAAAGGCCGAATGTGAGGCACCGGTCCTTAATGGCTTATTGGCTTGGTTCTCTCGGTGTGTCTTGCGGCAGTGCTCAATCAAGGTAAACAGGTCCGTGATTTCAGTGAGGGGATTCATCTGTTGGGCTTGACAGGCTGCAACAAAGGCAGGTTCTATTGGCTGGAGGGCAAAGAGGAAGTCTCTGATGGGCTTCTGTCCTTCCACTTCCCAAAGCTTGTGTTTGGTTGCTTCTGTGTAAAAGGTTTCCCATTGCTTCAGCCATTGCTCAATGCCTTGAAGTTTAGGTGGCTTGCAGAGCTGTCGGTATTGAAGTTCAAGCTCCATAAGTCTCGCTTGGTCTGTGGGTGCAAGGCGCTTCTTCAGTGCTCTGAGAATATTCCAGGTATGAGGTTCGGTTGAGATGATGAAGGAAAGGTTGTCGATTGAGATTGAGCCTTGAATGAAGACTGTGAGGTCTGAAAGGGCCTTCTCTTGACGTTCAAATCGTGTAAAAAGGTCTCGGTATCGTACTGACTGAGACCTGTAGGCCTCATAGGCCTCTGGGGTAATCGCCTGGCCTTCTCTTGGCTCAGCGAGTTCCGGGAATTGCGGTTCTGAAAGTTGTGTGGGCTTGGTCTCCTTTAAAGGATCCACAAGGTCCCAAATGCGTGTTGCTTTGGCGCGGCTTTGCACCAAGTAAAGCCATTTGTCCCAATCTGATGCTTTGGACAGAATGACGGTCTTCTTTGATGGTTCTGCCATGGCTGAGGCTTAAACCGAGTAGGAGTCGGCTGCTTGGAAAGCTGTAGCAGGCCTACTAAGGGCTGAAGTGAACTACCGCGTGCTGTTGCGTGTAGTTACGTGGAAAACTAAGTACTACACTGCTTGCTCATCGCAGTGTATAGTATAGGAAGACTTGTTGTAGAAGGTTTGCTTGAAAGAATGCTCATTGGCGCATGGTATACGCTTCCGGGCTCATAACTGTCGAACGGCGCGAGAAAGAATACACCGCTGGTTTTCTTATTATTGCTACTAAGGTCTGCTATATACTTGCAGTAATCAGATTTACGGAAATACGCATAATTGAAGTAAATGAGGTGTGTAGGGGTAAGTGTATGGTGCGGCAAAAAGCAAAGAAAGAACGCGTGTATACGCAAAAGCAAACAAAACACGTGATCACGGGCCAATGTGGTTGACAATACATGAATGAGAGCATATCATAACCGAGGATATTCATTATCCGTGAGTGAGTGCCGATGAGGGGTTGGGCATCAAAGAATGGAGTTTCCATGTTTCCGTGAATGATAGAAGATTCGAGATAAATGGCATGCCTAAGGAAGTAAGGCAATAAAGTCTGACACATTGTCGCCATTCTTGTAAGTCCGTCGGTACAACACGCAATATTACAATGCTACCATGCTTTGTCTGCGAACGAATGAGGGCCGACCGGCCGGCCAAACACGGCAGCTTGAAATCCCTGGGAATGATAACGAGCTGCCTCTTATGCTCTCGAGACTTCTGCGAAAGACATGGTAGCATAGATGAAGGTGTCTGCGAAGTGAATCACACCACATACTACAGAAATCATCCTCAGATACCCGGTCTCTACCCTTCTTTGGAAAATTTGAGGGCTGCTCCAAAGGTAAGCAATCTCATCTTCGACTAGAGTACTAAAACTGACAGAGTGAGTGAAAGACAGCAGCTAAATATAAGGAGGCACAAGACGATTAAAGAGCATTGGCCAATTCATGAGTTACTGTATCGGGAGGCTAGGCGTGCATATAATGTCGGACTTTCTTGCCTTACTACCTCAGGCATCTCATTTATCTCGAATATTCCATCAGGTATACAACAGCGCTCTTTGATGCCCAATCCCGCATCGGCACTCTCTCTCGGATCTTTATTACCCTCGGTTAGTTATGCTATGCTCTCATTCATGTATATAAGCAGACCTACTCACCTGTCCCCCGGGAGGCAGGCAGAAACTACTCTCTTTTCTGACCTCACAACTCTTCACTCTCAAATCCGACAATAGTTGTTAGCTACTTAAAGAAACAGTCATTCATTTACTTAGTATATGGGATTCACTAGTTTTTGATCATTAAGAACTACTAATAAAAACGGGCTTCCCTAAGCCTCTATCTTCGAACCTTTCCCCTCACCTCTAAAAGTAGATTACCCTCCCTACCGGCCCGACGGGAGAATATCTCTGCTTTCTATCAACTTAAAATAGGGCACGGGTAGTACAACGACTACCTCTACCGAATTAAGCGTATAGATTCACCGAAGTGGGCCGGATAGACGGGTAGATGTAAGCGCGCATTACCACCTCCACCCAGCCGCGATGGTTACACGCACAGAGACGGGGATAAATTATTAACCGAAGCCGCTCCTTATCTCTTTTCCTTTTCTCTTTGTACTTAGATTTTTAGTTGAAAGTAATACTATTAGTTCGGACTTTTGCTGCCTCACATAGACAAACTAACACGCATCTAATTTTAGAATGCCCTCTCGTAGTAAAATATAGAAAAGAGCTCTTGTAATCTCTTCCTATTAGGCTAAATTGCCGCTCTTTACATAGCACTTAAAAAGGGAAGATGTCAACCACATTGGCCCGCAATCATGTGCTTTTACCTCCTTGTTCCCCATTCGTTTTACTACGTATCCTGTTACCATACACCACACACCTGCCCCTACACACTCCATTTACCCCGTTTATGCGTATTTCCGTAAATCCGATCATTTCACCTATATAGCACGATTCCGTAGCAACAATGAGAAAACTAGCAATGTCTTACTTTCTCGTGCCGTTCGACAGAAGATTAATCTCCTTATCTTCCTTTACCAAACCGCACTCTCTACCCGGAAATGGTATGTAGGAGATAATCTACCCCAGAAATACCCGTCTATTTCTTTTCTTTACTGTACTGCATATCTTTTCTAAAAACTTCTCCCCAACTATTATTTTCCTTAGTCTTAGCCTAGTCCCCCCTCCCCCCCGCCGCATTATACCCGCTACGATACTCTCTGTCTTTATTAGAAAGTCATCCCGCACCATCCCTGTTTAGAGGAGAAGTTTGTACTTAAGTTAGTAAAATAGCTTAGGCGTCCTACGATAGTCTTTAACTTATACAGTACGAAAATGGATTCATCATCATCATCATCATCATCACCATCATCTCCTTCAGTAGAAAGGACAGGTAGAAATTCAATTCTATCAACCACATTGGCCCGCAATCACGTGTCTCGTATTCCTCTTCTGATCACTACACCACCATCACTCCACCCCGTACGCGTCAATTCTTAGTACCTAGCACAGCCTCTTTTGCTTACGCGTCCCCTTTGCGATCAGATATTTATGTAGCACTCGATAGCAGTAATCAAAGAGGACAGCGGTGTCTTACTTTCTCGCGCCGTTCGACAGATGGTGAATACAAACACATTAAAGAAGACGTTAAGGTAGATAAGCCTAGATTGCCTTATTCTTTATATCTATTTTCCTCGTTTACTCTTTAGTTCCTTCGTCCTTTCTTATGTGTATACTTCCCCCTCTTCCTTTTCTATACCTAATTTAGTGTATTTCCTACTTTCCTGCTACTCTATTGCGGTTGTTGTATCGTCACAAATCAGTAGTAGAGTATATACGTATTCTAGTAGAGATATTATTCCGTGTAACTATTCCTCGTCGCTCTCCACCCCGGCAGCCCTTAACAGCCCACAACACTTCCACTTACGCGCCACTTAGCTATCCTCCAAAACAACGCTCCTAAACGAGTACCTCTCCCACTCCCTCCCGCCGCGAGACCAGACCATCAGCCGCTACCGTAACTCTATCTACCCTTCCCTCCCCTACGCCCTTGAGCGCCGCTCCTTCTCTACTAGACTTAGCACCCCTTCCGCCGGCCGCTCAGCCCTACCATCCACAGCTCCTACCACCGCGCCCCCGCCCCGTTAAAAACGCTTTACCTCCTCCTCTCTTCCCGCGTACTACCCCGCTCCTACCCGTCCCTTACTACGACCGCCACCCGCCCTACCCCTACCCCTACCCCTACTAGCCCCTCTCTACCGCCTAGCCGCCCCCGTTCGTCCCCCTACGCCACGCCGGCTCCACTATACTCCAGCCCACTCTAGTCCAGTCCGTCGCGCCACTCCCGCCGCACCCCGAGGCTAGCGGGTCCGCCTCCGCGTCTACGAGGCGGAGCCGGATAGGTAAGGCGACTAGGGCGAAGCGCGAGACGTCTCGCGGAGTGGGGGCGTAAGGATTAGAGATTAGTATTAGGCAGCGCGGCTGCGGGGCTTAGTTAGCGGAGGCGAGGGGCGGGAGGTTAGAAGGACCGGCTCTAGTAGTTCTAGTTCACGTCGCGGGGCAGAGCGGTCGTGGCACCGACGACTATAGACGGGTACGGAAGGTCGGTATTAGGGTGCTCGTAATATAAGAGGGGGCTAGGGGGGAGGGGGGAGGGGGGGTTTACGACATCAGCGGCTTCTACAGCGGTTAGGTGTTCCGACGGGATTTCACGCGGCGAAACAGCCTAGATAGAGAGATATAGTACTAGCGTTTCCACGGCCTCTATTTGGTTATTTGCAGCCGGCGAGGTAGGCAGAGTATTAGTCTTATAGGCAATAATATACTGACTAACAGTACTATAGACGTTGGCACGATAATAGAAAAAACCACTTAGTCTTCGTAGTACTTCATTCCGTAGGCCTTCGGACTGGCCAACTAAAATCCCAACGTTCTAACGGTAATCCACAGCATCCGTCCAGGTTAGCCGCTAATCCAATTTCAATTACAAGACGCCCACGAGAATTATAAGAACTAAGAGAGTAGTATTACTCTTCCTCGCTACGGAAGCCGTGCGGTACTTCCCTAACTCGATGTTCGGATCGGCGCCCGGCGGAGAAACAAGATCATCATGCGCAGCTTCTCGGAAACCTAATAAGATTCCCGTAGCGGCACCCGTCCCGTCTCGTCATTCTAAGTATCCGTCATTCACTATCACTGCCAATAACGACGGGTGACGGACGGCTTTTATATAACGAGAAGGGATAGCTACTATTCTATTCCTACTTAACATAGTAGGATGGCTGCGGCTATTCGGACCGGCGCCTTACTCTAAGAGTCTTAGCATATCTACCCTACAGAAAGCCTTCATGGCGGTAGGATCCTAGATATAGTTCCCTTCGAGTTTTGCCCTAAGCCTAAGTAATTGTCGAACGGCGCGAGAAAGTAGGACACCGCTGTCTTCTTAGATTACTGCTGTCAAGTGCTATATAAATATCTAATGGCAAAGAGGACGCGTAAGCAAATAGGGCTGTGCTAGGGACAAAGAATTGCCGCGCATGAGAGCGGGGGTGGAGTGATGGTGGTGTGGTGATCAGAAGAGATAATACGAGACACGTGATTATGGGCCAATGTGGTTGACAGTAATAAATGGACAATCCTGTTGTTTCCTCCGCGTATGGCTCGCTAAAGTGCACTAAGGTACTAGTCGAGAACGTTGACTAGATATTCTCTATCATGGAGATCGCGATTCGCGCCGTCATAAAGTAGATTCTCGGTAATAGTATCCTTACTGGCCCAAGCTGCCTGTATTAAACCCCCATTAATGACTTTTTGGGATATAACGGGAATGTCTTTATCTGAGTCTAATACTTTTAAGAGGTGTCTGATAACTTCGGTAATATCATCACGATTAGAGTAATAAAATTCTTCGGAGGTGTCTTTAAATGCTGTATTACTGAATGAAGCCCTTCTGTTGTCGTCGGTGATGTGTTCGATAAGTAGAGGCATAGCTTCCTTCTAGGTTTCCGGTTAAGACTACTTGTTTGACTGTATCATTTTCTAATGTTAGATAATGCTCGGCGAGTAATGCTTCTAGAGCCTGTTGTATGTTGAACCTAGCAATTACTGCCTCGATAGGGTTGATGTCGATTACGGTCTAGTCTGTAATGTCGACTTCCTGGTTAAGGGCCTTATAAAAACTAACGTGAAGCTTTATTGCGATTACGACCCGCACGAAAGAGAACTGTTTCTCGTATTTTAGTTTGTTAATATAGTGGTTTTCGAAGCTAAGACCCTATTCGCGTAGATGATCGTAAATGGAATTTCCATTCTTTTTAGTAATCTGAGTGTGGTACCACTACTAGCTTTGTTGCGTATTTAAAACAGGCTGGCGTCCGTCCCGTCTCGTCAGTTGTAATAACAGTCATGTTTCATAATACTCGTGTAAGTCCTATCCGCTACTTCCTTGCAGGGAGCGTCATGTTCTAAGAATACAGGGTTTCGACAAAGATCTGTATTTGTTAGTATCTGAGAAGTGTGAGGGCTTGCACCCGGTGCACTCGCGGAAATGCATTGGCATACTTCTACAAGAAGACTAAGCTAAAGAGAAAAGAAAGAAAGGTTTAAGTAAGATAGCGCTACTTATATATCTCTCCAGAGTCCCTTTTATTAGTAGCGAGTTGCAGGGTTTTCTTGTTGAGCTTCATTGAGCTTCAGGGTCTTCTCAACCCAAGGTCTCGCCGCAGGATCCATCCAAGGCACTTAACGGTCTAAACCGTCACAAGAAGCCTGCGTGCTACACAGCCATAAATCCTCCGATGTTCTCTCTATAGTACGGGAGATATTAGAAACAAGGCCCGTGATCGCTACTCGAACTTCTAGCACCTAGGATCGGTATTCCCGCTGCACCTGACCATATTACGATGATCCACATTTCCCTTGTTTTTCCAAAGGGATAGTGGGAAGTCTTGTCTAAACAGCTCAGCAAACGTATTATCAGACGCTAGATATAAAGCTATGCGTATTTTCCCTAAAAGACTCTTCAAACTAGCGATATTCACTCTCTTTATAAAGGGGCAGATCTTATCCTCTGTTCTCCGAGTACTCGCGAGAAATCCTCACTCAGAAACTTTACCCATTCAGCGTCCGACTTTAGGGACCGTAGAACTTAATTATTCCCATTACTAACCACTAATAGAGCTAACCGTTACGCTATAGCTACCTAGCTAACTTCGCTGCTACCCCGGCGAGGTATACTAGAACATAAGACCGTATACGTACTATCATCTGCTACTATCGCGTACGACGGGCCAACCGCACCACTAACCCACCAACGAAACCACATATAAAGACCCCCACACACTCGCGTCCCACCACCAACCCGCCCACGAAACCCGCACCACCCGACCTAGCTACCACCTCCACCTCCACCCTACCCCGCAACAGAGCCGCCGTCCCTCTACCACCTCGCTCCCACCCCTATAACCCCTTCTCCACCGCATCTCCGACCACCCGTACTAAACTCTAACGCGCGCCCCTCGCCGTAGCCCCGGCGCCTACTCACCGCCTACGCAACACCCCTACCCCGCGACCCGCCTAACCGCTATCCCGCATCCCCATCTCCGCGTACCCGGTTCTCGGATCCGTGGCTGGCGTAGAGTACGCGATACCGCCCGTCTCGCTACCACGACGCTCACCTGCGGACGCCCCTGGACGAGCGCGACGCCGTGCCTTGTAGTTTAGGCGTTCGCACGCTGGCGGCACGGGCAGGGCATGCGGTTCGGTTCGGTTCGGTCGAAAGAATAGTGGATCGCTCTTCGCGTGGGAGACGGCTGCGCCTAGGATCGGAAGAAGGGAGAAAGCTTCTCTACGAAGACGAGTATTGGAAAGAAGAACGGAAACCAGAGCCTTTCGATTTGTCGGAACTCTCTAACGGCGTGATCATGGCCGTTATAGAGAACCTAAGAGCCTAGCTTCCTCGGGATAATCTAAAGAGCAAACGGCAATTCAGTCCGGGGCTTATGAAGTGGAAGTTGCAACAATGGATAAGCGCCGAGAGAAGTATATATACACCCGCCGACTGCATTATCACTTGCTAATAGGAAGCCGCGTATAAAGAAAGAATTGCTACGTCGGAGCGCAGCCGATCTCGGCCTTTAAGATATTATGTCAACCACATTGGCCCGCAATCACGTGTCTCGTAATATTTCTTCTTATCACCACACCACCATCACTCCACCCCTTCCTCGTACGCAGCACAGCCTCTTTTGATTACGCGTCCTCTTTGCCATGAGATATTTATATAGCTCTCGATAGCAGCAATCGAAGAGGACAGCGGTGTCATTCTTTCTTGCGCCGTTCAACATATTATAATCCGGTGGCGGATGCCGCTGGCGGGAGGTAGGAGGGATGCGAACGGCGATGGAGACATTCCTGTAGCAAGTGCGTGCAAAACAGCAGCAGAGGACGGTGGATGATGGCGGTGAAAATCTCGGAGCATCACTGTAGAGAACGGCGGTGGAGAGTTAGCGGCAGAGAAAAGCTACACCGATGTTGTTAAGGAGTTGCCTTTTGCTTCTGGTGGTGCGTAGCCTGACCGCATCGCGGAGGACGAGCGTAGGTGGCATTCGGATTCGCAGGTTGTGGGCGAGCGCCCGAAGCTGGAACGGCGGCAGGACGGGAAGGAGTTGGAACCGTAGTTGGACGAGTGGGCAGGCGAGTTGATAGAGGTGTACGGGTCTCCAATTCCACCGTTCATCCGCCCTCCCCACCTCGACAGTGGAAACAATTGCGACGAGGATCCATGGGAAGGAGTCCGGCAGCGGCGGACATGAGCGAGCAGAGATCTGCCTTGAGCGTTATGGTGTGTTGCCGTCGCAGAGGCTTGGCAAGCGGTGTGGCAGAAGATGTGAGAGGTGTAGGTCGGGGCGTTATCTTATCCTCCCATCTTATCTGCTATCTTATCGTTGGTACAGCAACGGCGTCGCGTCGCGTCGCGTCGTCTTGACTTCGACTCGCTCGCCATCATCAACAACACCACCGTCTTCTCATGTCACGCCGCCCTATTATTGAAGCTTGGCTGCAAGACGTCGTCTTTGCGGGCTCCCTACAAGACCACCCGAGCCCAAAGCGGCGTCGCGCCCCATCGCCCGCCTTCCCGGCGAAACGCCGTCGCCCACTGCAGCCCAGGCCTGCAAATACTGCTCCAATGCCTCCCCGTTCTCACGATCGCATCGCTTCTGACGCCGAAAAAACCCCAAGGGCCCGCCGTTCGTCGCCTCGGCGGCTCCCTCGCGGCCGCGCAGAGCTCCCGGTCGACTTCTCTACTTTGCCCTCGACCTCGTACACCACAGAGTTGGCTGTGGCTTCACAATACACGATACTGCAGCCGTCGGCCGCATCACAGTCATCCTCCTCCCTGGGTGGCTCGCCGACCAAATCGAAACGCTCCACCAGCCCCGTCAAGGGCGTCGCTGACCTGATATTCGACAAGGGCTTCAGAACCCTCACGCTGTCGCAGCTGCAGGATGGCGAGCTTGGCGGCGGCATAGACGAGCTGTTCGAGGCACTTATGGAATTCGAGCAGTGCGACGGCGTGGTGCCGGCTATGCTTAAGGTATGCGCCGCCGCCTTGCGTGCCTCTGTCTCTCCTCGCTGACACTTAGGAGCCCGATATCGCCCAGCTTCCTCGGACTACAAGACTGCGCTTCCGCGATCGTAACTATGCCTCGGCCGATGCCGAGCCGCGCTCCGAGTTCGACGTGCGCCGCGAATATCACGACATGCGCGACCTTCTCCAAAGGTCCGAGGAATACGAGGCGTCGGCGCAGTACTCCGAGGCTGCTTGGAACGACGCGGTACACAGCAGGGCTTTGGAGATAGCGCTTCGGGAGCTTCCTAGCGTTCATTGGCACAATATGTATGCATCTTGACCCCGCCGTCTGACTGCCTGGACCGCTGACTCGTGCGAGAACCACTGCTCGAATCTTTCCTCCCAGCCTTGTTCCTCAGCATAACCTCGGTAGCGGCTTCGAAAGCAAGATGGTCGACTACGCCATCGCGCTTGGACCTTCGCCCTCTCTCAGACAAACGCTCCTGGCTGCCCTCGACATCGAGTCCACCATCACCGGTGCCGTGCAATCGCAGTCCGTCAACCATACGGCCTACCCCCCGCTCCGTCTGGCGCCCATCTGCGTGAGCATCGAGACGAAGGCTCCCGACGGCGATCAGAGTCAGGCAAAAGCGCAGCTGGCAATATGGGGGGCGGCACACCTGCGGCGGCTCGATTGTTTGCGAAAAGCATGCATGGCAAGGGCCGAGGAGGAGGCGTCGTCCGCGCTTGCGCCCGCTCTTCCATGTCTTCCCATGATCCTCGTCGTCGGTGCTTACTGGGACCTTTACTTCCTTAAGATGAATGACGAAGGCGAAATTACCATGATTGGCAATCAGTCGTTGGGTGACACTAAAACCTTGCTTGGGGCGTACAGGCTTTTGCATGGGCTGCGAACGATTGCAGGTTCGGCAATGAAGCTCGAATCGTGGTGGAACGAGCTGCCTATACGTAATTTGTAGAACATATAATGGATTCGGCCTTGCCCTGCGCCGCTATGCCCTAGAGGCGTGATCGCCGCGCTCGCTTGAGTGACCAAACGTACTCCTGCCCGCACGATGCGCATGCAAAGCCCATACTGTATTCATCCAGGCACATAATCTATCGTCGCTGCCTCCAATAATCTATCTGGACGGCAAATATGCGCTATGCATGTAATGGGCGCAGCAACGCTGGTGTTGACGCGCAAGAGTTCTAACACTAGGCTGAAGTTCAGCCTCGCATAGAACGAGAGGCATATATCCCCATCACATCCGGCTCAGAGGAGATCCAAATTTTTCACAGGAACCATTCCTATAGATGGCAGACCCTATCGGTATCACCGCCTCTGTGCTCACTCTGGTGAACGCCGTCGGTTTTATAAGCAAGGAGCTTTACAAGTGCATCCAGACCATGCGCATGGCGGATCAAGATGCAAACAACACACATTCTGAACTAGCATCATTCAACAGTACCCTCGTCAGTTTCACCAGAGCGATAGCGCCGTCGAATGTTCAAGGCATAAACCTGCTGAAAGAAACCGCCCTGCATGAATCAATCGTCGAGCAGGGGCAAGAGCTCATCAACCAGATGGGGGAGTTACTCACAAAGATCGGATTTGTGGGCTCCAAAAAGCCTAAGACCAACTTCCAACGCAGAATGGCCGAGTTCCGGTGGTATTTGCGGAAAAAAGAAGTTCTGAAGCTGTGCATACAGTTCAACCAGGCCAAGTGTTCATTGATGACATTTCTCAGCTCCACTGCGTTGCTTTCACTGAAAGACGAGCTTTGGAGGCTGAAAAGTGAAATCAAGAGGCTAGAGCGTGATATTGAAAGGCTCCAAAGTGATAGCTGCACATCTTCGGAACAACGAAACCTCGAAGTAGGGCGCCTGATGTTAAGAGTTTCGCAGCTGCGGACCGAGCACCGTAACACAAAGCGCCGAGTGTACGTATTCTCCAACCAGACATGATCGGTTAGCTAGTCCCTTACCGCCATACAGGTCTGCATACGAGGCCGACGTGAGATCTACAAGGGACGCGTACGAACTCGCGGAGTCGCAAGTGCAAACGGAGGGCTTCCCCCCGGCAGCCTGCGAGCGCTCCCAACAACTTCAAAACAGCATGCAAAGAATATCCAATATAGTCCAAGTCCCAGCTGAGGCCACCTCGAGCCAGCGCCGTCGACGGTCAGCTCCGCGGCGTCGCAGTCCGAGGCCGCCATCATGAGCAGACGGAAGAGCTCCGCACCGCCCAGTTCCTCCCCAGGGCCCTATTAACACCTCCGGTCCTCCTGAAGCCAGGAATCTATCACCAGACTTGCCTCACCCTCCTCCAGGATCGGAGTTCAGTCGGAATCTCTCACCGGCGACACGTGTGATCCTTTCACATCGGACATCCGGCACGGACCGGCAGGCTGACCAGTCAACTGAGCCTGATGTCATCCCGCTCACCACCCGATACTCACGCTATAACGGAGACGCCCGAGATCAGCGGCCCCCCGATCAGACGCCGTTGAGGAGAGACCACTCGGGAAGCCTGTACGCTGATGATGCTGTGGGTGCAGAAGATGGTTCGAGGGGGCGAGAAGATAGGCAGGGGGCGTACGTCAATCCGGAGAATCCTCAAGATAGAAGGCGCAGATTACCGAATGGGAGGCTTTCGAACAGGCAGGGGTAGCTTTTTGCTTTCAGCAACGGGTAACGTATTGTCGTGGTTATTTAACGGTGAAATTGCGATCTAAGGGACGTGCGATAATCTCTTACAGCAGTAATGCAAGGAGAAGCGTTTCGAGTTTGTGGGCCAGTGCAACCGATGCATTCATTGTTCAGTATGGAGTGAAGTAGAGAATTATAAGAGTGTTATTATCAACCACTACGCCTATTATCGTTCATATACTCTTTCCTTAGGCACTACATTGTATTTTCTTCAGTTCAGTGTACATGAAGACATTCATCTAATGGCTCGCAGAGAGTCAGACAAAATTCAATCCATTCTTTCTGACCTCATATTTTGACACAAAAGCATAGAATACACCCGTAACTGCCCTCATTCCACTAGCTATCGAGAATAGCTTGCCCGGCGAGAAGTGTGGAGAGCTCCTCTCGATGGCTCTCCTGGTTTCCCGCGTTTCTGGCTGTTCGCTTGCAATACCCTGGAGTTCTTCTTCGGGCAGCTTGCTGATGTACTCCGGAGAGAGCACCCAAAGAGGGCTCGAAGCAGAACTCACGAGATGATGATCGATGGCCTGAATGCAAACGGCATCCGTGAATATTTTGAGCGCGACTTTGTAATAGGAACATAGCATGTCATGCATGTCTTGAACAACCTGGTCCTCATTGCTGAAAAACGCATCAAGCGTATCTCGAAGCCGCAAGAGGGGCTCTTTTTTTCGTCACTGGTAACCCAGCTTTGGAGGCTCTTAAGCTTCTTCTCGATTCTGTCGAGTCGCCGTTTCCTGAGATTGTCGGCGAAGTAATGGTTTAGAGTGATCAACTTGCCGTTGCCTTCGACGGATACCAGAAACTTAACATGTTCGAGAGATGATTGATAGCTCTGCAGGAGCATTGGAGTCAATTGTTCCCATAAATTCTGGACGACCAGCGAATCCGGGCAAATGTGGGATAGTAAGTGTCAGACTTTCTTACCTTGCTACCTTAGGCTTCTCATTTATCTTTAATGCTCTCCCCTTTATACAACAATACTCTTTAATGCCTAACCCGCATCGACACTCTCTCTCGGATCTTTAGTATCCTCGGGCATGTAGTTATCTCTCATGTATATAAGCAAGCCTACAGACCTCCCTCTAGGGATCTCCAGCCTCGCCAATCCTCTATATGCTCTACCTCTCGCCGCTACTAAAGCAGGGGAACGTACGGACGAGGTTCGCATATGCCGACGATGTCGCCTTCTTACGCTCTGGGAAAAATATAAAAGAAACAACCAAGGCTCTCACGGCCGACCTAGAGGACGCGCTACGCTAGGGGGAGGAGAACGCAATCGCCTTCGCGCCGGATAAGTATGAACTTACCCACTTCACTAGAAGCAGGTCCCTAGCACTATCTGTCGAATGGCGCGAGAAAGAATGACACCGCTGTCTTCTTTATTCATGCTACTGAAGGCAGCTATATACTGGATCTTTCCACAGAACACGTATGCTGTTCGGATTTACGGAATTGCGCATGAAAGGGGTAGATAAGGTATGTAGGGGTAGGTGTTTGGTGTAGCGAGAAAAGCAATGAAAGTACGCGTGTATAAAAAGCAAATAACGCACGTGATCTGCGGGCCAATGTGGTTGACACTATCGGAACCAATCCAAGTAAGAGAGGCGGTAATTTACCCTAAAGAAAAGCCAGTTCGATGGCTAGGGGTCTAATTTGACCAAAAGCTTAACTTCAAGCATCACGCCGAAGTATGGGGCTCTAAAGGCAATAGAGTGGCGGCCCACCTCCCACGCATAAACGGGGTTATAAAGGGTATGCCCCCAGCGCCAGCGGCAAAAACCACGCACGCATACATGCTCCTAGTCGCCACGTACGGCGCGGAGGTCTGGTATGAAGGAACAATAGAGCCAATACCATACACTACTAGGACGGTAGTACCGAAACATTCGTTCCATATGGCGACTATAGATAGGGCGCTACGAACAGCAGCCCGGGCTGTAATACCCGTATGGAGAACGACCCCGATCCCGGTGCTACACCGCGAAACAGGGATCCCACTGGCAAGCGTGCTCCTACAGCAGATCCAGAGAAGAGCATCACTTCGTTTACGGCTGTTGGATAAGGCACATCCACTCGTTGGGCGGACAACGATCATAAGAGGACGCTGGGGCTCAGCTCCAAAGACCCTCAATTTGAAGCCAAAGGTCACAAGGCTGCAGAGAATGGCGCAGCTTGAAGAGGAATGCGAAAGACCCCAGCTCCTACAGCGGAGCTACACTAATATCCCCAAAGGACAACGCAGGGAAAAGAGAGGGGAGCAAAGGAATTCGCAGAATCACTAAAACAAGACCCACCGGGAACGATACAAATCTATTCGGACGGCTCGAGCATGGACTCGAAGACCGCCTGGGCCTTCGTTGCCTATGGGCACGGCGCGCGGATCCATGCCCAAAGCGGAAGCCTACACAAGGCGGAGGTGTTTGACGCGGAAATTCGAGGCGCAGTAGAAGGACTCGCGTGGGCGGCCGCCAATATAGAAACCCTACAGGCTACTGTTACGAACACGCCTCTGTATATAGAGTTGTTGGGGCACGATCAGCCACCAGGCTGATCATTGCTGAACCTTTTGTCGACTGGCAGTCGACGGGAGGTTGGCCGAATGGTCTTACGCGCCGACTGAAACCCAACACGGTCGGACCGTCGTAACAGCTACGTGTTGAGCAGTGCGAGAAAGAATGGACGCTGCTGTCCTCTTAAATTATTGCTATCGAGCGCTATATAAATACCATGTGGCAAAGAGGACGCGTATGCAAAAGAGGCTGTGCTAGGTACTAAGGATTGACGCGTACGAGGGCGGGAGTGGATTGAAGGTGGTGTGGTGATCAGAAGAGATAATATGAGACATGTGATTGCGGGCTAATGTGGTTGACAGAATATGATGAAAAATGGGTGTGGAATAAGATGTACACTGTTGTCGTTTGCATTGTGTTAAAGTGCTTGCTTATATTGACACGAATCCAGCAATACGTGGTGACAAGGAAGATGGGGGTAGGTCAAAAAAGGTGGCGGTGTTGAGATAACGATCCGATGATGAACACGATCGTTTGACAGCAATTCATCCTAATTGCGCAGTATTATTAGACGCTCTTGCTACACCTTGTTTATACTTAGACTAGACCTACGGCATCTTAAACAACTATCCCCTACATGAGAAATTTCCAGGTCCACGAAGCCTATGGCTTTAAGGAGAACTCTTCCTTTCTTACTTGATCCGTAGCTCAGCCACGTTTGCGCGAAACCTTTACGCAGCCTGCTATATCACGAACACAGCCAGAGCCGTGTGTGATATTCCCCCAATAATGGATCTCATTGATCCAGTTGATGTAGTCCCTAATTCCTGCTTCTGTAATAAGATTCCCTGTGTAAACCTTTCGCATACTGCATCCATTCCAGCCAACCATGGCACCGTCCTCCGGTCGCAAGCACCAAACCTCATATTGCGCGCCCGTAAGCAGCAGACTGTAGTGCCGCAAATCTGAAAATTGACATTTTTTGAAGGAAGCCCGAGTTTCTCGTAGATAACGCTCTCTGAGCTTCCAGCGATTGTACAAAGCCATGGCGCCGGAGGCAGCAATTTGTTGTTGGCCTGTAGTATTGGCTTTGGTATCCTTCTTGAGCTCTATCGTAAGGTACGGGCACAAGGCGCGATCAAACCGTACTGATGCGTACTGCTGCAGTCTACCCTGGATATCCAGAGGGAAGCCGCCAGTCCATAGCCAGTACGAACAGTCGGGTTGGACATTGAAATCGAACGCAGCTCTCACAGGTATACCCTTGTGGATGATTGGAGGTATCTCCCAGTTGTAATCGCGTCGTTGTCGAAAACATTCTTCCCGCATTCTCACTGGTAGCCATTGTGGAGGGTTGCCTGTGTTGGGCCGTATTTTCTCCCGACCCTCACTCATAAGTAGGAGTCTAACAGCATCGTCGGTCCATTCGGATTCGCAGAGCACGTTCGCCTTAAGCTGATCTATTTCACTGTAGCTGCGGCGAATCGCTTCGATGTTGATTGGGTTGGGGTCGATCCAGGCTGTGGAGGAGCGCAATTCTTCGTGCCGTGTGTAATGCTTGCGTGCTTTCTCCCCTGGTCGTTCGCCTCGCTTGAAGTGCTCAATTGCTGGCTCCGATTCATCCTTGCTGGTCTCAATGAGGATACCCCGGGGGTTTAAGACCTCGGTAAGGAAGTTTTTAGTACCAGGCCCTACTCGTTTTTGGCGAGAAAGAACATTGTGGATTTGAGATGTGTTAGGCTGTGAGGCGAAGGAGGTTACGCTTGGAACAAGAGGTAGCTTCGCGTCTTGAGCTTCGATGGCGTTTTTCAATGTTCGTGCCACCTGAATACCAGTATCATTGAAGCCTGTGGACGCAATTGGATATTTATCTTTCGTGGATCTCTCGTTCGCTGCTATCTCTGTGCTTTTATAGCTCGCAGTGGTACCTGTGCAGTCTAGAAGCTCTCCTGAACGACATTTGTTGGATTTGGGAATGAAGAGTTGTGAGGTCAGAAAAGAGAGTAGATTCTGCCTGTCTCTTGAGGGACAGGTGAGTAGGTCTGCTTATATACATGAATGAGAGCATAGTATAACCGAGGATATTGATTATCCGTGAGTGAGTGCCGATGAGGGGTTGGGCATCAAAGAATGAAGTTTCCATATTTCCGTGAATGATAGAAGATTCGAGATAAATAACATGCCTAAAGAATTAAGGCAACAAAGTCTATGTTAGGAATCGATAGTGAATTTACATTCAGCTACGTTCTATTTACAAGAAGAAGTTGCTAAGGAGTGGAGAGAGCTGCGAGAAATGAGAGACTAAATAGTAGCGCGGCGAAACGATGTTCCTGAACTAGTACTGTGCGTACAAGTCCTTTGGACTCTAACAGAAGACGCTTTCACGGACTCCAGTCGCTCCTTAGAGTTTAGTATAAGAGACAATTGACGAGAAATCTCCGATGGCTTTTGATCATGTGTAACGGCGGGCCTCTACCTCTAAGGATCAAACACCAAAGAGGGTGGTAAGCCGTGTGAGGGTTTACCTTGAGTGGGTACAAGGGAGGGTGTAAGAGAACGAAGTGACGAACACACGTGACAGAGCACTACGTGCGAAGGCCGTGTTACTAATCAATGGTGCGGATTGATTATTGAAGTTGACCACGAAGGTCAAGTAACTAGCTAAGTGAGTGTGCTTATATACTATAGGAAAGTTCTATCAATCTGGTTCAGGGAGTTCGTGCTGCGGGGTCTTCTGAACCGTCTGAACTGGAGTTCAGAGGTTCACTCTGCCAAGCCCGTATGAACTGGTGAACTGGTGGGGCGTCACGTGATCTTCGCCTGGGTCTTCCGCGGCGTTTGTTCACGCCCCGCTTATCCTTCTTCTTTTACTTTTTCTACCCTGTGGAGGCTGCGCCGTAACATCATGGACCTCAAATCATTGAACTGGGGACCATCGATAGTAATGCATTCGAAATTCTTATCTCTAACTAATGAGCGGAGTTGGCTGCAGATATTCAAACCAATGACCGAGGTAATTTGAGAGCTGAAACAAATAAGGAATTAATCAACAAACGATTAGGCTTATGTTCCATTAAATTAGTCTTCAGTGACCACCCCTACTATGCTACAGGAGCTCAATACATCATCCGAACAACGGATGAAGCTAGCTATGTACACTGGAAACAGATAACTGAGATGATTGACGGCTGCCCCTTCAGTGGTAGAATTCTTCATCTACGCGCACAGCCGATACAATGGCCAACGAAAGCGGGGAGAATCGGGAAGAGGGCTGTTTACAACAACGTAACGGCGGGCCTCGGCCTCTAAGGATCCAAACACCAAAGAGGATGGTAAGCCGTGTAGGAATTACCTTGATTGATTGATTGAGTTGAGTTGAGTTGGTATCATTTACCCCGACCCATCGCTCTCAGCGATATCCAGTCTACAGACTATTCAAGGGAATATACTACTAGGTAGTGTATACTAAGAGATAACAAAGGAAAGTAGGAGGTAATACAAAATTATCCTCTCCTTAGAAGAGGGTAAGTGTAACGGTAGGCTCCTTCCACTAAGCTTCGGAGTCGCTTAGCAGGTTGGTGGAAACCGAAGGGTTTACCTTGAAGAGACAAGAGGAGGATGGCGGTGCAAAGAGTGAAGTACCACGTGATAGCGCGGTGCGCAATGAGCTTGTTACCTCCAAATCAATAGGGTTTGAATTGGAACTTTGAGTTGACCACGAAGGGTCAAATGTCTAGCTAAGGGAGTGTGACTATATACTACTAGAAAAGCTATAACAATCTGGATTTGTTCGGGTTAGATCTGTAGGAGTGGGATCTGAGGTGGATGGATCTGTGAGGCTTGGATCTGTACAGATCCAAGTGTGGGTCCGGGTCACGGGTGTGCGTGGGGCGCACGTGACGTTAGCGCCCAACCACCTTCCTGGTTTCCGACATTCGTCGGTGCGAGGCGATCGCTATGTTTACCTATTCCGCGCCCGCTTACCTCTATCCTTTCGGGGATTCTAGCCCTTGATCCTTCGTCCCTGTGGGCCTTCTTCCCGTAGGGGACTCTGTCTTCCGTCCTATCCCGTAACCGCGTTGTCCCTTGCGGTCCTATCTCCCGTGCGGGTTCCCCGCCCTTAGGATCCTAAAGCCCGCTTCCTTGGAGGTTCGTAACACTACCCCCCACCGTAAGGATCTTCGACCCGAAGATCTACCGTAAGGTGTATATCTTTTACTCGTGTGGTTCCTCTTCTCTTCTTCCTGTACGTCTTCTCGCCATGTCTTTTGTTAATACCCGTAAGCGTAAGCGTTCTGTACAGCGGGCTGAACATCTTGTTTTAGGTGACGAGATTGATCGTGACGGTACGACGATGTCGCTTCCTTGTTCTTCCTGCCTTCTTGCGAATTTTGGTAAATCTGAGGGAGACCCTTCCTTTGTCTCTTGTCAGATGGACGGGGTTCATTCACGTTGCGGCGAGTGCGCTCGTCGTGGTAAATCTTCGTGCGATGCCAGTGGTTTGGACAATTCGGATTGTACGTTACTCGTTGCGCGCGGCGATTTTTTGCTGACCGATCTCTTAGTCCTTCGTCTTCGTCAGGCTTTGTTGAAGGCGGATCAAGCAGAGGAGAAGGCGCGTCAGGAGTTTCGTGCTTCCATGGCGCGTTTAGATCGTGCTGAGAAGCAACGGTCCTTATTACGTCGTCGAGCGGCGTTGATGCTTTCCTCCAAGGCCGAGACGGTTAAAGAGCTAGAGGAGTTGGACCGCCTAGAGGCTTCTCCCGAGGCCGGGGGTCCTGTTGACCCTGAAGATGCCGAGTCTTCGCGATCGACAAAGCGCCTACGTAGCGAGGTCTCAGCTGACGCCTCTGTGGGTCCTGCTGGGTCTCCCGGGGCTGGCTCTGCTGTGCCACCCGCGAGTTCCGAGTTGGTCGATCAGGCGCGGCAGTCTCCTTTCCCTGATTTCGACTTTGGGTCCTTCGTGTTTGACGAGGCCGCGGTGTTGGTCGATCCGGGTTTTGGCGATGGAAGCTTTCAATGAGGTCTTTGCATCCTTTGCAATTTTCCGGTGGTTCCCAGGTATGGTCCCAGTCTCCTTCCCATTGTAGGAGGTATCTGAATTGACCATTAATATAGCCGCTGTCAAGGATCTTTTCTACGATCCATTCTTTGTTTTCGTCGGCATCTGGGTTCTCTGGTACCATTTCTTCCGTTTGCTGTATGACCGTGGCGTTTTTTGGCGCTGGTTCAAGCAGTGCAATGTGAAAGACGGGTACTATCCGCATGGTTTTTGGTAGCTTGAGGCGGTAGTTGACTTTCCCGAGTTTCTCTTCGATTTCGAATGGTCCAATTTTCTTAAAGTCTAATTTGCTGTTTGGTCGCTTCGTTTTGATGTTTTTTCTGAGTAGGTAGACTTTATCCCCCCTCTTTAGCTTCGGTGCCTCCTGGTGCCGTCTGTTGTAGTAGCGGGACATCAAAAATCCATTGTATTCGATGTCGAGGCTGAGCTGTTTGTGAAGTGCCTTTAGCTGGTCTGTCTTGAGGATTCCTTTCTGGCTTAGTGATTTGCTTGGAAGCGATTCCCTATAAGCCGTTGGCTCATATCCGTAGTTGGCGTAGAACGGTGATTCTTGCGTAGCCGTTGCTTTTGAACTGTTATACGCGAACTGGGCGAGAGGAAGTAGTTCAACCCAATTATCCTGCGTGTAATTGATGTAACAGCGTAGATATTGCTCTAGCGTTTGATTCGTACGCTCTGTTTGTCCGTCCGTTTGAGGATGTGCCGTAGTAGATAGCTTATGCTTGGATCCGAGCTGACGGGTAAGAGTCTGCCAGAACTGAGATGTGAACAGCCGATCTCTATCTGATACTAGCTCGTCCGGTAGCCCGTGGTTGCCGAGGATTGTCCTAAGGAAGGTGTAGGCTAGGTCTTCCGCGTTCGCCGTTTTAAGATACGGTAGGTAGTACGCGTACTTGGTAAGCCTGTCGACGATGACTAGGATCGAGTCGTAAAGGACGCCGGTTAAGGGTTCCTTCGACTGGGGTAGATCCGTAATGAAGTCTAATGTGATAGACTGCCAGGGTCTTTCCGGTGCTGAAAGTGGTTGAAGTAGTCCGTAGGGCGCGTGTCTTGCTGCTTTGCTTCGAATGCAAAGGTCGCACTATGTGACTATCCGTTGGACCATCTTTCTAAGTCCTGGGAAGTAGTAGTTCCTGGTAATTCGTTCGACCGTTTTGTCCGTTCCTTGATGACCGTGTGCTGGTGCTTCGTGGATATCCTTAACGATTTCTTCCCGTAGTTTAACTGGGACGTAGATTAATCCTAAATACAGGATTGTGCCGTCTTCGTCTTTGGTTAAGCGAGGGTCGTTTTCCACGTTTCCGAGTTCCTGGGCCATTGCGTCATGTTCGTAGGCCTCTCGGATTTTCTTTGTCCAGGCGTTGCCCTCCAGGCGATACGCCGGCGCTAGTAGCCTGACCGGGGTAAGTGGGACTTCGCTTTCCGGATCCCCCTTAAGCCATGATTGGGCAATCCTAAATATAGGTGCGCACGTTCTGGCTGGTGTGAGGCTTCCGTCTTCCTGCTGGTTTAAAACCGCAGGCTGTAGTCCTAGCTTCCCTTCGATATGGTCGGCTCTTCTGCTTAGCGCATCTGCGCGAGCATTCTCTGATCCCTTTCTGTAGGTGATCTTCATATTATAGGATGCTAGTTCTTCCGCCCACCTGACTTGTCTTCGAGTCAATTCCTTTGTGGTGGTGAAGTGCGTGAGGTTCTTGTGATCGCAGTGAACCATCACTTGGTACTTAGCTCCTTCGAGGTAGTGTCTCCATTCTTTGAAAGCCGTGACAATGGCTAACAGTTCTTTATCATGGACGTCGTAATTGAGCTCTGGGGGCGTCATCTTCCTTGAGTAGTACGCGATTGGATGAAGTTTGCCTTGCTCGTCCGGTTGGCTGATGCAAGCGCCAATTGCGTAGTCTGATGCGTCCGTTTCGACCGTAATAGGGAGTTCCGGGTTGAAGATGCCCAGAATGAGTGCCTCGCAGAACATTCGCTTAAGGGAGTCGAATGCGTCTTACTGGTCTTTTCCCCATTGGAATCCGTGCTCTTTTCGAGTAAGTCTGGTTAGGGGTTCTAATACTTTTGCGTAATTCATGATGAATTTACGGTAGAAGTTGGCGAATCCGAGGAAGGATTGTACTTCCTTAACGGTTCGTGGTGCCGGCCAGTCCCTGATTGCGTCCAGTTTCTTCTCGTCCATGCTGATGTGCCCAGGCGTAATGATAAAACCCAAGAATTCCGTTCGCTGGGTGTACCATTCGCATTTGTCTGGTGCTATTCGGAGATCTTTGTCCTGTAGTGCTTCAAGGACTTTCCTTATATGCTCGGTATGTTCTTCGAGCGTATCTGAGTAGATCAAAATGTCGTCCAGGTAAGCCATACAAAACACATCCAAATACGGACGTAGGGTATCGTTGACTAAGTTCTGGAACGTGCCAGGGGCGTTTGTAAGCCCAAATGGCATGACCGTGTACTCGTAGTGACCGAATCTTGTTCGGAACGCTGTCTTCCATTCCTCTCCTTCTTTCATGCGAACCAGGTAATAGCCTTCTCGAAGGTCCAACTTAGTGAAGTACTTAGCGGTCCGGAGCTTATCCTGAAGTTCGTCGATACGAGGTAATGGGTATCGGTTTTTTACCGTTACGTCGTTCAGTTGTCTGTAATCGACGCAGAGGCGGAGCTTGCCGTTTTTCTTTGGGACGAACAGAATAGGATAGCCAGCCGGTGATGACGAAGGCCGTATGTATCCTCGTTCTAGGTTCGTGTCGATGTACTCCCTTAAAGCTTCGCTTTCCTTCTGAGAGAGGGAATAGATTGGCTTGAACGCGGGTTGCGTTCCTGGGATAAGGGGTATTTCGTGATCCCAAGGTTGATGTTTTGGTAAGCTTCCTTTTCCTCTTTCTCTACACACTTGTGCGTATTTCCAGAATTCTGGGGGTACCGTTTCCAGTTCTGGTATTGGCGGTTTAACTCCGCTAGTAGGCCTTATAGTTCCGTCGTTGTTAACCACTTGCTGGGTCCCGACTGCCGAAATGCCTCGGACGTCGTAGCTCTTATCCCATAGAAGATTCCTACTTCGTTGCGTGGGTTGGCTGTAGCGTCTCTCGATCCTCTGGGAGCAGTCTCCTCCGACTGACTTTGGGCCGTTATCCTCTTTTGGAGGTCCCGTTTTACCGTTTTGGTCGTTCGACTCGGGCACGTCCGCCCTGCGCATGCGTGCTGTGATGCGTTGCTCCATTTCCTGGCTTGGTCTAACGTAGACTGTAAACGCTTTTTCTCCCCTACGCTTCATGCGCTGTAGGGCCGCTAAGGAGATTTCTTGGATATCGATGGTACTTTTCTTTTCCTCATCGTTCCGGCTCTGGTCGTGCTCGGGCTTCTTGCTCTGGCGTGTTGACTCTGGCTCATCGTTTCGGCTTCTTTGCTCGGGTACGTCCACCCTGTTCGTCCTTTTCGCGGTAGCGAGGTGTCTTTCGCATAGTTCATCCGGGAAGGTGATTGTTCCCCTCCTCCAGTTGATGTATGGTGCATGCGTCTTCAACCATGGCATCCCAAGGATGATGTCATGTCCTGGGATAGACATAAAGTCTAGGTTGATGTGTTCTTTATGGTTGCCAAGTGACATGGGCGAATCTCCGGTTTCGATTCTGACCCATCCGTTGCCGTAGGTGGAGGGTGATCCGTCCACTGTACTAAGCTCGTACGGTTGGTCTTTTGCTTGGTGCCGGAGGCCGTGCTTAATGGCGAATGGCGGGTGAATGAAGTTACCCTGCGCGCCGCTGTCGATCATGGCACTTGCTCTCTTTCCGCAGAAAGTGACTTCTACGTGGAGTAATTGGTGAAGATCTGATCCGGTGGGTATTGGTCCGTTCGATGTGCGTGATACCTGGTTGAGGGACCTAGCTAACGGCCCCTCCTGGGGTCCCTGACTAGGGAGGCCGTTTAGTTTTTTGGCATTGGGTAGCCATGGGCCTCACTGTGTATATAGTCTTCCCATTCGTTGACTTGAATGTATGCTTGCTTCCAGTTGGTCCAATTGCCGTTTTTGGTCACCCTCGTCCAGTAGACTTTGTCGTTCCGCACTTGGTATTTGAAGGTTGGATGATGATTGAGCTTTTCATCGGGAATCCATTTGAGCGTTCGATTCTGGATTGTTGCCGTGCCGTATTGGCAGAGAATTCTTGCTAATTCTCGTAGAGAATCGTAGTCCGCCTGCTCGCGTGCTAAGAGACCTTGGTGGTGTCCTTCAACGAGCGTTGTTTCTGGAGTTACCGGGAGTTCGTGTTTTTCTCCGTTTTGCTCAATGCGGGTTTCCCAGAGGGTGTCCTGTCGCCAGTCCCATATGACCATAAGGGCGAGGTTCCTCTGATCCGGGATCCAAACCGTTTGACCGTGGTTTCCGCATCCGTTTTCCGGGTGGTAGCTGATACCGTACCGTTGAGCGAGTACTTCGAGCGAGGTGAGGGTGTTTCGCTTGTCCATTGTCCGGGTTCTTTCCTGGACCGTCTCTTCCCTTGTACTGCTAAGTTCGCTTTGGTCTGGGGTGCTGTCGTACAGTTCCCTTGTGTCGCTGTCTACCAGGTCGGAGTCCTCCGGGAACGCGTCGACAAGGGCGTCGAGCTGGGGTTCCTTAGTAACTCGAGTGGTAGCGTTAAGCTGTCGGTTTTTCCCTGGTTTGCGGGGGTACCATCCCGTGGCGTTTTTATCGCTCTTGTGGATCATGCAGCTGTCGTTGTAGCATGCGGTCCAGCTGATGGCTGCATGCGCTGCTCGCTGCTGTTCGATCTTCTTGAAGGCTGCCAGCTCCTTCTCGGAGTCTTTTCGTACGGCCGCCGCATGACTGCGTCCTTTCTTGGGCCGTAGCGGGCAGTCGTGCCCTGGCTGCCACTTATCTCCGCAGTAGACACAGAGTTTCTTCGCGAATAGTTCTTGCTGCTCTGGTGTCCATTTCGTCTGCGTGTTCTTGTTTCGTCCCTTCCATCCATTGTTCCGGCCCTTGTTGTTCCTGTCCTGACGGGTGGAACTGTCCAGTTCCATGGCATCGCCGCCGTTCTGAGTGTGGCGTGGCTTGGTTGTCCGTGTCGTGTTGGCAGGGTACCGTTCGGTTTGTCGCTCCCAGAGGCGCTCGTCCAGGCGCCTGGCTAATTCGATCATTGTGTCCAGCGTTTTGGGGTAGCTGTGGAAAGCCATAGCATCCTTGATGTTCGGCTTGAGTCCCTTATAGTAGTGGTCGCGTTGGGCTTGATCTGACCATCCCTCCAAGAATGCGGCTGCCTGTCGGAACGTAGAGGTGTAGTCCGAGACTGATCCTTTCTGCTGCAGGGTCATGATCTTCTGAGTTGCTTGCCGGACTTCGTCCACGTCGTTGAAGGCGCGCTTGAGATGTTCCACGAATTTGTCGTAGTTATTGAACATGTCCCGAGTGTTCTTGGACTGTTCGTTCTTGTCCTTGTGGAGGTGTTCGTTGAGGTAGGGTTCGAACCATCGCTCTGCCGTTCCGCGAAGGTAGGTAGATGCAAAGAGAACCTTGTCTTCCTCAGATTCGAACTGGTCGTCATAGATACGGATGTATCGTTCGAGTTGGGAGGTGAAGCCTTGTAGCTTCTGTCGGTTACCATCGAAGGTATCGGGGTTCCGGAGTTTGATTTTCCTTGGCCTGGGGGTCGCTTGTTCTGCTTGAAGCTGTTCGACCTGTTCTTGTAGGCGTTGGATGGTTGATATCAGCTGAGCCGGGGTCGGCTGCTGAGTCGGGGCGTTGCTCATCTCGGTATCGGACATTGACTATGTTAGAGATGGCGTTCTAGGGGATACTTCTCTTCGGTTTTTCTTAAAACCTTCCTTCTCTTGCAAGGATGGTGGTCAAAGTGTAACGGTAGGCTCCTTCTACTAAGCTTCGGAGTCGCTTAGCAGGTTGGTGAAAACCGAAGGGTTTACCTTGAAGAGACAAGAGGAGGATGGCGGTACAAAGAGGGAAGTATCACGTGATAGCGCGGTGCGCAATAAGCTTGTTACCTCCAAATCAATAGGGTTTGAATTGGAACTTTGAGTTGACCACGAAGGGTCAAATGCCTAGCTAAGGGAGTGTGGCTATATACTACTAGGAAAGCTATGACAATCTGGATCAGGCATTTGGATATGCCTCTTGGATCAGGGAGATGGATCAGGGCTTTGGATCAGTCCCGATCCAAAGTAGCCCTTTTAGGGTGTGGGGCGCACGTGACGTTAGCGCCTAGCTGTCTTTCTTCCGACATCCGTCGGTACGAGACGATCGCGGTGTTCCCCTATTCCGCGCCCGTCTGCTTTTGCCTCTTCCTAGGATTTCGACTTCCGCCTCTATACCCTTGTGGGCCTTCTTCCCATGCGGGCTTCTTACCCTTGGGGCTACAAAGCCTGCGCTCTTGGAGGTTCGTAACATTGGCTCTCGCTAATCGGGTCCTTTTCGGACCTTTGGTTTCCTAACTAGATTAACTCTCTAGGAAACCAACTCGCTCTGCTGCTAAAATCCACCCAGGTGCAGTAGCCCTTAGGCTGTTTGTTTAACACTCCCACTCAGCCTTGGAGCGTTGGCTGCAAACCTAGTGTTACGGCGCAGCTGCAGGAAGTGGGAAACGGGGTTAAGAGGCGCGTGTTATGGTTTATACCCATAATGGTGCCTTGGAGGATCCGCGGCGGTCACGTGTAGCGCTAGTCTTCGCTTATATAGAGTCGCTGGGGACGCGTGTCCTTCCATCCCCAGCTTGACCTTCGTGTAGACGGAATTCAACTCTTCAGCGCTTACTCTAGGGTTGAACCATTACAGCGCGGAGGAGGTCCTTGCGATCCACCGCCTCTGACCACGCTGATGACTCAGCAGCCGCAACACGGTCAGGACGCCAAGGCCTGACCATCAAACCTGACCTCCCAGACCACACGGTCACGAACCACGGTCACGACCTGAATTCCCTATGTATATAGTCAACACTCCTTTGCAGTAGATAGGACCCTCGTGGTTAATTACAATCTTTGAACCCTACTCCCTGCTTGCCTTCCCTGCCTGGCTACGGCTGCTATCCTCTGAACAGTTCAGCGACATCCCGATAGCGGTAGCGAACCCCGTGACGCGACCCGCCTCGACCCCCAGGACCCGACTCGACAAACCTACCCGGACGAGAGGCCTCGCGTAACACTTTAACACCTAGTTGCTGGATAAAGTTGGCAAAGCGGTCTCTTGCCAGAGGTTTAGTTAGTCCGTCTGCCACCATGTCCTCACTGCGAACATACTTAACGTGCACTCGGTTCCTTTGAACGAGGTCCCGGACGTTATGGTAATGCACGTCAATATGCTTTGACCGTTCATGCACATGAGGATCCTTTGCAAGGGCTAACGCGGCCTGATTGTCTCCCTTTAGACTTGTAGTGCTGTTAAACTTCTCGTTCTCAAACAGCACTGCGCAATAAGGGGATGACCCGAGGTATTCACCTGCTCCTATCTCTCGAAGTAGCTGTACAAGCCACTGAGACTCCTTAGCGCAGGCGGACATTGCCATATATTCGGCTTCCATAGTAGAGGTGGCCACTGATCTTTGCTTTTGGCTCCTCCAACTGATGGGACCGTTACCAAGTAGGAAGATATATCCGAGGATAGACTTCCTGTCCGTTTTGTCCATGGCATAGTCTGAATCTGAGTACCTGTTACGAACCTCCAAGAGCGCAGGCTTTGTAGCCCCAAGGGTAAGAAGCCCGCACGGGAAGAAGGCCCACAAGGGTATAGAGGCGGAAGTCGAAATCCTAGGAAGAGGCAAAAGCAGACGGGCGCGGAACAGGGGAACACCGCGATCGTCTCGTACCGACGGATGTCGGAAGAAAGACAGCTAGGCGCTAACGTCACGTGCGCCCCACACCCTAAAAGGGCTACTTTGGATCGGGACTGATCCAAAGCCCTGATCCATCTCCCTGATCCAAGAGGCATATCCAAATGCCTGATCCAGATTGTCATAGCTTTCCTAGTAGTATATAGCCACACTCCCTTAGCTAGACATTTGACCCTTCGTGGTCAACTCAAAGTTCCAATTCAAACCCTATTGATTTGGAGGTAACAAGCTCATTGCGCACCGCGCTATCACGTGATACTTCCCTCTTTGCACCGCCATCCTCCTCTTGTCTCTTCAAGGTAAACCCTTCGGTTTTCACCAACCTGCTAAGCGACTCCGAAGCTTAGTAGAAGGAGCCTACCGTTACAGTACCCTATAAGCCCTGCACTCCCACTGTCCTTGTAGACTATCCCAAGATCGGCTGTTGATCTAAGGTACCGCAGTAGGCCTTTAAGTGCATGGCCATGATGTTCTGCTGGGTCACTTAAATACTGGCTTAGCCGGCCGATTGGGAACGCAATGTCTGGACGCGTGAGAACCGCAAGGTACATCAGCTTTCCAACGGCGTGCTGATACTCCTTTGGGTCGATTCGCTTATCGTTTGGTCCAGAGGGACGGAGAGCGTCGTATCCATTTAGTGGTAGCGTTGCTGGTCTCGACTTGTCTTTTTCCATGCAAAGGGTTTGAAGTGTTTCTTGCAAGTAGTAGGACTGGTCAAGACGTAGCATCCTACTCTTTCTATCACGAGTAACTTCAACACCAAGGATCTTCTTCATCTCCCCCAGGTCCTTAATCTTGAAGACCTTGCTGATGGCGTTTTTAAACCAGATAATGTCCTCAATCTTTGGGGCGGCGATTGGGATATCATCAACGTAGACTAGCAAGATGATTTTTCTTTCGTGGTGAATGAGTAGGCAGGGGTCAGCTGCACTCTGACGGAAGCCAAGGTCTTTTAGTGCTTTTATACAGTTACTATTCCAGTCTCTCGCGGCTTGCTTAAGACCATATAGACTGCGTAGAAGCTTAAAGACGCGTCCTGGCATGACGGTAATACCTTCCGGTGGGGCCATGTAGATCTCCTCACGGAGGCGTGATTCCGTGAAGGCATTATTAACATCAACCTGATGGAGCTCAAGATCCATAAGCGCTACGATAGATAGGAACATCCGAAGAGTTTCGTATCGGACCGTTGGGGCAAAGGTGTCCCAGAAGTCATGTCCAAATCTCTGGGTAAATCCTCTTGCAACAAGGCGGGCCTTTGCTCTTTCAAGCGAGCCATCGGGGTTTAGCTTTGGCTTAAATACCCACTTGCTTGTTACAATGTTTGTTCCCTTTGGTGGTACAACTTCCTCCCAAGTTCCATTACTAGCGAGTTCAGTGAGTTCGGTTTGGATAGCTTGTTTCCAAAGCTCTCCAAATTGAGGGTCTCCCACTGCTTCTGCGTAGGTCTTTGGAGTGGGGATCTCGGGTCCAACAATATCCTGGAGGGTTGCTGATAGAGCATAGAACACCTGTACTTCCGGAGGTTTATAGCACTCAATAGGTGTTTGGCTGATGAGTGCAAAAAGACTCCGAGGTACCTTTAGTGCTGGCTCTTCTGTAGAAGGTTCCTCCTCCAGTAATCTCTTTCGTTTAGGGATGAACACTCCCCCAAACCTTCCAGTTCCTGGGGCGCTACTTGGAGTAGCTTGTTCTCCAGGTTGATCCTCATTTGCGGCAGTGGGGGGCGTTTCTTGATGTAATGGATGTTGACCTAGGTTAACATTGCCTCCCTTTTCTTCTACTGCCAGCGAGTCCTCCCTCTCTTCCTCGGCAGGCTCCGGTGCAAAGAGAATCTTTCGTGGACGGCCGACTGGCCGTCTCTCAGGGACGACGTTTGATTTTGCCTTGACTTTTAGGTTTAAGTCAATGTCGCCTCCCTTCTCATTCTCTACAAACCGGATGCTGTGGGTCCGGATTACCCTTCCAAGGTCAGGAGCCCATAGACGATATTGCTTGTCGGTTTCATCCATGTAGCCCATGAAGACTCCCACTCTCCCTCGATCCATAAACTTGTCATGTCTAGATCCGACAGGGAGTGACCTAGGGTCAACGTATGAGTAGACCTTGCAGCCCCATACACGCACATGGTCGATGCTTGGCTTTTGACCTGTGAATGCTTCCTCGGGGCTCGAGGGTTTACCGTTAATAAGAGGTCCAACTGCAGTCCGATTCCGTAGGTACGCATCAGTTTCGGCTGCTTCCACCCAGAATTCAACAGGGAGCCTTGCATCTTTCAGCATAGCTCTTACATTGGTCTCAGTGGTTTGGATGGCTCGTTCTGCTACACCATTCTGACTTGACTGATGGGGAATAGTGTACTGAGGAGTGATGCCAAGGGTTGCGCACCACTGATTGAGTATTAACTTGAGTTCAGTGGCGTTATCGCTGCGGACAGCAATGAGTTTTGCTCCCCCTTGAAGCTCTGCCTTCACGCGCCATTCATTTAGAGCACGTGGTGCATTTTCCCTTCTCTTAAGCGCAATTGTCCAGACCTTCCTTGAGTAGTTGTCAACGATCTCAAGGAAGTAGGAGTATCCTGCCCAAGATTCAGGTAGTGGTCCGCAGATATCAATTGAAACAAGTGACAGGAGCGCGGCCTTCCTGTCACTAACGTAGTGTCCCTTCTTGTTCTTAATCTTAGTAAGGGCGCATACGTTACAAATGTAGTCTTCCTCTACTGTAGTAGGAATTGGCTCGGAGAGAGTCGTAACCTTGTGAAGCTCCCCCAATTTCTTTTCCCTAGGTGGGCAAATCTGCGGTGCCAGAGCTTAAAGAGCTTAGATGCCTTATCTGTTGGTAAAGCGTCTGGTATAGGCCCCTCAGATTCCTCCACTTGAGAGCTAAGAGCGTGCTGAGCCACTGGTTGGCTAGAGAGTGCAGCCAGAGCAAAATGCTTGCTCGTTGGTTCAACCTTGTCCACAAGGTAGACTCCCCCATTCTCCTTTGCGGTGAGAATAATCTTGCCTGTCTGATCCTTTAGATAGAGGGATTGATCATCAAAACTACCCTTCAAGCCATTTTTGCATGCTTGTCGACCTGAGAGGAGGTTTACACCCAACCTTGGTACATAGAGTACGGAGGATAAAGGAATGGAATTGCTGTGTCTATCTACTAACATGACTGAGCCGACGTAGTCGGCGTATAGCACTCCCCCACCAACCTTAATCGTGCGCCTCATGATGCGGGTCAGAGGTCCACTAAAGAGTTGGCGTTGGTCAGTCATGTGCGTAGATGCAGCAGAGTCCGCAATCCAGATGTCTTTGGAAAGTTTACTGGTGACGGATTTTGATAGTGCAGCAATCTCCTCAACGTCCTCCTCGCTGCTAGAGGCTTGGCTATCAGCAGCGTTGTTGTCGTAGGTAGGTTCCTCCTCCTTAGCTGAGAGGGCCTTTAATTGGTTGATCTGATCTTGCAGCTTCTGAAGCTGGGGCGATAGATCAGGTTTTCTGCTACGACGTCTCGCGCGTTCCTCCTGGACCTTTAACTGTGCAAATGAAAGGTACTTGCATGTTCGAATACGATGAGGTCCCTTGCAGAGGAAGCATTGGTCTCCTTTATCGTAAGACGGGCTTCGGTGGCGAGACGCAGTCTGGTTTCTTCCAAAATTCTGCTGCTTTGCTGCAAGTGCCGTAGAGGATTTTTCTTGACGTAGTTCCTCTTCTTGCAGTAGGGCAATACCTTCCTCGACCTTAATGTCCTTCTGAATGTCGAGGCTCATCCGAATTGACTGGTACGAGTCTGGGAGTGCCTGCAGTAGACGCTGAAAGCGTGCTTTTTCTGAAGTGATGTTTTTCATATCCTTGTCGAAGGCAGCGAGTTTCTTTCCAAGTGTTTGGAGCTGAGTCCAAGCGCTGTCGATGGTGGTTTCTGGCTCCATTTGGTAATTGACGTAGTTTAGCAGGTGCTGCCTACCAATACCTTGGAGCTTCTCTGAGTACTTGTCCTTCAGAGAGTCCCATACAAGCTTGGCTGTGTCCAAATCTCGCACCCTTTCAGCATCATCTTCATTGATGCAAATTTTTAACCAATATCGAGTCCTCGCATCGTCCTTGGCGCTTCCAAATCCGGTAGGGGGCTGGCTGTCGGGCGTAGAGGGATTGTTGGCATTGGTGATGGTATAGAAAAGACCTTCACCTTCCAGCCATTCCTTCATTAGCGAAAACCAGGCATCCTTATTTTGTCTTGAGAGGATTGGAACAGGGCGACGCTTAGCAAAAGAGTCGGAAGGGTCCATATTGAATGGAAGTGGATAGAGATTGCTCAAGTAGGGACGGCTTGAGCGGTATAAGGAGGGTCGAAAAGGTAGTGGATGAAAAGGAAACGTCTGCTCCCAGCAGGGCAACGACAGACGCTTGAGTGCTGCTTCTCCTGGCGCAAGCCCAGGCCTGAGGATGTAGCTTCCTCAAGTTGTGCGAACCGATCGCACTGCTGATTTTCTCCAACCAATGGAGACCGTATTCAGATACCGGGCCAGGTTACATGCAGACACAACTGCAGAGGCAACACGTCTTTTCGCAAACGTTTACGGGATCCAACACCCAGCGGGAACGCTCAGACTGCTCTAGTGGGTACACAAACCCGGGCTCATAACCTGTTGAACAATGAGGGTTCACAGCAGCGGTATAGAGATAGTCTACGATGAGTCGTTCAATTCTTCTACCTATTAGCCGCACATAGAGGATATACGTGTGCGTCACGTGCTACACTAAACCCCAATTGGCTCTCGCTAATCGGGTCCTTTTCGGACCTTTGGTTTCCCAACTAGATTAACTCTCTAGGAAACCAACTCGCTCTGCTGCTAAAATCCACCCAGGTGCAGTAGCCCTTAGGCTGTTTGTTTAACAACTATTTATAATAAGGGTAAAGGTCTTAGATTCGCTACTAATACTAAAGCCTTGTAATCCTAACCCAGGTTGAGACGTCCGATCACCACTCAAGCTCTTTCCTGCTACCACCACCGCTATATACACTCTGCTGGGACATGTCCGATCTGTCCCAGTTGTATATCCCACCTCTTTCAATAAACGATTTCTTGTCCCAAACAACCTGCTTCATAGCTTCCTTAACACCGACTTGCAAAATCGACTCGCTTTTTGTAATCACACCTTCTCCCTTATCTAGAAAACACATATACTCATCTAGAAGTAGATAGCTGCTCGCCATAGACTTGTTATCCTCCGGAACGTAGCACGGAATATGTTGATGCCGGTCGCAGAAAGTTCGCCATTGTTCGTCGGTTACTAGGAAGGTCCTTGCGTCTCGCTTTCTCGTCTCGTCCTCGTTCTCGCCAGCTACGATGAGACACTGGAATACTTTCCATCGGAACGGTGCCAGCTGTTCAATGTTGGTGACCATGTCTTCGTCCCAGTTGTGTGCGTTAACGACGGTATTCAACTTGAACCTGATTCCATATCCCCTGCACCACTCCGCAATGCGAAACAGGCGAGCCACATTCCCTCCATCATCGCCACGCCCAATTCTCTTATTCGTCTCTGAATTAAACGAGTCGCAAGACACTGCCAGAATATCCAGCCACTGACAATTTTCGCGCAACCACTTTTCCCGGATCTTGCTGCCGTTGCTCACGATGCTGGTACTCTCAACGCTTAGGTCCTCCTTGCAATAGCGGAGCAGCTCGGTGAGGAGATGAGGGTAAAGGAAGGGCTCTCCGCCCGCAATATTGAGCTTGCGCATGCCAGCCTCTTTTAGCAGTCGTAGCCCACGTTTCGCCTCATCGACGGGAAGAACGTAGGATGAGGTGTCAGTGTGGAAACAGAAGCCGCATGCGTAGTTGCATTTTCGAGATGGGAAGTAGTTTACGGAAATCGGAGCGTCCGGTCCTTTTGATGGGTCCTTGGGTGGCTTGTTGGCGGAGTTCGATTGAAAGTATCTTTTGATTCCGATAGACGTGAAAACGACGTAGAGGACAATGATGACGAAACATGAAGCAGCCGGTACATTCGTTAGAAAGGGAATCGCCATGATTTAGAACGGCCCAACTGTACGTCGGAGAAAACCTAAATGATAGGTGTGGACTTTGTTTCTGTACGTAGCAAGCGACGGAATGTGGGAAAGTCGGTAATTATCACTGACGTGGCCGCTTAGAAATACTAAATATTTGATTGGTCTAGCTGAAACACAACCCCGTCGTATTCGACATGGGATGACCAAGCAGGTGGGGCTGCCATGATTCCCAACAACTTTCGCTCCACTTATAGTGCCGCGATAAAGAGCTTTCACTATTATCCTACTCTTCTCCCACTTGGTACCGCCTACGTCGAAACCATCAACTCTGTCCGAGTACTTTCAATTTCACGGCTGACCAACACCATGGAGATTACTTCTACTATCCCTACGCTCCGCAGCTTTCCGATCATCTTCGTTCTTGGCACGTGTTCTTAGACCCTCCAATTTACTCCGACCCTGCTCTAACAAATTTTCAGGAGCACCAGGCGCTGGAAAAGGAACGCTCTGTACTTATCTCGCACAAGTATACAACTTAACGCACTACTCTATCGGCGACAGCCTCCGTTGCTGGATGCGCGAGAACCATACCACACTACTCGCAGTACAAATCCAAGACAAGCTCGATAATCAGGGATTTCTTACCTCTACCGATTTGAATCCGTTTATTCTCCAAGCGGTCAAGGACGCTATGTACCAAGATGAACCAAAATCCCAAGGCATTCTAGTTGATGGATTTCCGCGATGCATAGAGCAACTGGAATCCTTCAACACATGGCCGTTTCAGGACCAACTACCACTTGCTCTGAGTAGTAAAGACGAAACGAGAGTAAATACAAAACCGGACATTGTGCTATCCCTCAAGGTTACTATGCAAAATGCGAAAGCGAGATACCTAGCCCGAGCAAGGGATAGCAATGACAGCAGAGAAAAGTTCGAGAGGCGATTCGCGGAATATGAGGTGGAGACTGTGGCGGTTGAGGAAGTATATCGGCAGCGTGGTGTTCTGATCGATGTGTGTATCAATCAATCTACATAGAGAGTATGAGATACTAACGGGTAAAGGTTGATGTAAATGGAACGAAGGAGGAGAACTTTGATGAACTGATGAAGAATCTTAATAAAAGTGAGCTATGGCAGAAGTTTATCGTCGAAGGAAGTATGGGAGCGCATTTTCGGTGTAGAGGGCATGAGAAATTCAATTAATAGAATATGAGCCTAATTATTCACTGACCAATGACTTATTGCCTCATTCGTTTAAGCTTTCCAATTACCTCGGTTATTTACCTGACTATCTATAGTCCATAGGCCGCGCATTCTCAAAATTTCACGCACACTCTTTCGCCTTTATGGAAGATACCTGTGCTCGTAGCTCTAATAGTGTAATGACCACCCTAATAATCTTGTGCCTCGGAAAGCCGTATTCATCCAGCCGCTACGTAATCTCATAGTTGTTACGGTTATAGTTGTTACAGTATAGCCTACGTAGGGTCGTAGAACTTGTAGGATAAGGGGAAAAATAGGCTATACGTTATCTTACTCGTTAGACGCGGCGCTGCAGTCAGTTACCTCAGAGTCTCTATTAGAATAAGTTAAGCTCATTTTGCCTTCCTACGCCTCTCTAGGCTAGCTAATGTAGAGCGAGGACTCTCCCTGTACGCCGTACGGCAACTATACTTAGCTTGCGTATCTACCGCCGGAGACTACGTGTAACGGTAGGCTCCTTCCACTAAGCTTCGGAGTCGCTTAGCAGGTTGGTGAAAACCGAAGGGTTTACCTTGAAGAGACAAGAGGAGGATGGCAATAACGATATGAGAAGTATCACGTTGTTACGAACCTCCAAGGGTGCGGACTTTATAGCCCTAGGGGCGAGAAGCCCGCACGGGAAAAGAACCGTAAGAGCCAGAAGGCCACACGGGCGGCTAGGCCGCAGGGACAAGAATCCCGCACGGGATTCCGAAGAACACGGGAACCCGGCGCGTACGGTCACTACCGTGGGCAGACGCTTGAGCCCGCACGGGAAACAGGACCACAAGGGACTGCGAAGTCACGGGGCTCAGAGCTGGAAGAATCCCGCACGGGAAGAAGGCCCACAAGGAGAAAAAGGCGAAGGGCAGGATCCAGGAAACGGCGCAGTCAAGCGTGCATGGAGTAGTAGAAACATCACGACCGCTCCGCACCGACAAATGTCGGAAACCAGGAAGGTGGCTGGGCGCTAGCGTCACGTGCGCCCCGCACCTTGCGGACCCACCTCGGATCGGTACTGATCCAAAGGCCTGATCCATCTCCTAGATCCAAAGAGCATATCTATATGCTCGATTCAGATTGTTATAGCTTTCCTAGTAGTATATAGTCACGCTCCTTTAGCTAGACATTTGACCCTTAGTGGTCAACTTAAAGTTCCAATTCAAGCCCTATTAATTTAGAGGTAACAAGCTCACGTATATCGCTATTATAAATATGGCTTATGTGGACTAATTACTTCTTGTTTACCGCCGATCGATTTGGAATCTAGATCTAGACTTGCCTGCTTACAAATCAGGAAGCTTGTTAAATAATGAGGGTTTACAGCAGCGGTATAGAGACAGTCTATAATAAGTCGTTTAATTCTTCTACCTATTAGCGGCACACGGAAGATATACGTGTGCGTCACGTGCTACGCTAAACCCTAATTGGTCCTCGTCAATCGGATCCTTCTCGGCATTGGCTTCCCTTCAGATATGGGGCTTAAAAGCCAACTCGCTTAGTCAGCTAAAATCCACCCAGGTGCAGTAGCCCTTAGGCTGTTTGTTTAACACTCCCACTTAGCCGTGGAGCGTCGGCTGCAAACCTAGCTGTTGGATAAAGCTGGCAAAGCGGTCTCTTGCTAGGGGTTTAGTTAGCCCGTCCGCCACCATGTCCTCACTACAAACATACTCGATCTGCACTCGATTCCTTTGAACAAGGTCTCGAACATTGTGATAGTACACGTCGATATGCTTTGACCGTTCATGCACGTGAGGGTCCTTCGCTAGGGCTAACGCGGCCTGATTGTCTCCCTTTAGACTTGTAGTGCTGTTAAACTTCTCGTTCTCGAACAGTACTGCACGATAAGGGGATAACCCGAGGTATTCGCCTGCGCCCATCTCTCGAAGCAGTTGTGTAAGCCACTGAGATTCCTTGGCGCAGGCGGACATTGCCATATACTCGGCTTCCATAGTAGAGGTAGCCACTGATCTTTGCTTTTGGCTCCTCCAGCTGATAGGACCGTTACCGAGTAGGAAGATATATCCGAGGATGGACTTCCTGTCTGTTTTGTCCATGGCGTAGTCCGAGTCCGAATACCCTGTGAGCCCTGCACTCCCACTGTCCCTGTAGACTATCCCGAGATCGGCTGTTGATCTAAGGTACCGCAGTAGGCCCTTAAGTGCATGGCCGTGATGTTCTGCTGGATCACTTAGATATTGGCTTAGCCGGCCAATTGGGAACGCGATGTCTGGACGCGTGAGAACCGCAAGGTACATCAGCTTTCCAACAGCATGCTGATACTCTTTTGGGTCGATTCGCTTATCGTTTGGCCCAGAGGGGCGGAGAGCGTCGTATCCGTTTAGCGGCAGCGTTGCTGGTCTTGACTTATCCTTTTCCATGCAAAGAGTTTGAAGTGTTTCTTGTAAATAGTAGGACTGATTAAGACGTAGCGTTCTGCTCTTTCTATCACGAGTAACTTCAACACCAAGGATCTTCTTCATCTCCCCTAGGTCCTTGATCTTAAAGACCTTGCTGATAGCGGTTTTAAACCAGATAATATCCTCAATCTTTGGAGCAGCGATTGGGATGTCATCAACGTAGACTAGCAAGATGATTTTTCTTTCGTGATGGATGAGCAGGCAGGGGTCGGCTGCGCTCTGACGGAAACCAAGATCTTTAAGCGCTCCAATGCAGTTGTTATTCCAATCTCGTGCGGCTTGTTTAAGGCCGTATAGGCTGCGTAGGAGTTTAAAGACCCTTCCTGGTTTAACTGTTACTCCCTCTGGAGGGGCCATGTAGATGTCTTCTTGGAGACGTGACTCAGTGAAGGCATTGTTGACGTCAACCTGGTGGAGCTCCAAGTCAAGGAGCCCTACGATTGCCAGGAACGTTCGAAGCGTCTCGTGACGAACGGTTGGAGCAAAGGTATCCCAGAAGTCGTGTCCAAATCGTTGGGTGAATCCTCGTGCAACAAGGCGAGCTTTAGCCTTTTCAAGCGAGCCGTCGGTATTAAGTTTTGGCTTAAATACCCACTTGCTTGTTACAATATTCACTCCCTTTGGCGGGACGGCTTCTTCCCAAGTTCCATTGCCTGCAAGAGCAGTAAGTTCATCCTCTATGGCGCGTTGCCACAGGGTGCCAAATTGTGGGTCTCCCACTGCTTCCTTGTAGGTCTTGGGGGTTGGGATCTCTGGTCCAATAATCGTCCGGAGTTGTGTAGATAGTGCGTAAAACACTTGCGCTTCCGGCTCCTTATAGCACTCAAGTGGTGTTTGGCTGATGAGTGCAAACAGGCTCCGTGGCACCTTTAGTTCTGGCTCGTCTGTGGATGAGTCCTCCGGCGATCTCTTTCGTTTAGGGATAAAGACTCCCCTAAACCTTTGTGTTCCAGGGGCACTGCTTGGTACAGCGTCCTGATTGTCTGGTTGACGGTCTTGTTCCTCTCTTTCAGCAGCCGGGGGCTGCGGTTCTTGCTGACTTTCGTCAGTAGTAACCGCTTCACTAGCTTCTGGCTGCTGGGCTTCTTCCTCTTCCTCTACAGGAGGCTCTGAAGCAAAAAGGACTTTTCGCGGACGTCCAACTGGACGTCTCTCGGGGACAGTATTTGACGTTGGTTTGACCTTGAGGTTCAGGTCAATATCCCCTCCTTTTTCTTGCTCCACAAACCTTACGCTATGGCTGCGGATCACCCTTCGAAGGTCTGGGGCCCATAGACGATAATGTTTTTCTGTTTCGTCCATGTATCCCATAAATACTCCCACTCTTCCTCGGTCCATTAACTTGTCATGTCTAGATCCGACTGGAAGAGACTTTGGATCAACGTAGGAGTATACCTTGCAGCCCCAAACACGTATATGGTCGATACTTGGCTTTTGACCAGTGAACGCTTCTTTAGGGCTTGTGGGTTTTCCGTTAATAAGAGGTCCAGCAGCAGTCCGATTCCGCAGGTATGCGTCAGTCTCGGCTGCCTCCACCCAGAACTCAACTGGGAGCTTTGCGTCTTTTAGCATTGCCCTAACGTTGGTCTCGGTGGTCTGGATGGCTCGTTCAGCTACACCATTCTGACTTGACTGGTGGGGAATAGTGTACTGAGGAACAATTCCAAGGGTTGCGCACCACTGGTTAAGAAGTGACTTTAACTCGGTGGCGTTGTCGCTGCGGACAGCGAGTAGTGTGGCGCCCGCTTGGAGTTCTGCCTTTAGACGCCACTGTCGTAGGGCGTTTGGCGCGTCTTCCCTTCTCTTAAGCGCGATTGTCCAAACCTTCCTTGAGTAATTGTCTACGATTTCAAGAAAGTAGGAATATCCCGCCCAGGAAGTTGGTAGCGGGCCGCAAACATCGATTGAAATAAGTGATAAGCTCGCGGCTTTCCTATCACTTACGTGGTGTCCCTTCTTATTCTTAATCTTGGTAAGGGCACATACACTACACACGTGGTCTTCCTCTTTTGGCGCAAGGATCGGGTCGGCGAGAGTTGTAACCTTGTGCAGTTCTCCTAGCTTCTTAGTTCCCATATAGGCAAACCTTCGGTGCCAGAGTTCGAATCGATTCCTTAACGAATCTGCCTTCGGTTCTAGCGTATCGGGTAATTGCTTTAACCCGGCGTCAGTCATGTCGTTGTCCTTATCTGACTGGGCAGGCTCTGGTGATCTTAAGATGGGTTGCTGCTCGGCACAGTAGGCAGACAGCGCTTTTGGGTTCACGCGGTCTACTATATAGACTCCCCCATTCTCAGGTGCACTAAGAATGGTATTGTTGTCTTGATCCTTAAGGTAGAGGCACTTGTCGTCAAAGCTTCCCTTAAGGCCGCTCTTGCATAGCTGTCGGCCTGAAAGGAGGTTTACACCAAGCTTTGGGACATAGAGTACAGAAGTTAAACGAATAGAATTGCCGCGCCTATCCAGTAACATGGCTGAGCCGACGTAGTCGGCGTATAGCACTCCCCACCAACTTTAATCGTTCGCCTCATAATGCGTGTCAGAGGTCCACTAAAAAGTTGGGGTTTATCAGTCATATGTGCTGAGGCGGCAGAATCCGCTATCCAGTGTTCTCTAGGGATCTTACTGGTGGCGGTTCTGGAGAGGGCGGCAATTTCGTCTGATGCTTCTTCGTCACAGCTGCTAGATTCTTCGCCTATAGCAGCTGGGTCCTGGGTGTCATCCTTCTCGTTGGCCGAGAAGGCCTTTAACTGGTTAATTTGCCTCTGGAGTTCTTGGATTTGTTTCTCGGCTCTAGAGCGGGCTTTCTGCGATCGGCGCTTCTTTGCGGTCTCCTTAGCTGCCGGAAGTTGAGGGCAGTCGAGGATACGGTGGCGTCCATCGCAGAGATGACACTGAAGTGGCCGCCTGTCAGAGTCTGACTCGGGTTCAGACAGGTAGGGGCGGCGAGAGGGTTTGAACGCCTTCTTTGCAAGCATAGCTGTGTTATTGGCTTTCAGCTGTGCCTCCTTTTCCTTCAGTATTTGTAATACCTGAAGAGTAGTGAGATTTGGTTGGGTGTCAACCGAGTCTCGGATTGTCATATACTCTTGTGGCAATGCCTGAAGGAGCTGGTCGAGCCGAGCTTTCTCACTTGAAAAAGACTTGTGCTCTGGCAGGGCAACGGCGATTTTCCTCCCAAGTGTCGCGAGTTGGGTCCAGGCTTCGCTGATTGTGGTTCCCTCTTGGAACTGGAAGTTGATAAAAGATTGAAGAAACTGCCTTCGAGTAACTTGTAGTTTGATTTCATACTTTTCCTTAAGAGATTCCCAGATCAGCCTTGACTCTTCTAGCTCTCGGACTCGCTCGCGATCATCTTCATCAATGCAAATGCGTAGCCAGTATCTGGCCTTCGCGTCGTCTCTTTCCAAATTGAACCCAAGCCCGGGGCTTGTTGTTGCAGTAACTGTATGGAACAGTCCCTCTCCTTGAAGCCACTCCTTCATTAAAGAGAACCAGTCGTCTTTATTATTGTAGGAGAGGACCGGGACAGGACGACGCTTAGCAAAGTCTTACGAAGACATAGCGAAGGGGAAGGTGTGTTTCGAAATGAAGTAATCGAAAGAGTTGTAAACGCAGTAAAATGAGTGTACTGCGGTCAATCGGGTCCAGGCTGTTGGACTTAAAAGTTAGGGTAAAGAGTTGTTGAAGCGAAATAGCAAGATGCTATAGTCCGGCAAGTTAAGCGTTTGTCGGATTTTCGATTGAATCGTCTGCTCCTCTCAAGGCACAGACAGACAACGAGGTGGCTGTTTCTCCTGGCGCAAGCCCAGGCCTCAGGCGACAGCTTCCTGAAATGTGCTTGTTTCTCCTCTCAACGGAGACCGTATCTAGCTACCGGTACCAGGTTGCTTACAGACCGACTGCAGAGGCAACACGTCTTTTCGCAAACGTTTACGGGATCCAACACCCAGCGGGAACGCTCAGACTGCTCTAGTGGGTACACGAACCCGGGCTCATAACCTGTTGAACAATGAGGGTTCACAGTAGCGGTATAGAGACAGTCTACGATAAGTCGTTCAATTCTTCTACCTATTAGCGGCACACGGAAGATATACGTGTGCGTCACGTGCTACGCTAAACCCTAATTGGTCCTCGTCAATCGGATCCTTCTCGGCATTGGCTTCCCTTTAGATATGGGGCTTAAAAGCCAACTCGCTTAGTCAGCTAAAATCCACCCAGGTGCATGTTACGAACCTCCAAGGAAGCGGGCTTTAGGATCCTAAGGGCGGGGAACCCGTACGGGAGATAGGACCGCAAGGGACAACGCGGTTACGGGATAGGACGGAAGACAGAGTCCCCTACGGGAAGAAGGCCCATAGGGACGAAGGATCAAGGGCTAGAATCCCCGAAAGGATAGAGGTAAGCGGGCGCGGAATAGGTAAACATAGCGATCGCCTCGCACCGACGAATGTCGGAAACCAGGAAGGTGGTTGGGCGCTAACGTCACGTGCGCCCCACGCACACCCGTGACCCGGACCCACACTTGGATCTGTACAGATCCAAGCCTCACAGATCCATCCACCTCAGATCCCACTCCTACAGATCCAACCCGAACAAATCCAGATTGTTATAGCTTTTCTAGTAGTATATAGTCACACTCCCTTAGCTAGACATTTAACCCTTCGTGGTCAACTTAAAGTTCCAATTCAAACCCTATTGATTTGGAGGTAATAAGCTCATTACGCACCGCGCTATCACGTGATACTTCCCTCTTTGCACCGCCATCCTCCTCTTATCTCTTCAAGGTAAACCCTTCGGTTTCCACTAACCTGCTAAGCGACTCCGAAGCTTAGTAGAAGGAGCCTACCGTTACACTTTGACCACCATCCTTGTAAGAGAAGGAAGGCTTTAAGAAAACTAAAGAGAAGTATCCCCTAGAACGCCATCTCTAACATAGTCAATGTCCGACGTCGAGATGAGCAACGCCCCGACTCAGCAGCCGACCGCGGCTTAGCTAATATCAACCATCCAACGCCTGCAAGCGCAGATCGAACAGCTTCAAGCAGGTCAAGCGGCCCCGAGGCCGAGAAAAGTCAAACTCCGGAACCCCGATACCTTCGATGGTAACCGACAGAAGTTACAAGGCTTCACCTCCCAACTCGAGCGGTACATCCGCATCTACGACGACCAGTTCGAATCTGAGGAAGACAAGGTTCTCTTCGCGTCTACCTACCTTCGCGGAACGGCAGAGCGATGGTTCGAACCCTACCTCAACGAACACCTCCACAAGGACGAGGACGAGCAGTCCAAGAACACTCGGGACATGTTCGATGACTACGACAAATTCGTAGAGCATCTCAAACGCGCCTTTAATGACGTGGACGAAGTCCGACAAGCAACTCAGAAGATCATGGTCCTACAACAGAAAGGATCGGTCTCGGACTACACCTCTATATTCCGACAAGCGGCTGCATTCCTGGAGGGATGGTCGGATTAAGCACAGCGTGATCACTACTATAAAGGGCTCAAGCCAAACATTAAGGATGCGATGGCCTTCCACAGCTACCCTAAAACGCTAGACACGATGATCGAGTTAGCCAGGCGCCTAGACGAGCGCCTCTGGGAGCGACAAACGGAACGGTACCCTGCCAACACGACACGGACAACCAAGCCACGCCACACTCAGAATGGCGGCGAGGCCATGGAACTGGACAGTTCTACCCGTCAAGACAGGAATAACAAGGGACGGAACAATGGATGGAAGGGACGAAACAAGAACACGCAGACAAGATGGACACCGGAGCAGCAAGAACGATTTGCGAAGAAACTCTGTGTCTACTGCGGAGATAAGTGGCAGCCAGGGCACGATTGCCCGCTACGGCCTAAGAAAAGCCGCAGCCACGCGGCGGCCGTACGCAAAGACTCCAGGGAGGAGCTGGCAGCCTTCGAGAAGATCAACCAGCAGCGAGCAGCGCACGCAGCCATAAGCTGGACCGCATGCTACAACGACAGCTGCACGATACACCAAAGTGATAAAGACGCCACGGGATGGTACCCCCGTAAACCAGGAAAAAGCCGACAAGTCAATGTCACCACACGAGTCACCGAAGAACCTCAGCTCGACGCCCTTGTCGACGCGTTCCCAAAAGACTCTGACTTGGTAGACAGCGACACAGGGGAACTATACGACAGCACCCCAGATCGAAGCGAACTTAGCGAATGCACAGGAAAAGAAGAGGGAGAGGCCCTTACAACGGACGAAAAACGGAGCACTCTCACCTCGCTCGAAGTGCTCGCTCAACGATACGGCATCAGTCACTACCTGGAAAACGAATGCGGCAATCACGGTCAAACGGTTTGGATCCCGGACCAGAGGAACCTCGCCCTCATGGCTATGTGGGAATGGCGACAGGAAACCCTCTGGGAAACTCGCATTGAGCAAAACGGAGAAAAATACGAACTCCCGGTAACTCCAGAAACAACGCTCGTTGAAGGACACCACCAAGGTCTCTCAGCACGCGAGCAGGCGGACTACGATTCTCTACGAGAATTAGCAAGAATTCTCTGCCAATACGGCACGGCAACAATCCAGAATCGAACGCTCAAATGGATTCCCGATGAAAAGCTCAATCATCATCCAACCTTCAAATACCAAGTGCGGAACGACAAAGTCTACTGGACGAGGGTGACCAAAAACGGCAATTGGACCAACTGGAAGCAAGCATACATTCAAGTCAACGAATGGGAAGACTATATACACAGTGAGGCCCATGGCTACCCAATGCCAAAAAACTAAACGGCCTCCCTAGTCAGGGACCCCAGGAGGGGCCGTTAGCTAGGTCCCTCAACCAGGTATCACGCACATCGAACGGACCAATACCCACCGGATCAGATCTTCACCAATTACTCCACGTAGAAGTCACTTTCTGCGGAAAGAGAGCAAGTGCCATGATCGACAGCGGCGCGCAGGGTAACTTCATTCACCCGCCATTCGCCATTAAGCACGGCCTCCGGCACCAAGCAAAAGACCAACCGTACGAGCTTAGTACAGTGGACGGATCACCCTCCACCTACGGCAACGGATGGGTCAGAATCGAAACCGGAGATTCGCCCATGTCACTTGGCAACCATAAAGAACACATCAACCTAGACTTTATGTCTATCCCAGGACATGACATCATCCTTGGGATGCCATGGTTGAAGACGCATGCACCATACATCAACTGGAGGAGGGGAACAATCACCTTCCCGGATGAACTATGCGAAAGACACCTCGCTACCGCGAAAAGGACGAACAGGGTGGACGTACCCGAGCAAAGAAGCCGAAACGATGAGCCAGAGTCAACACGCCAGAGCAAGAAGCCCGAGCACGACCAGAGCCGGAACGATGAGGAAAAGAAAAGTACCATCGATATCCAAGAAATCTCCTTAGCGGCCCTACAGCGCATGAAGCGTAGGGGAGAAAAAGCGTTTACAGTCTACGTTAGACCAAGCCAGGAAATGGAGCAACGCATCACAGCACGCATGCGCAGGGCGGACGTGCCCGAGTCGAACGACCAAAACGGTAAAACGGGACCTCCAAAAGAGGATAACGGCCCAAAGTCAGTCGGAGGAGACTGCTCCCAGAGGATCGAGAGACGCTACAGCCAACCCACGCAACGAAGTAGGAATCTTCTATGGGATAAGAGCTACGACGTCCGAGGCATTTCGGCAGTCGGGACCCAGCAAGTGGTTAACAACGACGGAACTATAAGGCCTACTAGCGGAGTTAAACCGCCAATACCAGAACTGGAAACGGTACCCCCAGAATTCTGGAAATACGCACAAGTGTGTAGAGAAAGAGGAAAAGGAAGCTTACCAAAACATCAACCTTGGGATCACGAAATACCCCTTATCCCAGGAACGCAACCCGCGTTCAAGCCAATCTATTCCCTCTCTCAGAAGGAAAGCGAAGCTTTAAGGGAGTACATCGACACGAACCTAGAACGAGGATACATACGGCCTTCGTCATCACCGGCTGGCTATCCTATTCTGTTCGTCCCAAAGAAAAACGGCAAGCTCCGCCTCTGCGTCGATTACAGACAACTGAACGACGTAACGGTAAAAAACCGATACCCATTACCTCGTATCGACGAACTTCAGGATAAGCTCCGGACCGCTAAGTACTTCACTAAGTTGGACCTTCGAGAAGGCTATTACCTGGTTCGCATGAAAGAAGGAGAGGAATGGAAGACAGCGTTCCGAACAAGATTCGGTCACTACGAGTACACGGTCATGCCATTTGGGCTTACAAACGCCCCTGGCACGTTCCAGAACTTAGTCAACGATACCCTACGTCCGTATTTGGATGTGTTTTGTATGGCTTACCTGGACGACATTTTGATCTACTCAGATACGCTCGAAGAACATACCGAGCATATAAGGAAAGTCCTTGAAGCACTACAGGACAAAGATCTCCGAATAGCACCAGACAAATGCGAATGGTACACCTAGCGAACGGAATTCTTGGGTTTTATCATTACGCCTGGGCACATCAGCATGGACGAGAAGAAACTGGACGCAATCAGGGACTGGCCGGCACCACGAACCGTTAAGGAAGTACAATCCTTCCTCGGATTCGCCAACTTCTACCGTAAATTCATCATGAATTACGCAAAAGTATTAGAACCCCTAACCAGACTTACTCGAAAAGAGCACGGATTCCAATGGGGAAAAGACCAGTAAGACGCATTCGACTCCCTTAAGCGAATGTTCTGCGAGGCACTCATTCTGGGCATCTTCAACCCGGAACTCCCTATTACGGTCGAAACGGACGCATCAGACTACGCAATTGGCGCTTGCATCAGCCAACCGGACGAGCAAGGCAAACTTCATCCAATCGCGTACTACTCAAGGAAGATGACGCCCCCAGAGCTCAATTACGACGTCCATGATAAAGAACTGTTAGCCATTGTCACGGCTTTCAAAGAATGGAGACACTACCTCGAAGGAGCTAAGTACCAAGTGATGGTTCACTGCGATCACAAGAACCTCACGCACTTCACCACCACAAAGGAATTGACTCGAAGACAAGTCAGGTGGGCGGAAGAACTAGCATCCTATAATATGAAGATCACCTACAGAAAGGGATCAGAGAATGCTCGCGCAGATGCGCTAAGCAGAAGAGCCGACCATATCGAAGGGAAGCTAGGACTACAGCCTGCGGTTTTAAACCAGCAGGAAGACGGAAGCCTCACACCAGCCAGAACGTGCGCACCTATATTTAGGATTGCCCAATCATGGCTTAAGGGGGATCCGGAAAGCGAAGTCCCACTTACCCCGGTCAGGCTACTAGCGCCGGCGTATCGCCTGGAGGGCAACGCCTGGACAAAGAAAATCCGAGAGGCCTACGAACATGACGCAATGGCCCAGGAACTCGGAAACGTGGAAAACGACCCTCGCTTAACCAAAGACGAAGACGGCACAATCCTGTATTTAGGATTAATCTACGTCCCAGTTAAACTACGGGAAGAAATCGTTAAGGATATCCACGAAGCACCAGCACACGGTCATCAAGGAACGGACAAAACGGTCGAACGAATTACCAGGAACTACTACTTCCCAGGACTTAGAAAGATGGTCCAACGGATAGTCACATAGTGCGACCTTTGCATTCGAAGCAAAGCAGCAAGACACGCGCCCTACGGACTACTTCAACCACTTTCAGCACCGGAAAGACCCTGGCAGTCTATCACATTAGACTTCATTACGGATCTACCCCAGTCGAAGGAACCCTTAACCGGCGTCCTTTACGACTCGATCCTAGTCATCGTCGACAGGCTTACCAAGTACGCGTACTACCTACCGTATCTTAAAACGGCGAACGCGGAAGACCTAGCCTACACCTTCCTTAGGACAATCCTCGGCAACCACGGGCTACCGGACGAGCTAGTATCAGATAGAGATCGGCTGTTCACATCTCAGTTCTGGCAGACTCTTACCCGTCAGCTCGGATCCAAGCATAAGCTATCTACTACGGCACATCCTCAAACGGACGGACAAACAGAGCGTACGAATCAAACGCTAGAGCAATATCTACGCTGTTACATCAATTACACGCAGGATAATTGGGTTGAACTACTTCCTCTCGCCCAGTTCGCGTATAACAGTTCAAAAGCAACGGCTACGCAAGAATCACCGTTCTACGCCAACTACGGATATGAGCCAACGGCTTATAGGGAATCGCTTCCAAGCAAATCACTAAGCCAGAAAGGAATCCTCAAGACAGACCAGCTAAAGGCACTTCACAAACAGCTCAGCCTCGACATCGAATACAATGGATTTTTGATGTCCCGCTACTACAACAGACGGCACCAGGAGGCACCGAAGCTAAAGAGGGGGGATAAAGTCTACCTACTCAGAAAAAACATCAAAACGAAGCGACCAAACAGCAAATTAGACTTTAAGAAAATTGGACCATTCGAAATCGAAGAGAAACTCGGGAAAGTCAACTACCGCCTCAAGCTACCAAAAACCATGCGGATAGTACCCGTCTTTCACATTGCACTGCTTGAACCAGCGCCAAAAAACGCCACGGTCATACAGCAAACGGAAGAAATGGTACCAGAGAACCCAGATGCCGACGAAAACAAAGAATGGATCGTAGAAAAGATCCTTGACAGCGGCTATATTAATGGTCAATTCAGATACCTCCTACAATGGGAAGGAGACTGGGACCATACCTGGGAACCACCGGAAAATTGCAAAGGATGCAAAGACCTCATTGAAAGCTTCCATCGCCAAAACCCGGATCGACCAACACCGCGGCCTCGTCAAACACGAAGGACCCAAAGTCGAAATCAGGGAAAGGAGACTGCCGCGCCTGATCGACCAACTCGGAACTCGCGGGTGGCACAGCAGAGCCAGCCCCGGGAGACCCAGCAGGACCCACAGAGGCGTCAGCTGAGACCTCGCTACGTAGGCGCTTTGTCGATCGCGAAGACTCGGCATCTTCAGGGTCAACAGGACCCCCGGCCTCGGGAGAAGCCTCTAGGCGGTCCAACTCCTCTAGCTCTTTAACCGTCTCGGCCTTGGAGGAAAGCATCAACGCCGCTCGACGACGTAATAAGGACCGTTGCTTCTCAGCACGATCTAAACGCGCCATGGAAGCACGAAACTCCTGACGCGCCTTCTCCTCTGCTTGATCCGCCTTCAACAAAGCCTGACGAAGACGAAGGACTAAGAGATCGGTCAGCAAAAAATCGCCGCGCGCAACGAGTAACGTACAATCCGAATTGTCCAAACCACTGGCATCGCACGAAGATTTACCACGACGAGCGCACTCGCCGCAACGTGAATGAACCCCGTCCATCTGACAAGAGACAAAGGAAGGGTCTCCCTCAGATTTACCAAAATTCGCAAGAAGGCAGGAAGAACAAGGAAGCGACATCGTCGTACCGTCACGATCAATCTCGTCACCTAAAACAAGATGTTCAGCCCGCTGTACAGAACGCTTACGCTTACGGGTATTAACAAAAGACATGGCGAGAAGACGTACAGGAAGAAGAGAAGAGGAACCACACGAGTAAAAGATATACACCTTACGGTAGATCTTCGGGTCGAAGATCCTTACGGTGGGGGGTAGTGTTACGAACCTCCAAGGAAGCGGGCTTTAGGATCCTAAGGGCGGGGAACCCGTACGGGAGATAGGACCGCAAGGGACAACGCGGTTACGGGATAGGACGGAAGACAGAGTCCCCTACGGGAAGAAGGCCCATAGGGACGAAGGATCAAGGGCTAGAATCCCCGAAAGGATAGAGGTAAGCGGGCGCGGAATAGGTAAACATAGCGATCGCCTCGCACCGACGAATGTCGGAAACCAGGAAGGTGGTTGGGCGCTAACGTCACGTGCGCCCCACGCACACCCGTGACCCGGACCCACACTTGGATCTGTACAGATCCAAGCCTCACAGATCCATCCACCTCAGATCCCACTCCTACAGATCCAACCCGAACAAATCCAGATTGTTATAGCTTTTCTAGTAGTATATAGTCACACTCCCTTAGCTAGACATTTAACCCTTCGTGGTCAACTTAAAGTTCCAATTCAAACCCTATTGATTTGGAGGTAATAAGCCCATTACGCACCGCGCTATCACGTGATACTTCCCTCTTTGCACCGCCATCCTCCTCTTGTCTCTTCAAGGTAAACCCTTCGGTTTCCACTAACCTGCTAAGCGACTCCGAAGCTTAGTAGAAGGAGCCTACCGTTACAATCTCCCACACCAACCTCGATTCCTCAAGGTGAACCTATGGAACTAGATGCTACCGCTCGAAAGACTTACCGAAAAGCTAACAACCTCTGCGCCTACTACGGTAATCCTAACCACTGGGTTAAAGAATGTCCTAAAGCTAAGGCTAAGGGACTTAAGCTTAATATAACGTCGCATACACCTCCTACGGCTTCCGTCCTCTACGTATCAAAAAACGTAGAAGGCTAGGCAGTACCCGGCACCTGCCTAGCCCTCCTCTACTCCCTACTTCGAATCAGTTTTCCGTCCTTGCTTCCCTCTCGTCTTCGAATCTTGGAACACTCTCGTTTTCACCTCCTAAAACCCGTACCCTACAGCCCCGTGCTATAGATCTTGGGAAACGTCCGCTCCTTATCCTTAAATCAGTGGTTAACAACAAAATCGAAACCTCGGCTATGTTAGACTCTGGTGCCTCGTCTCTTTTTATAGATAATGCCTTTATTGCATCCTATTCAATCCCTACACGCCAAAAACCCCAAGCTGAATCCCTCGAACTCGCGGATGGATCTATCGCCGGATGGATTACCCACGAGGCCGACCTTCAACTTGATATTGATCAGCATCAAGAACTCGTTACCTTCCAAGTAACTAAGCTCGGCCAATATCCAATTATCCTAGGAAAACCCTGGCTAGAACGGCATGATCCACACGTCCTATGGTCAAAAAACACAATTACCTTCGCCTCCCCTTTTTGCCAAGCAAATTGCTTGCCTACTCGCCAACCCACAACTACGCTTTCCCCCTCACCTCCTAATTCGCCTTCGATCTCTTGCGCTACTGTATCCTACGCCGCCCTTACTCGTTATGTCCGACGAGATAAGACTAGGATATACGCCGTATCAATTAAGGAGATCCAAGAACACCTTGATAGCCTTAAGGAAACGGAACAGCAAACTCCAGAACAAGAACTCGAAACCCTCCGCTCACGAGTCCCCGCTCGATTCCACTATCTTCTTCCCTTCTTTACAAAGAAAGAGGCCGATAGACTTCCCCCACATCGGTATATTGATCATGAGATTTTATTAGAAGAGGGCAAGAAACCCCCATTCGGCCCTCTCTACTCAATGTCCGATTTAGAGCTTAAGGCTCTACGTGAATACCTTGATGAAAACCTTAAAAAAGGTTTTATTCGACCCTCATCCTCATCCTCTGCGTCCCCTGTTCTCTTTGTTAAGAAACCAGGAGGCGGCCTTCGTTTTTGCGTGGATTATCGCGAACTAAATGGTATTACGAAAAAGAACCGTTATCCACTCCCCTTGATCAACGAGACTCTCCGTCAACTTCAAGGCTCTCGTATTTTTACTCGACTCGACCTTCGCGGTGCTTATAACCTTATCCGAATTAAGGAAGGCTCCGAACCTTTGACTGCCTTCAGGACTCGCTATGGCCTATACGAATACCTGGTTATGCCCTTTGGCCTGACGAATGCGCCGGCTACCTGCCAACAATTCGTTAACGATACGTTACGTGAATACCTTGACCGCTGGTGCGTCGTCTACCTAGACGACATCCTTATCTACTCAGAAACAGAAGAAGAGCACCACGAACACGTCCGATTAGTTCTCGAAAAGCTCTGTGAAGCAGGCCTATACGTAAAAGGCGAAAAATGCGATTTCTATACGACTTCAACTACGTTCCTTGGCTTCGTTATTTCTCCAGACGGTATCTCTATGGACCCAGCTAAGGTAGCCGCCGTAAGAGACTAGGAGACTCCTCGTTCAGTTAAAGACCTTCAATCGTTCCTTGGCTTTGCAAACTTTTACCGACGATTTATTGAAGGATACTCTCGAAAAGCCAGAGCTCTCTTTAAGCTCCTAGCTAAGAACATTCGTTTTACTTGGGGGAAAGAACAGGATAAAGCTTTTACTTACCTTAAGGAAGCCTTCTGTTCTTACCCAATCCTCCGACACTTCGATCCCCAACTCGAGACTATCCTTGAAACTGACTCTTCTGACTTCGTCATATCCGCAATCCTATCTCAATGGGTAACGTATAACGATGGCAAGAGACTTCTACACCCTGTCGCCTACTACTCTCGGAAAATGACCTCCGCAGAGCAGAACTACGGTATTGGGGATAAAGAACTCTTAGCTATTGTGGAAGCCCTAAAGGAATACCGTTCCCTTATTATCAACCTCTCCTCGCCACTCCTCGTCCTTACAGATCACTCGAATTTGACTAGCTTTGCCTCTAAGCAAATCTTGAACCGTCGACAAGCACGCTGGGCAATTGAACTCTCGGAACTCGACTTTAAGATTGTCTACCGCCCAGGAACTAAGAATCAACGCGCGGATGCGTTAACAAGACGGTCAGGAGACCTCCCTACTCGAGAGGGGCGCCTGCCCCCTACTACGATCCTTACCCCCGGAAAATTCGAAATTTCGACCCTTGTTTCAACTCGATATTCGATCGCTAGGCTAGAACCGTCCCTGGCTAGTGATATTCGCTTAGCACTTGATAAGGATACTCTTGGGCAAGAGATCCTTACTGCACTCGATACCCACGCACTTCGACATCCTAAAGTGGATCTAGGCGCATGCTCTAAGGATAACGATGGTCTATTACTAGTTAATGGACTTATCTATATCCCTGAAGACCTAAGCCTCCGCCAAAGGATTATTAGCTCTCGACACTCGCATCCGGCTGCTGGACACCCAGGCCAAGCAGCAACATTTGAACTCGTTACTCGTGATTTCTGGTGGCCAGGTCTACGACAGACAGTAGCTGTTGAATTTTGGTCACGTTGGTATCACGTGTATTTACATTCCACTGCGAGACGGTTAAGAAGGGGGCTTCCCCCACCTCCCTTCCCTCTTCGCGGAGAATCCACTCATTTGACTGCCATCATCAATATTTCAATAGTTATGAGCCCGGAAGCGCTTGGAACGCCTTCTAACAACTGATTCTTCGTCACTCTTTACCCCTAGGTGGTTTTCCTACTCTTCCGCCACATCCGGAGGGTTAGATTGCCTTCGCCACCTATTCTTACTACTTAATCTGTCTCTCTCATCTCTCTATCAACGTTACTCATCATCATGAGCTCCTCTAAGCTTACAGTCATTCTCTCTACTTCCCAGCAATGGGAAGACTGGCTTTTCCTAATCCTAGGGCGTGCTGAACGGCTCCATGTCCGCCAACTGGTGGATCCTAGTCACACAGCAAAGCCACAAGGACTACAGGAACCAGAGAGACCCACGCTATCACAAGAAGATCCAACAGAGGTTCAGATTCGAGCATATCAAGCCAAGCGCACTGCATACAAAGACAATCTCTCAGCATACAGGGAACAGCAGAAGGGTTTAACAGATGTGTCAGCTCTCATTCAAGAGACCATCAACGCAAACCTTCTCCCTATCCTACGCAATGCAGAGGATCATCACCCTTGGTCTCTCCTTTCAGCCCTTAAGAAACGCCTTGCTCCAACGGACCACGTTACCATCCAAGAGCTCCGTAATCAACACACTAAGCTCTGCAAGACGCCTACCAGCCAGAACACTGAGAAGTGGCTACAACAGTGGGAGGAATTCTACCGTAGAGGCAAGCTAGCCAAGCTTCCTCTTGTGGAAGGAAACTATCCTGCAATGGACTTCCTAGATGCCCTATCTGGACATGACCATATCTTCACTTCCAATCATCTCATTGATCTGGAGAAGAACCCAAGCCACCAGTTTGATTTCCCAAACCTCATTGAACAATACCGCAACTACTCCAAGTCTGAAAACCTACGTCAGGCCTCAAGATCAGGGAAATACGCTGCCTTCCCAGCTACCTTTAGGGGAACAACTCAGGACTCACCACCACCTCCATGTATATGTGGATCACGACACTTCTGGGCCAAGTGCTGGTATCTCAATTCAAACAACAGACCAACTGGCTGGACTCCCAACAAGGAGACGCAAGCTAAGGTTCAAAAGGCAATGTCCAATGCAGACCTTAAGGCTAAGATTGAAGCATCAATCAAGCGGAGCAAGCAACGCTCATCCGGGCAACCCAAGCCAGAGCAATCATCAAGCGCTAAGGAAGATCAACCCTCACAACAAACCAAATCACTAGGGAACTTCCCAGCTAGGATCACTACCTTCTACACCAATCCATCAAAGCCAGAGACCATTGAGGTCTCCTGGATGCTTGATTCAGGTGCCTCAAACCACATTTGTAACAAGCATATGAAGGAGAGGTTTACCAAGACTCATGAGGCAAATCAGAACCAACGCCTTACCTGTGGCACTCAATCTGTTCCAGTTGAGTGCTATGGAACCCTCACAATCAATGTTCAAACCCCGCAGGGACAAGCAACTATGAACCTTGTTGATGTTGCTTATGTTCCTGACCTTCAAGCCAATCTTGTCTCCTTAGATAAGCTGTGGGCAAAGGAGGTCCATTGGGATACTGAGAGGATGCGCCTTCACAAGCAGGGCACTACTCTCTGCACTCTCACACCATTCCAAGGTCATTTTTACCTTGAATTCAACAAGTCATTGGGAGACGATCATTCCTCCCCTTCAGCACATGTAGCAAGGATCATGCCCATCAGCAAGTGGCATAGCATCTTTGCACATGCAGGGCTCAATGCCCTAACACACCTTCCAGACGCCGTGGAAGGAGCCGCCTTTCCAGGCCCCAATCAATCACTTTCCAGCCATTGTGACGTCTGCGCACGCACAAAGGCACATCAGATCGTCTCAAAATCCTCACACCGAGAGGAAGACCCCAAGGAACCCTTCTCACGGGTCTCCTTTGACCTCATTCAAATGCAGCCCTCATCTAATGAGCACCGCTGGATCACGCACCTTGAGTGCATGACTTCAAAGTTCATTCTCACTGCCACACACAAGCTTAAGTCAGAGGCACCAGACCTTATACTTGACTTCCTGTCCATCATCAAGACTCGCTACCAATCAACGGTGGTATTCTTCCGCACTGATGGAGAAACCTCCCTAGACCAGTCCTTTCGCAGAGACCTTAGTACTCAGGGAATCACGTTTGAGACCTCAGCTCCACGCACCCCAGAACAGAATGGGAACTCAGAGAGAGCTGGAGGGATACTCATTCTCAAGGCACGAGCACTGCGTGCAAGTGGAAACCTCCCAGACACTCTCTGGCCTGAGACTGTTAAGGCAGCTGCCTACATCCACAACCGTACCCCATCTCAGGTGCTTAAGTGGAGAACTCCATTTGAGCAGGTCCATCACTTCAAGCCAGACGTCTCTTATTTACGGGTATATGGCTGCAAAGCCTATGCTCTTAAAAAGAACATCACACGCACTGCTAAGCTGGAAGATAGAGCTCTTGTTGGATATCTTGTTGGATATGAATCCAGGAATATCTACCGCATCTGGATCCCAGACAAGGACAATGTCATTCGCACCAGGGACGTCACTTTTGATGAGGATTCTGTGTATGACCCATCCAGCAAGGAGGTCTACCACAGTATTCTTGAGGAAGAACCAGCAACGCTTGAGATTCCACCAATTCACCTATCCAATTCAGACACAGAGAGTGACGAGGAGGAGGCCCTCCTTACACCATCTGAATCAACGGCAAAGGAAGGTGAATCACAGGCACAATTACCTACTCCAAGCCCATCAAGTCAAGAGGACTCACAGCTAGAATTCACTCCTCAAGACTTAGGGGGTGAGGACCTTCCACCACATGACTCTCCTCCTGAACCTCCACCAAGACGTCTCCTCCCAGTTCAGTATCCAACAGCACCACATCCAGCAGCCCAACTTGGCAACAGAGCTCCCAGAGGCAATGAGATTGCAGGGCAGATTTCAGAGCACAACATTCAGACTCAGCCGAGGAACCGCAGGCGTAATGCCTACCTGGCAACTTTGCAACTGGCAACACAGCATCCAACCTCATTCATCAATGCCTTCATGGCAGGCCTCAACAGGCTCAGCCAATCCATCACTCCCAAGCTGCACAAGGACAATCTCCCACCGGAACCAAAGACATTCAGTGAAGTCCTTACGCATCCATTCAGGGATCAATTCATGCAAGCAATCTACGAGGAGATTGATAAGCTCAAGTCTAAGGGGGTGTGGAAGGAAGTTAACCTGAGTACTGCAAACCAAGCAGGTGCTCAAGTCCTTCCACTTACCTGGGTTCTCAAATACAAGTTTGATGAGCTCGGAAATCTCTCACGCTACAAAGCACGTATCTGTGTAAGAGGAGATCTTCAATCCACACTCCAAGACACATATGCAGCTACCCTAGCAGCCAGAATCTTCAGGAGTCTCATGGCTGTTATAGCCGCCTTTGACTTAGAAACCATCCAACTTGACGTTGTAAATGCGTTTCCAAGTGTTCCTCTTAATGAGGATATCTTTTGTTTTCCTCCACCAGGCATGAATCTTCCTCCTGGTAAATGCCTACGGTTGCTTCGTGCGCTATATGGACTCAAGCAATCTCCTGCCTTATGGCAAAATCATTTCACGCAATCACTTCTTGATTTAGGATTACTTCCGGTCCTTGACGCTCCCTGTTTGTACACCAACGAGTTCCTCGTTTTATTCTTCTTTGTGGACGACATTATCCTCACGTTTAGCCGCCAGCACCGTCAATATGCCTTGAGCTTTCAGAAGAGGCTCTCAGAGCGCTATGAGATGCGTGTGATAGGAGAGATTCAGTGGTTTCTTTCAATTCGAGTTCTACGCAACCGTCAAGAGCGTACCCTTTGGCTCTCTCAGGAATCCTACCTGACCAACCTCCAGCACAAATACAAGGTCAATCAAGGGTCATTTCCAACAACTCCCTTACCAATTGACGAAGAAATCACGGCAAACGAAGATCAAGCAACAGCTCAGGAGATTCACACCTACCAAAGTAAGATTGGGTCAATCAACTTTGCAGCAATTAGCACACGCCCAGATATCGCCTTTGCCGCCAGCAGGCTGTCATCTTTCCTTCAAAATCCCTCTCACAGGCACCTCTACCTTGCACAACGAGTCCTTGCCCACCTAGGTGGGACAAAGCAGTACTCATTGGTCTTCTCTGGAATACAACAAACCTCCCCACAGGTGTTCACTATCAGTAGTGACGCCTCATATGGAACTGATCCGGAGACCAGGCGCAGCTACCAGGGCTACCTATTCACTCTCTTTGGAGGACCAGTGGACTGGAAAGCGGCCAAGCAACCCACTGTTACCACATCAAGTACAGAGGCTGAATTGCTGTCCCTATCGGACACTGCAAAGCAAGCTTTATGGTGGGATAGATTCTTTACAGCTATTCACTTCTCTCCCGGTCATTCAACCTCAATTCAATGCGATAACCGCCAGACAATTCGTTTACTTGAGGAGAAGGCCAGCAAGCTCATCACTAAACTCCGCCATGTGGATATCCACAACCACTGGCTTCGCCAGGAACTCCAACATGGCCGGATCAGACTTCACTGGTCAGCATCTGCTGAAACTTTAGCAGACGGCTTAACCAAGCCATTGCCTAAGCAGGCACACACTCACTTCATCACTCAACTCAATTTGGCAGTTCCCCCTTTATAAATGCCCAGTCATATTCTCCTCATTCATCATTCACTTTATTTAGTACCTGAACAACCCCTTACACAATTCCCTACGCAACAAAAAGAACAAGAAAAAGAACAAGGCTGAACTAATAGATGGCAAAACTAAAGCGGATAAGCCCCATCCCGAAGGATGAGGCTCCAGCCAGACGACATTCTCTATACTCTCGCAACCAATGGGAAAGTAGTAGAATCTCGTCTGACTGGGGCATTACAGACCACAGATGGCGATCCAAAGGACCTCTCCGTGCCGGACAACCCTCTTACTGCCCTGGGGACAGCCGCTCAATTGACACCCCCAGCTGGTTACCCAGCCGGTAGTAGGCAAACTTAGCCTCTAAGACACCCACAAGGACGCATTTTTGAAGGCAGAGCCCGCTATCCAAGCGATGTCTCAGCGGAACCAGCCTGGTCGACCAGCAGTGAACTGCCAGTCGACGGATGCCGTCAGCTTCGACGTTTTTTCCAGCTGCACCACACAGCTTTTTGATAAAATAAGGTTCGCTTTTTGACCTTATATGGTCCCTGTTTTTCGAGTTTCCGAGTTTAAACCCAAGCGCCGCCGCTGCACCAATGTATTTTCGCGTTTTTCTCATTTGCAGCAATGGTTATCGTGCATTGCCTAAATAGGCAATACACGAAGGGGGTGTGTTGAATTTTGGTCACGTTGGTATCACGTGTATTTACATTCCACTGCGAGACGGTTAAGAAGGGGGCTTCCCCCACCTCCCTTCCCTCTTCGGGGAGAATCCACTCATTTGACTGCTATCATCAATATTTCAATAACTTTACTTCTCCGGTTTCCCAATCGATGTAGGGTTTCCATTTCCGGAGCCAGGGGAGCCCTAGGATAATGTCGTATCCTAGGGTTTTTATAATATCTAGGCAGATTCTTTCTCGGTGTTTTCCTCGGGATAGTGTTACGGTACAGCCTTCGCAGGGTTAGGAATAACAAGATAAGGGAACGAGTGGGGGGCACAGATACGGTACAGGAAAAGACCCACAGGAAGTCACGAGGTCCACGTGACGCCAAGACATTGCTCTGCTCGGATAACATTACTCTGCTATGATCTGCCTCGGATAGCAGCAGAGCAATAGGGAGCAATAGGGAAGAATACAGGTCAACCATCAGATTGTTACAACTTCCCCTATGGTATATATAGCTTCACTCTCTAGCTAGTATTTGACCCTCCGTGGTCAACTTCAATAATCAATCCGCACCATTGATTAGTAACACGGCCTTCGCACGTAGTGTTCTGTCACGTGTGCTCGTCACTTCGTTCTCTCACACCCTCCCTTGTACCCACTCAAGGTAAACCCCCACACCTCCCCGTCTGGCCAGGTGTACCCCCATGCAAAGGCATCCAAAACTACGCCTAAAACGCACTCTCCTCTCTCAAAACACCCTCTTTGGGTTCCTCGATGGCTCCTGATCCATCATACCCGTCGTCAGTGGAGGATACGACCCCAAAAACCCCTCCAGCCCGTCTCCGCAGGAGGAATTTGACACCTAAAGCTGCTACTATGGCTAGCGATACAGCCAGAGAGCCTATAAACAGAACAAAGCAAATTCGGCTCGCACCTATCCCACTCACATGGGACCTTGACCAGCCCTCCGGCCCCTTCTCCTCCTCGATCCAGGGACTCATCCAAGAAGAAAAACAGAAGACCAAAGCACGCGAGGAAGTGCTCCGAGCATTTGCAAAGACGCTAGACCAGCAGCTAGCACGCTTTCCTACCGGCCACCAAGCAGAGTTTGCCCAAGCTCTAACTAAGGACCTCCTAAGTACGATCAAGAAACACCCCATAGGCGAACCAAACAGCAAGCCCACGCAAAACCCTACTGGTATCAACCTATCTAGACACGCTTCAAACCTCCCTCGCAGCTACGTAGAGGCAGTAGCCCGAGGGCCTAGGACGGATACCCCCTACGCGGCACGCCCGACTACCCAACAACCCGCCAAGACCCGGGAAATTAAGGACAACAGACTCTTCATCCGCCTCCCTCCGGGACACCCGGCCCGCAACCACCAACCATTTGCAATTAAGGCAGCGATCACTACCCAACTCAACCTAGGGAAGGAGATTATACGCGAGGTCCAGCATGTTAACTTAGGGATAGCCATCGTCCCTAACGGAGAATCTGCCACGTCATTAATTAAAGAAAGGGCCGATGACATCGCCCCTCTAATTGGCGGAAAAGCGGAGTCGGCACAAATCTGGCACACCTACGTGATTGATCAGACCCCCAGATGGATCATCAGCCTCGACGGCGAGCGACATACGGTCACCTCCCAACTCATCACCGAAGAAGTACTCACCCAGACCGGAGAGAATCCCGTCCGTACAAACTGGTCTAGACGCTCCTTAGATGATGCACCAGAAGGCACCCTGGTAGTCTCCTTCACCCAACCAGTAAAGCCATTCAAACTATTTGGGACAAGCGCACGGGCCCGACAGATACGACGAAAGGTTAACATCCTTCAATGCGCAAAGTGCCATGGATACCATGATACCCGCGGCTGCAGTAGAGCAGTGAGATGTATTCGCTGCGGTTCCCGCGAACACGAAATCTGCGAGTCAACCCCCCGATGCTGTAATTGCGAAGGCCCACACCCAGCAGACAACATAGCATGTCCAGCCCGGCCGACGATTCGAAGCGGAGTAGTGAATAGGATTACTAGAACAGCTCTTAGGGCTATTAGGAAGGCAGGAGCAGCAGCAAGCCGCCTAGCCAACCTATACGATACGGAGATAACCCCTGAAGTACAACTAAACTCAGCGGAGAGTAGTCGTCCTCCACTCGAAGACACCACCCAACACCATACAGATGTATAGACGAAACCGATCCCTATACGTCTTCCAAGCAAATGTAGCACACGGACAGGCACATCATGACATTGCCCTTAGTATAGCATATGAGGAAGGCGCAGACGTCATCCTCATCCAAGAACCCTGGATACACAGCCAACAGGAGAAGAGACGCACTAAAACACACCCGGCCTACAGCATTTTTAGCCCTAACGATGACTGGAATACCCGCCCTAGAGTACTCACATACATCAATAAGGGCCGGAACCTCCAGCCCACCCAACTAAGACCCTCCCTCTCAGCAGACATCTGTTGGGTTCAAATCCACTGCCAACAAATAGTCACTCTAGTAAACGTCTACAGGCCGCCACGCGAGACTGCGAGCGGAGAGGTTATCCAAACCCTCCTACATTATAAGCCTCCAGCCAACTGCCTAATAGCAGGAGACTTTAACACACACCATGACCTCTGGGAATCCGGAGCACGCAAATCCGACGGAGCCCCGGAGCTAGTAGAATGGCTCGAACAGGAACAACTAACACTTACATCCGCCCCAAACATAGCGACTTATAAGGCAGGCCATACAATCGACCTTGTCCTCACCAATATACCAGGAGTCACCACAACCGTAGAGGAACACTTACACACCACCTCAGACCACGAGACCATTATTACCCGGATCCCGCTGGGCCCGAATAGGGCCTCGCCAAACGGAAAGTTAAGGATTACGGAAGAGGGCCTCTCTAAACTAACGCAAGCCGTCGCGGAAACCCTCCCACCCTTTATAGCAACCAAGAGAAATGACCTAGACGGCGCCGCTCTTAGCCTTAGTCAGTGCATCCAACTCAACATGGCTAGAGTTTTCCGCCCAAGAAACACTCGGAACCTAGGTGCACCATGGTGGACGAACGCTTGTAGGGACGCGGTACAGGCATACCGTCAAGCTCGGAGACACGGCCTAGCAACCTATGAAAAACACCAACTTCAGGCGGAAGTGAAGCATGCGAAGAGACAATACTGGCAGAACACTATTAATAGCGCCAATACCTCCAGAGACATCTTTAAGATCACAAGCTGGCGTAAACAGAGGGGACCGCTTCGAAGCCCGCCCCTAACGATCGACTCGGAGACATATATAGACCCGAGAGACAAAGCCGAGGCACTAAGGAAGGCTACTCTTGAGAGGAGAACTGCTACAGACGATATTAATCCTATGGAAGCCGCTACAGTACCGCGTAAACAGATCTCAGTCCACCTAGGGGTAACGGAAGAAGAAGCCAGAGACGCAATTCTACACACATCAAACACGGCTCCAGGAGCCGATGGAAGTACCGTCCAAGTCCTACAAACAATCTGGGCAACCATCCAAGAGTACATCACCAAACTTTTCAACCTCTGTCTTCAGGAGGGGCATCACCCCAAGCCATTCCGCACCGCGGAAGTGGTAATGCTCGAAAAACCTGGAAAAAGGAACCTCACAAGCCCTAGAGCCTGGAGACCCATCTCCCTCCTCTCATGCCTCGGTAAAGGGCTCGAACGCCTAGTCGCCAGACGCCTCAGCCTCACGGCAATACAACAAGGAGTACTCAATCCACAACAATTCGGGGCACTCCCCAAGCGATCGGCGACAGACCTGGCTAGCTGCGTGATCCACGACATCGAGAAGGCCCTCGACCAAGGACTCACTGCCTCACTTCTCACGCTCGACGTCAAAGGAGCATTCGATACCGTCCTCCCGGGTAGACTACAAGCAAGACTTCGAGAACAGGGCTGGCCGCATGAGATAGTCAGCTGGACAAGCAGTTTTATGGCCGAGCGTACAGCAAAGATCCGCTTTGAGGACATAACAACCGCAGAGAGGCCGCTCAGCTGCGGGCTCCCCCAGGGCTCACCAGCCTCTCCCGTCCTCTTTATGCTCTACCTTGAGCCTCTCTTTAAGCTGAACAGCCCAAAACAAGCCTTCGGCTACGCAGACGATGTGGCCTTCCTCAGGACTGGGTCTACACTAGAGAGGGCAACAGCAAAACTAGCAACAAATCTCGAAGCAGCCCTCAAATGGGGAATTCAAAACGGCATCTCCTTTGACCCAGAGAAGTGCGAGCTCCAACACTTCACGCGAAAGAACGGACCTTCTAACCCGAGGTTGAAACTCGAATCCCTTAACATTTCGCCCAACAAAGCAACCAGATGGCTCGGAATCTTCTTAGACAAGCGACTCTCTTTCCGAACACACGTAGAGCACTGGACAGGAAAGGCAATAAAGGTTGCAGAACACCTCCGTACCCTCGGGAACACACAGCATGGAGCGCAGGCGGGACTCCTCCGGCACGCAGTCCGCGCATGCATTATCACAGTAGCTTTCTTCGGAGCAGAGGCATGGTGGCCAGGCCCCACACGATACTCGGCTAAGAAACGAGGAGAGGTCTCAACTCTAAGCAAGTCGCTCGTGAGACGTATCAACATAACAGTTAACACAGCACTAAGAGCTATACTACCAGTATTCCGTACAACGCCTACGCCAGCCCTAAATAGGGAGGCCGGCATTCCTCCTGCAGAAGTCATGCTGGAGACAATTCGGCTAAGATACGCAGCCAGGCTTCGCACCCTTGACGAGAACCACCCTCTAGTTACTCGTACAAAGGGGAAAGGACAAACCAGACTACTTAGAACAGCACGACTTCTTCCAGAGAGCGAAAGACCTCTACTCCTTAAACCTAAGCACACTACCCGGACACAGCAGACAAGAAGCTCTAAGACAACCGCAGACACCATGCGATGGATCTCATTAATCCCACCCACTGATATTACCCTCTACACTGATGGGTCCCAGGATGCAGCTGGCAACACTGGGCTAGGATACGTAGGCTTCCAACGCGGATATAAAGTCTGTAAGGGCTACCAAAGCCTAGGCACAGCGGCCGAGGTCTATAATGCAGAGATCATCGCTATCGAGGCAGGAATAAGGGCAGCCGCGCAGCGGGCAGATACGCAAAGGGCAACGAACATCTACGTCCTCCTTGATAACCAGGAAGCGGCCTGTAGGGCACTAGAAGGAACCCCTACCGATACCAGCCAAGGGAGCATCCTTAGGATCCGACAACTAGCGACACTGTGGAAACGACGAAAACGAGCACCCAGCATCCAACCAGGAGAAATCATGATCTACTGGATTCCGGGACACCAAGGAATTCCAGGCAACGAAGAAGCTGACCGCCTGGCCAAACAGGGCGCCGCATCCTCTGCTCCTCCAGACATTCCACTGACAGTAGCAAAGATCAAGAGGATTGTAAAGGAACGAGCGCACGAAAGCTTCGAACAGTGGTGGACAGAAAACGCCCCAAAATCCTACCAGGACCTAGAAATCCCTTTGGCAAAGGGTGCTCCACCAGAACTTCTCCTCCCTAGGAAGACACTAGGTCACCTACTGGCTGCACGATCAGGCCATGGAGACTTCCAGGCGTACCACGAACGTTTCCGCCACACTGAACAAAATAACCTCTGCCGCTGTGGGCGGCCAAAAACAACGATACACTTTGCATTCTGTAGACACGCCCGTAAAAGAACAAACTGCCTTCGAGGCAAGCCGAGGGATATTATCCCTATGACTCTAGCCACGCCAAAAGGGGCTATCCTCTTCGCAAAGTTCGTAGAAGAATCTCGCTTCCTTACGGATATTAGCGCCCGGAACCAGCAGGCAGACGCACTGTCAACCCTAGTCTCTTCAGACCATCACCACCATATCTAAATTGACTCCCCCTTTCATATTTTATCTCTCTTTCTTTCCTATGTATAGTCGCCCATAGAGGCCCAAACACTCCTTCACAACCTAAAGCCGAGCAGGAGGTAGAGAACGCCTTACTGCGATATCCAGCCTACAGAGACGCGACGTCCCAGATATGTCACCCCTTAGCGTAGACTGTAGGTAGAGTGGCACGTCCTATGCCCTATGGGAGGCCTAAGGGCACACGGTGATAGGCATACTGCCGACCCACGCGTGGACCCGCCGGACGTCAAATAGCAATCAATCAATCAATCAATCAAGGTAAACCCTTTCGGTTACCCGATCCTACTAGTGCGACTCCGAAACGTAGTAGTAGAGGCCCACCGTTATAGGGCCTAATAGCGTGGCGCGACCTTGCCCGGGGTGCATCTAGAACCTAGCACTGCGGCTAGAGCGCACGCCCAGCAAGAATGCTATTTTGATCGGCCATTGCGCTTATTGAGGCACGGTGATCTGGTTGTCTCAGGGTGGCTATCTGGCTGATATTGCTGGCGTGGGGAATTGGTAAGAGCCGGAAATGATGCTCGAACCTTTGTTTTTAAGACAAGAAACCGAGTGCAGCGGAAGGCAAAGAGCAGTGGCTACATTTAAAATTAGCTAAAGCTCGTTGCTCTCTAAGGACATCTCTTCTACGGCTAGGCGGCTCCACCTACCAAGGCGGGAAAATCCGCGATTCGGTTAAGGTGCGAATTCGGGGCACGGCAGCAGCCAAGCCACCACGAAGAATGGAGACTCCACTCCGGCTGGGGGGCTCCGCAACCCTGTCCAGGCGATCATCACCGTCTTGTCGTCTTGGCCGTGGAGTCCGAGACCGCCGTACTATGTATATATATCAGCTGCCATGAATATGCCTATCCACAGCGTCTTCCACCTCGCTGGTCCGGTCGATCGTGACCGTCATCTCTCACCTAAATTCCGCTCGACATAAATTTGCGGGCCACTGGAGCTCGGTCGCCATGTCCTCGGCTCTCGAAATTTCCCACCCCAAGGCTATGTCGTATGCCGACGAAGACAAGAACTTACCTCATACCAGTAACGAACAAAAGCTGCCGCACAAGAATGTCGTCGACGCCGAGACTAGCAGCGATGAGGAGAGCATCCGTATCCAAGATGGAGTCAAGCGTGTTGAGGCCATCACACAGGCCTGGACGATGAAGGCGCTCTTCATCACAGCCGCATTGTAGGTTGAGGAGATTTCGGGTGCCGACTTGTTGCTGACATGGACCAGCATCTACATATGCTCCTTCGTCAACTCGCTCCAGCAGCAGATCACCGGGAACTTGAGTGTCTACGTAACTTCATTCTTTTTCCAGCACTCTCTGGTCTCGACCACGTCAGTGCTTTCCAGCGTCATAGCTGGAGTCTCGAAGTTCCCCATCTGCAAGATCATCGATATTTGGGGGCGTGTGGAGGGCTTCATTTTGATGACTTTCTTCTGCACAGTCGGCCTGATTATGATGGCCGCTTGCAAGAACGTCGAGACCTATGCCGCTGCCCAAGTAAAGATCACTCTCCCCACTACCGTCTGATCTCTTTTAACGACGACTAGGTGTTTTACTGGGTAGGTTACAATGGGATGGGCTATGTCATCAACGTTTTCCTGGCCGACATGACCACCCTTCGAAACCGCATGATCTTCTACGGTATCAACTCAACGCCATTCATTGCCAACGTTTTCGCTGGTCCCGCCATCGCCCAGCTGTTCTACGATCATAGCAGCTTCCGATGGGCTTTTGGCTGCTTTGCCATCATCCTACCTGTCATCGCTTCGCCCGTTGCTGGAATGTTCATGTACAACAACAGCGTGGCGAAGAAGAAGGGGCTGGTGCCTCCGAGACTCGCCAGTGGCAGGTCTCTCGGTCAATCACTGTACTACTATGGGCGGGAGTTTGACGGTTAGTGCAGCACATGAGGATAGTGAGAGTTTGACACTTACTCGCTTTAGTCATTGGACAATTCCTGCTCATCGCGGGTCTGTGTCTGTTGCTCATTCCGTTGACGCTCGCCGGTAGTGCTGTTAACCGGTGGAGCACAGGCTACATCATCGCCATGATCGTAGTAGGTTTCGTGCTCATTATTGTGTTCATCTTGTACGAGAAGTTGTGGACGCCAGTCACATTCATACCGTACAGGTACTTGAAGGACCGCACGGTGCTTGCAGCATGCGTTCTCTGTGGCACTCTCTTCCTCTCATTCTAGTGAGTCGAACGAACAGTGCGTTGACCTGAAGCAGCCACTGACCATTTTTAGTTGTTGGGACCTTTACTTTAGCTCCTACCTCCAGGTGGTCCATAATTTGAATATCCGCGATTCTGGATACATCGTGAACATCTACAGCCTCGGATCCTGCTTCTGGGCGCCGTTCGTGGGCCTCATCATCCGCTACACTGGACGCTTCAAGTGGCTTGCGCTCGTCGCCGTTCCAGTCTCGACACTGGCAACGGCGTTGCTCATCTACTTCCGACATCCCGGAACCAACATTGGCTACGTCGTCATGTGCCAGATTCTTAGTGCTTTTGCGGGAGGAACCCTGGTCATGACCGAGCAGCTGGCAGCCATGGCTGCGGTACCGCACAACGAGGTAGCCGCCGTGCTGGCGCTGGAGGCCATGTTCACTTCCATCGGTGGCGCCATCGGCCAGTCCATCTCAGGCGCCATCTGGACCAACATGATGCCGCAGAAGATCGAGGAATATCTCCCCGCGGCTGAGAAGGGGAATGCGGCCATGATCTACGGATCACTCGTCCTTCAGCTCGGATACCCGGTTGGAAGCCCGGTGCGCGACGCTATCATCCAGGCGTACGGCTATGTTCAGCGACGAATGCTGATTGCGGGTGTGTGTTTCATGCCCGTGGCGCTGGGCTGCGTGCTGATCTGGCGTGACAAGAAGCTGCAGCAAACACGTGGCAACGTCTTCTAGAAAGCGCTAGGCGTGCTTTCAAGGTGTGGATTTTTTTCTTTCAATGGGGTCTGGGCAAGAATCTCGGCAGGATTCTCTGTGGGCAGGTGGGAGGGTCCGAGGATACCTTACGTTCCAATGCAACACTGTTTCAGTACGTCATCTCCGGGAATCTCTGACTATTGAAGGCCGATCGTGACAAGGTGCGCCAGATGGCGTGTATCATTGCGTATGCGTCTTGGCTAAGTGTTATTTATTCGCCCTCGGAACGGTCGCGCTACGGTTGTCTGTTAAGGACGCTGGCGCATCCGGCGGAGCAGTGTGAAGCATATCGACTACGAGAGCCTTGTCGCCACCTTTGAGATAGCGCGGGCTGGGAATTCCGGCAGCGCAACGACTATCTCGTTCTGGCAACTGGAATGCGGAGAGACTGGGCTACTCTTCCGCGCGCGTTCACGAAGGTCGACTATGTCCAAGACGGAACCGAGCAGATCACTGGAATCGATGAGTTTATGGGTAATGGCATTATAGTTATTAGGAAGATGAAACATCCTATGAGAGCTTACATCCGGTGCGCTCGCGGAAATGCATTGGCATACTTCTACGAGAAGACTAAGCTAAAGATAAAAGGAAATGGAATCTACCCAAGGGAAGAAAGGTTTATATAGCCCTCTTAAGGATATGTGGCTTCTTTTCCTACTGGTAGCGAGTTAAAGAGCTTTCTGTTCTGGGTCTCGCCGCCGGATCCACCTAAGGCACCTTACGGTCTAAACCGTCACACATCCACCGTCACGCTCACCGACGACCGCGTCATCAAAGTCGGAAAGGACGTCACTTCCATCCACAAATGGACACCAGCGTCTAGCGTACTGTCCGCTGAACCTCTCACTATAGACGGATATGTGAAGGCCAATTCACAGTAAGCCTTGCCGCCCTCTCTTGACAATTGGGCACCTATCCGATCCATATAGCACTGTAGCGTGAATCTTTCCTCCGGCATCCCCCACTCCGGCAGACACTTCGCCGTCGAGATATGGTATAATGGTCGAGCATCCGGCAAGCAGGCGCAGTCATATACATGGGTCGCGTTGCCGCCACAAATGTGTTTTCAGCGCTGCTGGTATGAGAAACCCCTGGGAGGAAAAATACATTCTCTGAGTTTCCGGAAGTGCCGCCGATGATCGAATTGGCAGTACGGATTAGGCTCGCAAACAGTGACACACGGGTCCAAGCAAGGCGTTAGGCATGGCAAGGAATTGATGCAGACGACGTTTGGGACGGATCTGGGATGGAAAAGTAGTAACTTGGGAAACGGCCTCACAGATACCCCGAGACACATTGGGCTTACTGAAGTGGAAGGAAATCAACTGGTAGTATCAAGGATTCAAAGTTTCCTATGCGACCCAGTCATCGTACGGATTCTTGAGACTGACTTTGGTGGTTGGAAACCTCCGGCTTCCGCTCCAGAGGTGGGGTAATAAAGAATTATTAAGCAATGCTAGACCGCCATTGAACGTCCTGTTTCGTCGGGGAAATGCATTTAGACTCATCCCAGGGCTCAAATAGCGTTGCTGTGTGCAGCGGAACGCGTGATAGCTTAGAATTCTATTACTCGGAAGAGGGCGGAAGCGTACCTCAAGATAGTCCGATGTGGGGAAGATTTAGTCCACTTCAATCACTGTATTTAAAGACCTCACCGTTTGGACTGCGGTGGGTATCATCTTCGGAGCAGACCAAAAAGATCCTGAATACATATCCGATCCTGATATCTCATCTGAAATGTCACTAACAGCCTTGGCGGAGACCATCCTGGCTTCTGCCAAAGAACTTGACAAACGCGGTGTCGTCGACCAGAACTGCAGTCTTGGATTGCGCAATCTGGCTCCGCAGGACTACGAAAGCCGCTCACGTCTCATAAGTGCCATCCAAGAGCTCCAACGGAGAGCTTATGGCCCAGCTGAAGCTCTTCATGGTCTGTATGCAGGCATCGTGGGTAACCTCGGAATCGTTGAGCGGGTATATGCTGATGCCAAAAGCCCCCAGTCAACCGACATCATAAGTTACCAGTTTGTCGCACGATACAACATCGTAGCACTCGTGCCGGACAGTGGATCTTCATTTCATGATGTCGCAGCCAAGATCAACATGGACGAGGAGACGATGACTCGCTTGATGCGCCATGCCATTTGCAATGGCATCTTTCAGGAGCCGGAATCGGGCATTGTCACCCACTCACCAATGTCCCGCCTGTGGCGAGATGATCCAGAATATCTCGACATGGTCAATTTCAGCGTCGAGGAGATCCGGCCCGCGGCGGATCGTCACTGAAAGCGTTGGAAAAGTGGCCAAGCCCACGCGAACCGAGCTACACCGGCTTCTGCTTGGCCAACAACACATCAGAGTCGCTCTTTGATCATCTTAGTAAGCACCCCGCTTGCTTGAGGCGTATGGCTGGCATGTTCCGCGTCGTGCCACAAATGCTGGTCCAGGGCAGCGAGAGCCTCTGGAATAGGCCGATTTGGAAGGAGCTTGACAAGCCCGGCACAACGCTGGTCGACGTCGGAGGGAACCGCGGCAGCATCAGCATGCAGCTTGCCAGAGCCACCGAGGATATTCGCTTCATCGTGGAGGACCGCTCAGAAACGGTGAGGTTGGGAGAGGAGGACTTGCCCGCTGAGCACCGGGACCGCATTTCTTTCCAGGTGCATGACTTCTTCCAAGAGCAGTCAGTCAAAGGCGCAGAAATCTACTTCTTGCGGAAAATTTTCCATGATTGGCCGGACCATGTTTGCATTGATATCCTGCGGAAGACGATACCGGCCTTAACGGATGGGGCGCGGATCATCGCGTGTGATAGGATTTTGCCAGAGGTGGTTAAGCCGGGTTATGAGGAGAGAGAAGCCAGGTGAGTTGTTGATACTTGCTATTGAACTTATGACGCTCATGGCAGGCGACAGGTCCAGCGATTTGCTGATGCTTATGACTTTGAACGGTCGGGAACGAAATGCAAGTAACTGGGAGAAGCTCTTTGCAGAGGCGGATCCGAGATTCGATCTGGAATTTGATCGTTGGGACTGCAACACCCACGGTCTGGTCAAAGCTAAGTGGAAAGCCTGAGGTATCTCAACGTCTTTCACCAACGATCGGGATATATACGGAATTTCCCACCATCTTGCATCCATTTCGAGGCGTACCGTTATACTTCAAAACTCAAAACCTTGATACTTCTGGACGAAGCCGTGCACCTCATGTAATGTGTCGGTGACAATACCCCGCATATACCCATGGCTCTTATCTCCCGACTGTGCAACATGCAAGATAGTCCTGGTCAGCCAGAACAATTCCGGCGCATGCTTTGAGAATCCCTGGCGACGTTGCTGTTCAGGATCCTGATCAACGACAGAATCCCAGAGCAATTTCCAACGGTCTGCTGCGCGGATAATCGTATCAGAAGCCGCATGAGTAAGACAGATGGTTCTGGCGTTCACCGTCACAGATAACAGTGCTTGACACTATCAGCGGTCTTTCTGCTGGGATTGTTCAGTGGAAGCCTACCCATTACGATGACCAGAAGATGGTCTGCTGTGAGATATTTGTACATTTCGTGTTTAGGCCCAGGCCAGGTGTCGTGTAAGAGGAGCGAGATAAATTCCGACGGCGATTGGGGGTCGGAGCCCTGGGGGAGTGAGGATACCAGCTGCTGGAATTCACAAGCATTTTCCGCTTCGAACAGGTATTCGGGGCACGGAAGATTACCAAAGAGTTCGGAGAGAGCTATCATTGGCGGACTGTTGTAGAACGTGGCCTGGAATCCATCACCCAAGAACGTCCAGATGGCGATTCTGACCAAGCCGTAAGATACTAGCCGACGCAACGTGCCAACGGGGAGGACCACTCACCTTACAAGTGTTTCAGTCTTAATGAATTCTTCCCAGGTAGTTGGTGGACCACTGTGCCTGGCCTGAAAAAAGCCTGCTGATCGGACGGCTGTAACGAGATGTGGATGGCGTTCCACACGTATGCGACGCCTTGTCGTCTTGTTGTTTACGCCATACTGCAGCGTCTGTATGGTTACTGCCGCCTGGAGGACCTGTACCTCTTCGATGGAACCTCTTTCCATGGGCAGATCTTCTACCAGGCCTTTGAAGGTAGGATGGGTGTAGATGTACTCTTCCGCGCACTCAAAAAAGCATCGTGCGGATAGAGCAGAGTCCAGTGGCGCCGAATAGACTGAGCCAAACAGGAACACGGCCAGCAACAGGGGAAGCGAGACCTTCTCGCAGTCGAACGTCGGCCTATGGATGACCGAGTTGTGCCGGTGGATGCGATGGAAGTAGGCCCACACGAAGTCTCTGAGGTTTCCGACGGTGAACACTGTCTCCGCTAGATGCCAGTCAAACCCAATGGTGTTGGAGGTGCCGTTGCAGGACATGGAGGCATAGGTTTTGGAGAGTTGGGCAATAGCCTCCTGCATGCGGGCTTCCAGGCCACGAGGTTCGCCGGGTAGGTCGGATTGAGGCTGAGGATCGGGCGGCGATTTGCGGTGCATCTCGATTTCGAACTCGAAGAAGTCGAGAAGGCAGTCTCCGTGGCTCCAAGGATTGTTGGGCATGGAAACTCCGTTCTGCAGGTGCGCTTCAAGGTTCGCGTTGTCTCCGGAGTCCTGTTGGCTGCATTGGTTGGACGAGTCTTTCACAACCACTTCGGAGGTGTCGGCCGCTTCAGGGTCTGTAAATGCAAGAAGAAAGTCCACAGGTATCCGCCGTGGATTGTTTGTGCCGCTTCCGGCTTCGTTCTTCGATCCAGTGTTCGCCAGGCCATTCCGCGGGTTCAGGTACGAGCAAGCTGCTCCCCGAGCACAACAGCGGAAACATGGTGTCGCCAAGTCACACGAGAGCTTGCTTCGTGCACACCTGTCGCAGGCTTGCCGAGTTTTCCCTCGTTTGGTACTAGGCAGGACAACGTCAGCTCCCTCAATGGGTGCACATGATCTGAGGTGGCGCCGGGCGACGTCTCTGCAGCGGCATTAGCAACACCATAGATAGTGCAGAACCGGCAACGCACAGCCTGGAAAAGCTCCGGTTGCAGAAAGGGCAAGTGCATGACACGCGTCCCGTGTCTGTGGCTGGGTTAGCTGGTCTACGGGCGGCTGGAGGCGTGCTCACGTGTTGCTTCGTGGCGGCGCAGGTGGCTGCTTGTCGAGTACGTCTTGTTGCACGTCAGGCAACGGAATGGCGACGGCGCTGCGTGCGGTAATTCTCTTGGCATCTTTGCACTTGTCCGAGTGGTGTTGGGCGGAGAGCGGCAGGAGCGGCGGAAGCGGCGGAAGAGAGTGGGTTTGGTCCCGATGCTTTTTGGGTTTAAGCCGAGACAGCGTCTCCCTTGCTATTGTCACATGAGATTCTCAGGCCCCAAAGGTCGTCCGCTTGGAAATTCCTACCTGGGGACTGCGCTGGTCGGAACTCTGGCCGCCTCCCACCTCGCTGGCACGGGCATGCACACTTCGGATTTACCACACCCCGCTTCATCCCGAGGAGCCCGCCACGCAACCAATCCCCAGATGGTTTGCGCCTAGTGCTTGCCAGATCTGAACTGCGCGTCGGACCAGGCCAGGGTCTTGCCCTCCGCGGTGCCAGACGATGTGCTTGCGTCCCGAGCGAAAATCGGGGGGCGCCTCCCAGCTGCCGGACTCGGCACATGATAGCAAGCAGCATGCGTGGCGTCCAATGGAGCGCTGTCCATTGAAATGCAGGCTTGGTTCCGGACCCAATCAGACCCTGAGGCCCCAGAAAACGGCATCGGATTTGCGTCCAGTGCCGGATGGGAGCCAGCGCCGCTCGGATCTTAATCAGTAGCTGGCCTTCCCCGCAGTAGGCGTGCGGATCCCCCGGGGGCTGAAATCTCCCGTCCTTCCCCGCATTTCCCCAAGCTGGATCCGACAACCGACTACACGTACACAAGCTGCCTCCATCACCGCCGTCGACCAAACCTAGTCTTGTTGCGACCCCACCGGACCCATGGAAGACCTCCTGCTTCCCCACGCGGCCGGCACTGACGAGCACCCCTTTGGCTTCACCAAGACCGGTCGCCCCCGTCGCGTCTACAAGTGCCGCGACTGCTCCCGCGTCTTCAAGCGCAGCGAGCACTGCGCGCGTCACGAACGCGTCCACACGCGGGAGCGGCCGTTTGCATGCCGGTTCTGCAACAAGAAGTACGCGCGGAAAGACCTCGTCACCAGGCACGAGCGGTCGCTGCACCCCGAGGAGACCGCCGCTGCCGGCGATTTCAGATCGCGCCGGTCCTCTCACAGCGCGTCTACCGTCTCCTCGCACAGCAACCAACAGCATCATGCTCCGCCGGCTGCCCACCACAACCCCAGTGGAAGCGCGTCTCCGGACGACCTGTTCTCTCAGCATGTCGCGCCGACGCCGCAGGACCTGGGCGGGCCCATGCGCAGGAATTCTTACCCGATTACTTTTTCTCGCATGATGAGCCCATCATTCTTCAGCGGCGTGGGATTTCCGTCCTTGGATCCGGACCAGCAATCGCGAGGCCAGAATGAGCAAAGCCAGGACACCGGCCCTGTCGAGCAACAGGTTGAGCCGCTGGACTCCTCTCCTGAGAAGGCATTCGCCTTTCAGCACGGGGCTAATGAGCTTGGGTCATCGCCAATGGACATCTCAGCAGGGCAAATGGCCTTTGAAGCGGCAACAAGATCATCCGACGCAGCCCAGACACAAGCGACGGGCCACGACACAGATCTCCAGCAGGCCAGCCAGGACCTGTTGCTCGACAGCGACTTCTTCCTGGACCAGACCGCTCAGACGCTGCCAGAGGGAGTTCCGTTCGAGGTGCTTCGAGACCTGTACTCCATCTCGGGAAGCCCCCTGGCCATCCCGCAGCCCCCGAGCTTCCCGTACACGATGCCGCAAGTCCCAAGCCTGCCAATGTCGGGAGTGGGCCCGCCAAACGGTGCTGCATCTCGCAGTCTGCCCCGTGTGATGCGAGAAAAAGTCACCAGCCCGCCCAAGCTTACTGTAGACGACGCCGTCCGCGAAAGCCTGTGCCGGGATCTCCGCGCGCGATTGAAGGAGGAGCCTGATACGTCCGCGATCCCCAGAGGCAAGGAGCTTGAAAGATTGATGGAAACGTACATCACATGCTTTCACTGCCACTTTCCCATAATCCACTTTGCGTCCCTGGACTTGACTACAGCCCCAGGGCCTCTCGTGCTCTCAATATGCGCCATCGGCGCATTGTACAGACTGGACCGGCGCCGCGCAGTGGCTTTCCACAACTTGGCCAGTTCCTCCCTGCATAGCGCAGTCTCAAGCCACCCGTCCACCTCGACCACCCCCGCCTCGGCCAGGCCGTTGTGGGTCGTGCAGAGCTGCCTTCTCCTGTCCATGTATGCCGCGTTCAGCGGGCAGCCTGCGGCCGTCCTGTCCACGGTGGAGAAGATGGGCTTCTTCAAGATTGAGTTCCAGCTGAGGCGCACGGCGCTGCAGAAAGGTACCCAGGAGAGCGCTCGTCTCAGCTGGAACGACTGGATCCTCCGAGAGTCCACCAAACGGCTCCTGTGCGGCATCTTTATCATGGGCAACCTCTTTTGCGTCACGTACGGCATGACGCCCATCTTCTCGATTGACCAGGATCTTCTCTTCGAAATCCCGAGCGAAGAAAGGCTATGGGATGCGCGCACCGCGGAGCTCTGGGAGGACATCATAGCATCCAGAAATATATCGTGTCAGCAAATCACCTTGCGAGAGGCCATTGTCACCACCCTGTTCGACAGGCAGGAGCACTTTGGGGCTGCCCCGTCGCAGATTTCCGGCTTCACCGCTCTGATCATCACGCACGCCGCAAATGTGCACATGTGGAACATCCTGCACTTCGTGCAGTCGTTCGCGCCGCCGCTCGCGAACGAGATCCTGGCGTCGACGTTTTCGGCCCTCTTGAGATGGCACGCGGCGCTGGGCAACGGCCGGGTTGAGGCCCCAGAGACTGCATACTACAACAACGCGGGCATCCCGCTCGTCTTCAACTGCTATGCGCTCTTGCGGATTGCGTATGTCAGGCTCTTCGGGAACGGCAGCATCTTCAATAAGATGATCCTCCTGACGGACAACCTGGACGAGGTTTCCGCGACCATGGCGTCCTACGTCTCGGCGCCGCAGCCACGGAGCCACTTCCTCACCAAAGCCATCAGCAAAGCATACGAGGGATTCACCACGCCCGTCAAGCTTGGCCATCTGCTGATCAAGAAGACAGCGGCACTGAGCTGGAGTGTCGAGCACGCGGTGGCGGCGTGGGACAGCGTCCTGTTCGTCTCCAAGTGGGTGCACGCACTGCAGATGGAGTCGGCCACGCACCCGCCGGACGAGGAGGAAGAGCGCATCCTCACACAGCTCCGAGGTGCATTGGACGAGATGGAATACGACTTTGACGCGACTGGCTCGTTGGCAGCTGCAGTGACCCGCGCGTGGGCGTCGTTCTTGACAGACACGTGGGTTTGGGGAGGTGAGCAGTCTTTCCATCCAAACGTGCAATTTTTACTGACGAGCTACGTTCCAGTGACGCCACGGATGGGGTACACGCTGATGCAGCTCGCGGCTGCCTATGAAAAGTCTCACCAAGGCTTGTCGCCGTAGTCCCAGCCACAATTGCATTCCCTCACTGTGCATCAACTTCGCTGAGAAACTCAAGTACTGCTTGTTGACATTCCTCGGCCATTTCCGTGTACTGTAAGCATGTTAGCGTCGTGACTCTGGCCCCGTGATCTCACCGCAACACCCACAATCTCGTGTCCCTTTCCCTCGATAACCACAATCTTCGAGCCAGGGACCTGCTCCTGGATCCCCTTCTGCTCCTCCAGCTTTGTCGCCGCGCTGTGCGCCGGCGCCAGGATCAACATGGGCACCTTTATGTCCTTCAGAAACGGCCGGGCATCCAGCGTTGACAGGAACTCGGCGTATCCGGCCAGCCCGCTCCCGCTCTGTATGCTGATCTGTTCGAGCCACCACCGGATGTACCCCGGATCCGGATTGGACACCGTCCCCGGCACCTTCGACAGCGCCTCCGCCCACCCTCGCGCCCCCAGCTTCCGGCACGCCGTTGGCCAGCTCTCTTCCCCGAGAGCCAGCATCTGCTGGGCGGCAGGCGGCAGGAATGTCGGACTGGAGCAGACCGTGATGGACAGGAGGCGGTCGGGATACTTTGCCGCGAGGGCCTCGGCGAGCATGCCGCTGGTCGACTCGCCGAGGAAGTGCACCCGTTCGAGCCCGAGCTGGTCGAGAGTGTCTATGATCTCGTCCAGAATGGTGTCGAGCGAGTAGTCGTAGGCGGTGGAATCATCGGGCGAAGGGAAGCTCGAGAAGCCGTGGCCGCGGAGGTCGCGCCGGATGACGCGGTACTTGCGCGCGAGGACGGGCACCCAGTGGTGCCAGAAGGCGGCGTGGCGGCCAAAGCCAGGCTGTAGGATGATGGTCTCGTGTGGCTTCCAGGGGTCCGTGAAGTCGTCCGAAATGTAGTGGGTCCTTTGGCCATTGGGGTGCTTGATATATGTGCGGCCGTCGTAGTCGATGATGGGCGCCATGGTCTACGGATGTTTTGAGGCCGAGTCGGGAAGAAATGGGAAGCTTGAGGCTATGGAACGAGCGTTCGATGTCTCTTTTCGTTTCATTTGAGCGTTTCAGCTCGTGCTGCTCTCTTGAGCCCCACCTTCAGTACCCCGCGCGTCACTTCACTTCCCCGCAAGGCTGTTCACAGCGCAGGTATCACTATGGGAAGCTCCTCGTGGAAAAGGAATCACATTTCGATTTATGAAAATACTACTCAGGCCCTCCAAGGAACCGATAAACGCTGCTTGCGTCCTTGTCCCTGATCTTCGGGTCGTTCGCCGCCTCCTTGTACAACTCCAGCGCTGCCTTGCCTGTAGTTGCCCTTGCCCCGAGCTTCTCAGCCATGTCCACGGCGAGCCCGATGTCCTTTGGCATCATGAATATCTTGAACCCGCGTTCGTAGCCATTGCTGCTCGGCGCCGCGGGGTCCACGCCCGGCACGGGACACACCTTCTCCAGCATAAACGAGTTGCCCGTGGAGCACTTGATTGCATTGACCAGCGCATGTTTGTCGATGCCCGCCCTGATGCCAAAGTTGAGCGCCTCGGCCGTCACCAGGTTGATGATGCCGGCACAGTAGTTGTTCGTGAGCTTCGCACCCAGCCCGTTGCCCAGGGCGCCCATGTAGAACACCTTCTCCGGGCTGCCCATCATCCCCACTGCCGCGTCAAGCCGCTCCCGGAAAGGTGCAGACTCCTCCGCTCCGATGAGGAAGGCCAAGTTACCTACCACTGCCCCCGGGACACCGCCGGAGACAGGCGTGTCGACGTAGGTGCCGCGCCCGGCTTCTGCCAATGCCTTGCCAATCTCTCGCGTGGTTTCGAAGTCGATGGTGCTGCATTCCAGCATCAGCCGGTCGTTGCTCGGTGCGGCAGCCACAACGCCGTTCGTCTCGTCGAGGTAGACGGAGCGGACGTGCGGGGAAGCGGTGACGATGGAGACGATGGTGCTGGCGTGCTCGGCGACATCTCTGGCTGATTTGGCAATGTGCACGGGGCCGTGGGACGAAAACTCCGCGGCGAAATTCTCGCAGAATGCCGTGTTGAGATCGAAGATGTAGAATGGTGTTGTGGAGGGGATCTTGCGGCGGATGTGTGACGCCATGGGGTAGCCCATGGCCCCGAGGCCTGCCCGGCGAGGAATCAGCACATCTACTCAGAGGCGCGTCATGCTAGGGGCGGCAATATCTCACCGACGAAGCCAAATGCTCCTTGCCCTGCATTGCCGTTGGTGTTTGCTGCCATTTTGGAGGCTGTTTCGGTGGAAAGCCAAGCTAATTTGCGTGCTTCGGCCAGGCTCCCAGCATGTGGCTTTTGTCTGCGCTGGAATACTAGCCGATTGCTCCAGGACTTGTCTTGTGGTGGTGCAGCTGCATGCCGGCAAGGTCGAGCCGACTGCCTGCCGAGCGCATCCATGGTTGGTGGCTGGCGCACGGACGGGGTCGAAAGATGGGGCCGCGGGGATAAGCATACCTACCCCGCATTTTGCCTATTTCGGCCCCTCGCAGCGGACCCTGATTCGAGCCCCTCACTTGCCGGCTGCTGTGTCGGCTGCCGGCGCGTGGCACCAGTGCGGCAGTGGAGCACAACCTTCATCAGAGCTGCCTTCAGAGCATGCGAGCGTGCAGTGACCAGCATGAGTGCGGATGGAACAGGGCCCGGCTCTCTGCCGCAGTCCGGCTCTGAAGTCGAGGTCCGGCTGTTGGATGGAGGAAGCTTCATGGGAGAGCTGGACAAGCTCCACGCTGGTGCAGGCAAAGACCGTTTCCGCATGTACAACTGGGCGTTCCACATCTACCATGCCAAAGCCAATCGCCACGTGTTGTGGGATCTGGGAATGACTGGAGTACCGCCCCTTGTGTTCAACATGAGCTGCGCAATGGCTAACGCGCAGGAAGGATGCGGAGATGTACACACCCTGGGTCCAAAAGTTCATGTTCGAAGACGTGCATCCCGTCGGCCCCAGGACGCCCATTGAAGAGCAGCTGCACCGGAACGGTGTAGAGCGAACACAGATAGACTCCGTCCTGTTCAGGCAAGAATTCCCTGCTCAGCTATCTCCAGGCGAAGCACTCATCATCTCTTAGCCATGCACACTGGGACCATTGCAGGCCCATCCGAAAAGCGTTTCCAAACGCAACAGGATACTTCGGGCCCGGAACAAAGGCATTCTGCGCACCAGGGCATCTCCGGGACGTGTCCATCCAGTGGGACGGCAGCTTCTTTGACCCCGAAAAGGCAACGGAGAACTGGACAGAGCTTGAAGGGCCGTGGGTACCCTTTGGTCCGTTCGAGGAGGCCATGGACTTCTTTGGCGATGGGAGCTTGTTCATCATCCAGGCACCAGGGCACATGCCGGGCAACCTCTGCGCAGCAGCCCACGTGTCGGGCGGGGCATGGGTGCTGCTCGGGAGTGATTGCTGCCACTCAAGGTACGACCACGTTGCACCCCAAAACGGGACTACTCCTCATCGAGAGACAGGAAGATTCTGGACGGAGAGTGCGAGATCGCCATATTTGCTCTGCCAAACGGGCAGAAGACATCGCTCCAAGCAGACATTCCTGCAGCTCGAGACACCATAGGTCGGATCAAACAGCTCGAGAAGCTTGGTGCACATGTAGCGCTTGCCCACGATGCGCAGTGGATAAAAGAAGGCTCGGACAAGGTTCTCATGGGACTCCTCAGTGACGACATGCAGCGGGCGGCTAGAGATAAGATACCAAACGATGAGAGACCTTGACGATGGCGTGTACTTAGAGTTAGCCTTATCGAATGTCGCACCGAATATCGATAGCAAGAATTCCCATGGGCTCTAATGAGCACCCGACCGCAGGAATAGGTGGGGTGCGGCCTCAAAACCCGGGCGGGGTAAAGGATCAAGCGCGCATGGGAACTTTAAAAAGCGCCATGCAGTATTATTCTGCCCGCAACGTAGCACCCTTTCAGACAACTCGGTACCTTCGCAACACCTTGCAATGACGAAATCACTCCGCGTCGGTGTCATTGGGCCCGCCGGCTTTACCGGCTCCTACCTCTGCGTGGAACTCATCGAGCGTGGCCATCACGTCATCGGCATGTCCCGCAGCCCTGAGAAAATTGGTACCCACGAGAGATACACCCCAAGAAATCTAGACGTGGATGCTCAGAGCATCGATGAGCTGGCAGCGGCTTTCGGAGATGTAGATGTGCTCATTAATGCATACGGGCCCCACACCGCTGGTGCCGAAGCTCTCAAGTACAGTAAGTGGATCAACAATGCCGGAGAATGCACGCGCTGACCAGTCAAAGTGCCATTCCTGGAGGTGACGCGGAAGATTGTGCTTGCAACACGGCTCGCAAAGGTTCCCTACTTCATGCAGGTTGGCGGCACTGGAAGCCTCTACATTCCCGGGCGGCAGTCGTTCCAGTGCGCTGCCGAGACCACCGACTTCTGGCTTGCTTTCCGCCGCGCCATCGCCGACAGCGAAGCGCATACGGTGTACATGGAAGAGCGGCTGGGTCCCATTGGCGCACGCCTCCGCGGCTACCGGAATGCCCGCCTTGCTGCGCGAGCCGGGAAGGAGACTGAGGAAACAAAGGCCATCGTCAAGCAGGTCGAGGACCACATTCGCAGCGGCGATCAATCAAAAGAGTTTGTTACCGGCGGCAGAACAAGCTTCATGTTCTTCGATGGCAACACGGCGTTTCGCTGGACCTATGTTTCGCCGTCGGCAATGTACCGCCCGGGGAAACGGACAGGCAAATATGAAACAGGCACAGATTACCTGCCGCTGAAGGGAGATCCAATGGACGGAAAGGAGCTGGACGGTCGTCTTCATGGGATTTCGGCGGCCGATTTGGCCATTGCAATTGGCGACGAAGCAGAAGCTCAGCAGCGGGTGGGAAAACATTGGTCTGCATGGGCAGACCTGTCGAATGATGAGCCCACGCCCAGCTACGTGACGCTGGCTTATGTCTAGGGGGATGCCTTGGTTGAGGGTTGATTGAGGACGTGTGTAGATACTCGGCTCGAAGATAGCAAACTGCATGTCGTGTGTCCCAGTAAAGCAACGGAGGAGTTGCGGCTCCAAAAAGGCGTGGATTGGGCCGGAGGGCCGCAATGAGACGATATTTGCTCCGCGTTCTGTCCTGCAGAAATGCCCCGCACCTGCGTCCCCCACACCGCGTGCAGTTCTACTTCAGCACCCCGCAGTAGTCCGCCGAGAGTTTCAGAGTGTCCGGTTGCTGCTTCAGATCTATTGGGTCTTTTTTAAAGTTACGGCGCCTTGCAGCTCTCCCAGCAATCAACCAGCACGACCCTCAACTGCGCACCATGGCCCTCGTCACGCTTTTGATCTTCCCCGCTGTCGCGGTTTTACTACTCCACCTCCTGTCGCGACGCCAAGTGCCAACTCCTAAGGGCCTCCGCACCGTTCCTGGACCCGGCGGAAAACTGCCAATCATCGGCCACGCGCATCTCCTAAAATCCACAGGTTCGCAACGGCAGTTTATCGAGTGGGCTCATCAGTATGGAGAGCTGTTCTCGTTCCAACTGGGGTGGGAGAACTGGATTTTTGTCAACAGCCCGCCAGCGGTGAAAGAGATATTCGATAAGCAGTCAGCCGCCACGTCTGGCAGGGCGCCAATGCCCGTGGGCTCCGACCTGATCTCGGGAGACATGCGCTTCCTGCTCATGACGTACAGTCCTCGATGGAGGCGGCTCAGGGCCATTGTTCACAAGCTTTTGACACCAAAGGCGTCGGACACATTCAAGCCCAGCCAGGAGTTCGAAGCAAAGCAGCTGCTCCACGACATTCTCAAAGAGCCGCACAATACATACGACCATTGCAGGCGGTACACTACCTCTGTGGTCATGACCTCGACCTACGGGAGACGGATCCCTGAATTTGTAAGTTAGCATTAGCCTTTTGTTAGAGTTTACAATCTGACACCATCAGGACTGCGAGGACACGAGAGAGGTCTATGGCCTGATGAAGGACTTTACGGATAACATGCCACCAACAAACGCATTCCTCCCGGATTTGATTCCTCCCCTTGCCCAGCTTCCAGTCTGGATGCAGTGGTGGCGAAAGCCGGCGCTCAAGATGCAAATGCGCCAGACAGCAATTTGGACAAAGTACTGGCGGACTCTGCTCAAGCAAATGGAGGAAAAGAGAGCGCCCGAGTGCTTCGTCAAGCAGTTCGTCGAGACGGACTACCAGAAGCAGGACATCACGGAGATGCAGGCAGCATGGGTCGCAGGCAGTAAGCTCCACAGCAACGATCCCACTTAAGCCAGATGCTGACCGCCTCGCAGCCATGATTGAAGCCGGCTCCGAGACGACGTCCAGCACGCTCAACACTACAATCAAGTATCTCGCAGCCTACCCCGAAGTGCAGGAGCGTGCGAACTCCGAGCTCACATCTGTTGTGGGCGAGGCGCGCACGCCAGCCTTTGAAGACGAGGCTGCGCTTCCCTACATCCGGGCCATTGCGAAGGAGGTGCTGCGCATGCGCCCCATCACCAACTTCGGAACGCCGCACTACACCACCGAGCCCGTCCGCTACAAGGACTTTTGGATTCCAGCCAAAACCGTCGTCACTATCAACCAGTACGCCATCCACCACGACGCTACCCGCTATAAGGACCCGGAGGTCTTCAGGCCGGAGCGCTACCTCAGCCACCCGCTCAAGTCCGGCGCGTACGCCGCGGCCGCAGATCCGTACGAGAGGGACCACTTCAGCTTTGGTGCTGGCCGCCGCATCTGCTCCGGCATGCATCTCGCAGAGAACAGTCTCTTCATTACGCTTGCAAAGATCCTCTGGGCATATGAGATCGTGCCGCTCGTCGGTCCTGACGGCAAGCCGGAGCAGATTGACCTGTCAGATGACGGCTTTGAGCCTGGTGTCAACACGCTGCCGAAGCCCTACGTGGTGGGGTTCAAGCCAAGAAGTGCGGAAAGGGAGGCTGTGGTGCGGGCGGAGTGGGACACAGCGCGAAAGGAAGGGTTCTGGCTTGGTGATAGGCAGGTCAACGCTGATGGCATGGTAGTCGGGTAGACATAGCTACGGAAGACATAGATTGGAAGTCCATGAGTTCTCTAAGTTCTGTCACTCTACAGCGCCCTCGTAGTGCGCTGCCTAAGCAGAGCATTAGCATTCATCCGATTCCGGAGCTCAGTGCCTCTTGCACATTCTTCAGAAAGCCTTGTTTGTGTTTCGTTGGTTGCGCATGAATGACAAGTCGTCTCGCTCCGGCCATGTCAAACGATCGTCTTTGTTTGCGAGCATGTGCCCCACTGGCTGGACCCCACATGCATGCAAGGCATACAATGAGCAATGTGCCAACATCGAATTAAGAGAGCGAACTTTGTACAGTGATGACAATCTAGACCTATTTAACGGCTGTTGTGATCTTCACGTAGGAGATGGCCGGCTCGCAGTCCAGCTTAGCATCGTATCTCGCCGGCTTCTCTTCCGGCGTGTCCTCCTTGTAGTACTGCGTGAAGTCGTGCTGAAGTGCGTAAATTCCCTGCATTATCACTCAGCTTGACATGTCACAGGGCGGTAGATTCAAACCACCAACCTTTTGGAACTCGTCTGAGAACTCGGGATCGACTGCGGTTCTCTTCAGGGCGAGGAGGAACTCATCCTCATCGCCGATGGTCTCTGGATCCTTCAAAAGCCTGCGCAAATTCTCACTGGAGATGGGGTCAATGAGCTTGTACCACTTCTCCTGGCGAATGTCGCTGTACTTGTCGAGAATGGAGTCGTCGGCTTTGCCGTCGTGGATGCCCGCCAAACAGTCGTACAGGCCGCCGACGTCCACGATGCCGCCAGTGAGCCCCATGCCGCCGCTACAGAACATCAGCGACACGTGTGGAAACATGGGTCGAGACAACTCACAATGGGTTGCAGAGGTGAGCGGCGTCGGCAGCCAGGAGGAAGCGCCCGACTCTCATCTTGTCCGCCATACGTTGATGGACGCGGTAAGGGCTGATGTTGGCAATCTTGTATTGATGAGGCTTCGGATGGCCTGGCAAGATCTTCTCGAACTTCATGGGCTGCCGGGCAAGAAGCTCCTCGTGGGTCAGCCCGGAGAGTTCCCCGTAAGTGACACGCCACATGCCGTCCCTGGAGATGCGAGCTGCCATGTAGTAGTTCTCCGCGTCCACAATGAAGTTGGAGTCCTCCCAGCCAAATTGGTCGAAGTCGTAGTAGGTCTGCGAGTTGGTCAGCGAAGCAGTGGGCGAGCGTGGCCGACGGAGTCCTCACGTTCGTTGCCACAATCTGCTCGTCCCAGGTTCTCCCGGGGAAATTGAGATCCCCAAAGAGACCCCGGCGGATCTGGCTATTTGCGCCGTCGCAGCCAACAATATAGTCGGCCGAGAATCTCTTCTTTCCCTCATTCTGCACGTCCACATCCACCCACGCCGCCTGCTCGTCCTGCCCCAGCGACAGGACCTTGTGGCCGTACTTGACAGAGGCGTGCTTGTGCTGGACCAGATGCTGGTATATGATTTGACTAACGCGTTGCAACGACAGACAGATCATCCGGTCTGGGTTGCCGTCGTGAACGCTGCCATCTAACCCGGCGATATACGTGAAGTCGGGCTTCCTCCAGCAGACGGTCTTCGGGGCAAACCCCTCTTCGCGCAGCTGGTCTGTGATCCCTGCCCGACGCAGCTCGTACACCGCCGGGGGTGCGTAGTGTGTTGCACGCGGCGAAGGGTCCAGGTCGTGGTTTTGTTCAAGCACATCGACGGGAATGCCTTTCTTCGCGAGGAGGAGGGCGAGGAGAAGGCCGGAGGGTCCAGCCCCGACGACAATGACTTTGTTGATTGCCATGATGGATTTTCAATGAAGCTTGATGTGCAACGCGTCAATGGTAAATTAAGAGGCGTGGATGCAAGTCGCCGTTTTGACGCTATTTAATGCCTGGCCAGGCCAATTGGAGACGCATCTGGAGGTGAGATGCAGGACAGGCGCCACACATGCGGGGTTGTTGTGGGGTACAGCATTGGTGTCCGGCGCAGGGCGGTTGTGGGATTGCGTGGAACAGCTGCTGCCCCCCCTCCAGAATTATTACCCCTCATTGCCTGGTGCGCGCTCCTGCCTCTCACAAGGTTTGGGAGACGCAACAAGAGCCTCAGAAAGCTGAAGTTAAATCATACGCTTATAATCACCGCTCGTTACCCAGCATCCAAAAAGCATATGCGCCATCTGCTGCGAAGACCGGTGTCCCAATTGTCTCCTGCCGTTCACAATGCTGCCGCCAACGTCACTAGGCGACAAGGCGCCGGGCTTTCTCGTCTGGTTTGCCGGGATCGTAGTCGCGCCAATCGCTGCCCTGTTACTCGCGTACTTTTACTATGTCCCCAACTCGCTGAAGGTATGGAACCTCGCTTGGAATCACTGCGCGAAAGCTGACGAGTCAGGATTCCCGTCGTCGCCATCTCCCTCCCGGCCCGAAGGGGCTGCCCTTCATTGGCAACATGCTGGATCTAGCAGAGTCCGACCTTGTGCGGTACAAGGTCTGCGAGTGGCACAGGAAATACGGGGAGATATTCTACACCAAGATCGGCGGGACGGATTACATCTGGCTTTCGTCGCCCAAGGCAGTCAAGGATCTCATGGACAAGCGCTCCTCGATATACTCGTCGCGCGCTCGTCTTCCGTTGGCCCAAGACGTCGCCAGCGCGGGTCGGCGCCAGCTCTTCCTGCCGTATGGCCAGCGTTGGAGGCAGATCCGGAAGTACAGCCACTCCCTGCTCAGCGCGACTGCTGCCATAAAGTACCAGCCGATCCAAGACTACGAGTCAAAGCAGCTGATGAACGAGCTTCTGGACTCTCCCGAGAGTTTCTACGACATCAACCGCCGTTACGCCGCCTCTGTCATCATGCTGTCAACGTACGGGAAGCGGATACCCTCGTGGGAGGACCCGTTGATCAAGAGGGTCTTCAAGGTCATTGACAACCTCACGGAGATGACTGCACCAGGTGCACATGCGGTTGACAGCTTTCCGTCGTTGGCCTCGTGGCCGCAGTGGCTGCTGGGCAACTGGCGCTCGTTCGGGAGGAAGGTCTTCGAGCACGACAGCAGGGTGTACCTGGACCTTTGGAACAAGCTCAAGGAGGAGGTAGATCAAGGCGTTGCCAGGGACTGCTACTGCAAAGACTTCTACCTGAACGATCCCGCCAGGAACGGCATCGACGACCTCTTTGCTGCATATTCGTGCGGTGGTCTGGTTGAGGCGGGCTCGGAGACCACGGCTACAACGTTGAACAACTTTCTGTTGTGCATGACGTTGTTTCCCGAAGCCATGCAGAAGGCGCAGGAGGAAATCGACCGTGTTGTGGGACCAGATCGGTTGCCGCAGTGGGAGGATGAGAAAGATCTGCCGTACACAAGAGCCCTTATCAAAGAAGTGCTGCGCTGGCGCGCGGTCAACAAGTTTGGCATGACCCATGCGAGCTCGGAAGATGACTGGTATGAGGGCTTCTTCATTCCCAAAGGCTCTGTTGTGGTGCTGAACTGGTGGTGAGTGTACCTGGATTACCTCTTTTACTCCCGAGCTGACTCCGCCAGGGCAATTCACATGGACCCTTCAATCCACAGCAACCCAGAAGTATTCGATCCCGCACGGTATTTGAACAGGCCTCTCGGTGCGGCCGAGTATCTCAACGCCTCCGATCCGTACGAGCGCGATCACTTTACGTACGGCGCCGGGCGCCGGGTTTGCCAAGGAGTGCACCTGGCAGAGCGCTCCTTGTACATCAATATCGTACGCACGCTGTGGGGATTCCGCATTTCGAAGAAGATAGATTCGGACGGAAAGGCAATTGAACCAGACATGGGAATGGTGCGAGGGTTCTTGTCCGTCCCCAATCCCTTCGTGACGGACATCGTGCCCCGGTCACAGAAGCATGCGGAGGTCATTCGGCAGACGTTCCAGGCGGCGGAAAAGGAAGGGTTGCATTACTGAGGCACCACCGAATAGATTATGGACTCAGACTACACAATTGCGAAATTGACGCTCAACCGGCGTGGCTCAAACGCCATTCTTCGCTAGAGGCACAGTTTCGTACGCCTCAGCCCAAAATGTCTCGCCCATTGCAGCCAGCGCCTTCTGGCTCTCATTTGGATACTCAATCTGCTTGCGGAAGAACAGATCTCCAATGCTCAGCTCCACTGTCTGACCCGTCATTGAATCATCGCCCAAGAAAGTGTCGAAAGCTTTGAGCACGGTGGTCATCGGCGTGATATGCTCCTTCGGGAACTTGGCAAGCATGTGCGGCGGGCACAGGTTAGTGGGGACAAATGCCGGGCAGATGCAGTTGACGGTGATTTGTTCTTTGAGGAACACCGGGCCGCAGGAGCGGGCGAGGCCGACCAAGCCATGTTTTGCGGCACAATATTGGGGATTGGATTCCATGGGACTTTGAGGGTCAGCTCTTGTTCTAGCTGCAGTGGAGGTGCTGACTTACTAGAACCCGGCTGCGGAAGAGGTGATCACGACTTTGCCGCCAGGGTTCGGGCTCTTGCGTGCGTAATGCTTGAAGAGCCAAACGCCCTGGAACACGGCAACAAGGTCAACATCGACAGTTTTGAGGTTGAGCGGCTCTGGTACGCCGTTCTTGTCCAGACTCTCCTCCGTCTCGTATAAGCTTTGCCGGTCGTCGATCCCCGCGTTTGCTGCCAGGAAGTCGAGGCGGCCGCCACCCCAAGTGAATGCGCGTTGGAAAAGAGCGGCCTGCTGAGCGTACACCGAGACGTCGGCTTGGTGGAAAAGAGCGTCGCCGCCCAGCTCGGAGGCAATGCGCTCCCCTTCTTTGGCGTTGACATCGGCCATGGCCACGCGGTAGCCTTTGGAGAGCAGATGTTTGCTCACGGCAAGCCCGATACCGGAAGCGGCGCCAGTGACGATTGCAACGGGTTTGGACATGGTGTGTAAGCTTTGGCTGTTGCAGCAAGATAGAGTTGGTCGCCAGAGATCGTGGTGTCACGGTTGCAGGTTTAACCTTTTCCACAGCATCCTAATGTGGGGTCAGTGTGCAGTATTGCGTATCACCGGTGCCACCCACAAGCATCCCTGCGTGTCTGCCTTGCGAGGAAATATCGGCTACTGTGCCTGCACGCCCATTCTGTAATTGTTCCCCAAAATGTCGGCCTTCGTCCCCTCATGCGGGGTAAATAAAGGTTCAAGTCTGTGCCCCGTCCTCCGGATGTCAAAGGTGCCTTTCCCGTGCCCCGCACTCCCGAAGCCAATCGACAGCATTCCGAACGGCCCCTCGTCAACGGGCTCGACACTTGACAGATGCAGTCCCTCATCCAGGACGCAGAGCCTCATGATATCCGTCTCAGTGTCGGCCCAGCTTTTTAGTCCCGAGTGTGCGACCCTCTCGTAAAACTACACCGTGCCACACGGTTCCCCTACGCACGGGAAGGCTGTTTTACTTGCCGAACTCACCTTTGGCTGCAAATAGCAGCATATATTTTGAGAATGATGTTCCGAGGCGGAGGAGGCGTTGCTCTTGGCCCTGTCACAGCCACCACAACCTCTGTTCACGGCCCCATTTCATCGCAGCGCCATTCGAGATTCGCCTCCAGGTTTGAGCGTTAGGAAATCTGGCCGGGTTTGCATCGAAGGGCTGGTGCATTTCCTTCGTGCCGATGGAACATGCGTGCGAAGACCGCTGGACGGTCCTGATGCATTGCGACTCGGAAAAACAGCAAATCGACAACGCAACTTGAAGAGCAGCAGAACAAAAACAAAGAGTCGCTCTTTTTGATGGATTGATGGCTGAGCTGACTAGCCATGCTATCTGATGCAGCCAGACGGCGCTTTTATCTCTATCGGGAGCGCAAGAACCGGGGTTTCCATCAGAATGGGGGCCAAAAGCCCAGGATTGCATTCAGGTGGTAAAGATCCCCCGAGACCTGCAGATCACCAGCCACGATTGATGCTTTTGCCGGTACTAGTCAGCCAACACGACAGCTAGTTGAAGCGGAGAAGGGCACTTTCGGCTTTACTGATAAATGCGAGGCAGGCACGTTACGCGTCACGGTTGTCTTTGCTCGTTTTTTTGCTTCCTGACAATCGCCATGCCAGGACCTCGTCTTCACAACAGAGTAGCCCTCGTGACGGGGTCATCTCAGGGGTTTGGACGGGAAATTTGCCGACAATTTGCGTTGGAAGGAGCCCTTGTTGTTTGTGCGGACTTGCAGCCGACCGGTGTCGACGAAACTCCAACGCACGAGATGATCCAGAAAGAGCTCGGTGGAAAAGCAATTTACGTCAAGGCAGACGTAAGCAAAGCCGACGATATAAAAGGCGCAATTGAACGGGCAGTGTCAGAGTACGGACGACTTGACATGTAAGTCGGGAAGGTACTCCTGCTCTAGATCCACACTAACGTGTGCGTCAGAATGGTGAACAACGCCGGAATTTTCACGGAAGCCGCAAACCCAGCACCCATCGACGAAAGCAACGAAGAAAGCTTCGACCGGCATTTCCAGATCAACACCAAAGGCGCCTACTTGGGCTGCAGATACGCAGTGCAGCAGATGAAAAAGCGAGAAGCTCACGAAAGCGGCCTCCGGGGATGGATCGTCAATGTGTCTTCCGTCGGGGCTCTCATCGGGATTCCTGGAATCGGTAAGCGCTCAATGGAGCACCAAGACGGCTCACGCTGATCGCATCCAGTCAACTACAACACCTCAAAGGGTGCCATTGTCGCTCTGACCAAGACCGTCGCAGTGGAGGTTGGCCAGTTCGGGATCACGTGCAACGCCCTCTGTCCTGGGTGTAAGTCCAGCCAATCAGAACCCCCGCACGCCGCAGGCACCCGGCGAGCATCAGCATCACTGACTCCGTGTAGCTTCGTACGGCCAGCTCCTCGACGACGCTCTGAAGGGGGCATATAATACCCTCGGCCATGATGCCATAGCAGCCATGTTCCCTCTGAAGCGATTTGGGCGAGCCATGGATCAGGCTCGATCGGTGCTATACCTGGCATCCGATGACGCCGCCTGGGTTACTGGCACTGCGTTGGCTGTGGACGGGGGCATCTCAGCGCAATAGGTCTCTGCATGCACATCCGAGTAATAAAAATCTGGCGCCAGCAACCAGACCGTATAAGACCGTGGTGGGATCTCGGCTGAATTGTATGCACGGACCTCTGGTGTCAAAACTTTTCACCCGGATCCAGAACCTGCCTGGCCAGACTGCCCAAACAGCAAAACAAGCTGTACGAGCGCGCAAAAGAGATGCGTCGGCCGGGAATCGAACCCGGGGCTCATCGAAATTGGTGTCGAGCTGAAGGGAGTCCTCTCGGAAAAGAGGCTTCACAAGAAGCTACGACTGGTGGCAACGATGAATTTTACCACTAAACCACCAACGCTATCTTGCTTTCCATAATCTTTTTCAAATAAGAAATCAATATAAAGTCTCATCATAATGCGACAAAGGCAGCGCGCATCAAAAAGTGGCATTTTGCACGGACAGCAATGACAGCTCTCCCAGGTGGGGCACCCTCACTTACATGCAAGGAAAGCCCAGTAGAGCACTGGTGTGGAGGACGGGAGGTAGAATAAGACCTCTTTGCTTGTTCACTGTTCACTACTTACTTCCCTTTGTCTCTACGGGTGGTGTCAGTAGAGCACGAGCTCAGGCGTACTACCGCAGCTAATAGGAATCTGAGTCGTTGGGAGTACCCAGTATGTATTCTCACGCCTCGATGGTAACTATACGGGTCAATTACCGGTAATATCTCTCTGTCTCTGAGCGTCGACCATGACATTGCGTTTCTCCTGATTCAGACAGCATGATCCGAGCTTGCAATCTGGGGATGCCAAAACTGACTCAACAGCTGAGCAGGACAGAGTCGGAAAGTGCTCACGCGACACTCCAGGTCTGACGTTTTTTGCGAGTAATGTGCCTCCTCCAGCCTGACGTCGACCAAGCCTGTGTACGCTGACTTTGGCTGGCACCTTGGCCCCTGATGAAAGCCATGTTGACCGAAATATCATTCACATTCTCATGCTCACATGGATGGCTTCACAAGGAGTAGCAGTAGGGGAAGATGATATATGATTTCCTATGGTACGGTCTGGTTGTCCTCCCACCGAGTTCAGGGTCTATCCTCTAACGTAGGCCGCCAGGCTGGCTCTTTAGAAATCCGTCGCAACACCGGACTTGCAAGCGTTGAGGATCTCCAGGACGTCTAGAATATTGTCAGCATCTTGAATCGCACAGAGAGGAATGCTGCATGGCCATACCGTTCTCGGCAGCATCATCAGCGTCATCGAAATCGGTGCCGCCGTTCTGGCCAACGCAGTCGGAGCAGGACTGGAGCCGAGCAACGGCATTGGCTGCCGTGCAAACGCAGTTGTACTCGCCCACATCGTTGTCGTCGTTCTGGGCGTCGCAGCGCTGAATGAGCTCGACAACCGTCTGGCAGTTGGTACGGCAAGCAGCGGGAATGTCGTTGGCGTCAATGGAAGTACCAACGGCCGCGAGGGCAAAGAACAGAGCGATGATCTTGTGCTGCATTTTGACTGATGGATGGCGGCTTTGGAAGTCGATGAGAGACTGTTTTCTTGGGAGCTGAAAAAAGTGCTTTCTTGACTGTGCTTGAATGAGGAGCTGATGATGACAAGGAAACAGGACCAACGCCGCGGGCTTTATAGGATACCCAGGTCTTGGTGTCTCAGAGCAATGGCGAACCTGAAGCGTCGACCTTGATGGCCGTCACGCCAGATCTCAACTGACAGCCGGTTATTTCGGGGGCCCCGTGCTAGAGGTTTCGTGATACTTGCCACCGCTACGGGTAATGATAGGTGAGTTACTCGTGAGCATCGGGGTGCCAAGCCGCGCCAACACGCATCAAGACACGGTGGGACAATCCTAATCCTGAGCTTAAAGCGGTCAACTCGCAAAGCCCCCCGCCACGTCGTAAGCGGTGGCAGTGTTCAGTGGCGCTGTTGGCACGCCTGAAACAACCATCATGTTCTCGAAGCCTTTACGAGTGCTCAGGCCCCCAACGACTAAAGGTTTATATACAAGAATCATGAATTATGGTACGTGTTCTTGCTTGGCCGCCTAGGATACATGACACATGGTTCTCCAATGAGCACTTTTTGCCCGCATGAGCGTCTTAGTTACTTAGAAACCCCGCTGCTTTGTCGCAGGGAAGCATCGTTTGAGCTGTGTTGCCCAACTCGCTCGCTGTTCAGCTGGCTTGACCTGACTCTTCTGGAATGATACGAATGCCTTGGGAAAGAGCTCATTACATGTGGGCGGAGCTTTGAGTCATAGTGTCAGCTAATGTAGAGAATGAACTAACCACGAACACCACGCATGGCTCACAGGAGGAAAGTCACACACAAGGCATACTTGGGACCGTAGTAATCTTTCGCCTGTTACGTAACAGTAGACATTCCAGTAATAGAAATGTTTCATACGGGACTCAAAGTTGCTAATGACTAGGAACAGGACGGTTCGACGGTGAGAAGAGACCTCTTCGAAAGCGGACAAGAGTCTGTTGCAAAGGACGGGGTATAAGCAGTGATTAAGGGAGGATGGATTTTAGAGGTCCATACCGATGTAGCCCAAATCACACAGACGTATCCAGCACTGAGGGCGGTCACTGCGCTTGTAGCTGAGCTCAGGCATCAGCAGATGGAGTACCCATGAAGCGGGGCGCTGTTCCAAGGCGTGGGGGGCAATGTAGGCTCGCGCGAGGTCCAGAACATGAATTTGTGATTCAACGGAGAGCCCTTTGCCCACGTAGCCGGAGTATCCATTCACCAACGCGAAGCGTGAAACGGTGGGGAGCTGGATGGAGATTCAGTCATGGTTCGGGTTGTAACCATAGATTTCCGGTGGCACCATGATCGCAATCTTCACAGGCGTGCTGATTGGGCCGCTTGGAGGACCACCCTCCCAACACGTTATAGCGCACTCAGTTCCCTTCAGCGGTTCTCCGATATTGTTGAATCTTTTCCACGATAGTACCATGCATTCCGTCTCTTCTCCACCGAATATTACCAAGCAGTTTCCCGGTTCCGAGCATGGTATTGCATATACACCACGTCGGAATCCCCCCACTGGGCCGCATCAGAGTCTCTTTGCAGATGACGAAGCAAGGTGGTCTACTACGTCTCATCCCTTGGAGGTTACCGAGAGCGTCAGCAACAGCGCATGGGCTGGGAACATTTGAAGTGGAACGCCCGTCAGCCCGAAACGATGGACATAATGAGGACGGTGAAGAGGTGATTCAGACAACGGGAATCCTAGGTTTAGCCATACTAGGAGAGCGGAGAGGGACAAATACCACAGCCCCTTCGCACGAGATGGTCTAAAAAAGCATGATGGCCGGATAGATGGGTGGACGAACGCGGGCCAGACGTTCGCCGGGTGGTAATGCAGCGGGCGGTCATCGAGCGCTTCACGTGCATTATTTTGCCAGGCCATCGGTCCGGAAACCCCGCACTTCCAATCCATCCCGACTGCTGGATCGCGACTTGGGTCTTCATCTCCTCTCGGTCTTCCGATGCTGTCAAGCACACCTTTGATGTTGAGGGTGCTCAGATGATTCTCCTGAGGGAGGGCCGGCTTTCGTGTTGACGGCCGGCAGCCCGGCTGCGAGACCTTAGCCCGGACTCCGCGCGCTCGACTAGTCGTAACGCCACCGGGTCCGCGGCAGGGCGGCAGGGGAGCAGGGCGGCAGAGCGCAGCTCAGGATGCTGACAGCCTTGGGCTAGACAAATCCAAGAAATCAGCTGGTAGCTGCCCTGATTCCGCACCGCTTGGCCACCAATAGTCTGCTCAGCATGGCCGACAATGCTGCTGTCCGTCATCCGCGCCTCGCGTCTACGGGCCGCCTCGTCTGCATTGCACTCACGCAGGTGCAGTCACAGCCGCTGTAGAGGCCCGAGCCGCGCAATCGTGGGGGCGCCTCTCTTCCAACCGACCGACACGGGATGCATCGCTTCTGACCAACCTGAGACATCGAATAGCAAGAGCTGCCGGGTGTATACCGCTTCGAGCTAGCGGTGGCATGAGGGGGGCCTGCTGACTGGCTGCTGCACACCACTTCCTGGCGCCGCTCTCTTCGCGTGACTTCGCCCTGTTTTCGTGCCGCTTCCACCACCATGAGTCGTGCTCGGCGGCGGAGTTCTACTGCTTATCTTTAGCCGTTGGCTTGGGCTTATGGTGGACATCATCCGCTGCGTCAGCCTCACGACCGCTCAACGGATATTTTCATCCTCACGGCGCTGGCGGATATTGTTATATTTTTCTCTACACATGCACTTCACGCACAACACGCGCCGAAGAGCCACCTACTCGTACGAACGTTGGAAAGCGCCGTGGCTGCGGCATTTATACCGCCAGCTGTTTCAAGCACCACACAAAGGCTACTGCTCGCCGAAAGCTAGCAACACAGTATGCCGGTCGAGACGGTGAGCATCTTCATATTACTATTCTGCGTATACGTTCTTTCATCGCGCCTGCATGCCTCATCTTGTCATGGAAGCAGGACCAGTGGTTGTTCGTGCCTAGATTGTTACCAAACCAGACCGGCGGCGTATCGCCGCCGTCGCCGCCGCCCCCAACGCTTGGAATCTTGGTGCTGACACCCCCCAAGAGAAGCTCGCACAGGGCTCGTGTAGCTGCTGCTAAACAGTCTCGACACCCCGTCGACCCAGCAACTGCCACTGGCACATCACCGTCAAGACATGGAAAGAAAAGTCTCGGCTCTGGGACTGCACGGTCTACTGCGCAGTTGAGAGCAGAGCTCCGTCAGTGTGTGAACCAAACAAAGACGCTTGAGAGTGCACTCCGGGACATCCTGTCCAGGCTCAGGGAGGCTCAGGTGAGCCTCGGAACTGCCAAGCAGCACCATCGCGATGCCATGGAGCAGGCCCGGGAATCGAAGAAGATCATCTGCCGCTACCTCGAACTCGGCATGACGATCCCTCCGTGCAAGTCTTTGGATCTCCCGATGGAAGTTTATTCCGACGACAGTAACTACAAGCTTTCTGCGATGATCAAAGAGCAGGAGAACCACATCTCGCGGCTCAGGCGGAGCGTCGGGGGTATTCAAGATGAGATTTCACAGAGTCTAAAGGACACTCGTCGCATCAAACGCTGCATTTCCTTGCGGCAAGCGAAGCGTGCCGCCAAAGGATCATGACTGTTTGTCGCATCATATTGTGAGTCTATCCATTTCGGCCTTTCATATCCAGGAGAGCGTGAGATAGTTCGGCGGCCGCACTTGCAGCCTGCTAACGAGACTAGCTGATGTGATAAAGGTTCTGTCACCCTCGCAGATAACAACAAACCTCCGTCGCCGGCAATGACAGCCCACAGATGCGCCACATCCACACAAGCCTGCGATTTCTCACCAAGCGCCCAGCTCCATCGATGACATGCAGCTGCTACGATGCATGTAGGATGGAAACCTGAGATATGGCCTTTTTCATCCTACCACCTTGGCGATACGATAGGGCCGGATTGTGAGGTCGACCGACGCCTGGAAGAAACAGACGTTCTCGACCATGCAACTGTCGCTTGGTTGTACTTTTCGGTGCATCGCGAAAGACGTATATTCTAGGCGGTACTGGTGTTCAGAGGATGAGACGCATCTTCCTGAACCTTTCTCGAGCTTTCGCTCGCCTCTTTCAGCGGATGTCTGGTCTTCTTCGATGTTGAGCTTTCCAAAACTTTGGCACAGATTGCTTTTACTCTCTGTGAAACACATACGGCAGGATCCCTCGGGTACCTGCGAGCCTGTCTCAGATTACGGGCCACGTCGACCTCAGAATCCCCGCACGCCGCAATAACCCGGAGATCACTCGGTGGCCAGTAGGACTGGCAACGTGTCGCTAATTACATTCCTCGCCTGTAGTACATTGCGCACTATTTTGGGGAATTCCTTTTTCTGGCCGGCGAAATTACTTTCTGAAGATTGCATCTTTTGAGGCTTCAGCTGGTGTGCAATGCAGCCATTGTTCCTGATGACATATAGCTTTAGACAAAGTCTACGAGAATTCATATGATTATTTATATATTTACTCCTCTCCCATAGGTAGCTGATAGGTCTGCTTCATGCCATTTTCGCGCTCGTTTTCGACCTGATCCCCTCCCCAGCCGTTCTTGAATGGCGCAGTGTATGTACAGCAAACTCTGGGCAAGCTACCGTGCTTCTTCCTCCTTCTGCCATGAACCATGGTACATTTAATGGTCGATGAGCGAATTGCGAAGAGGCTGAGGACGCCGAGTCTTCTTCTATGCGGCAAAGGATGCTTGGTTGTACGCCAACCGTAGACATTGCTTGCGCCGGGCCGTGCCGGTTGCAAATCATCGGTGGGTAACACGGACGCGCCGGAGCGGTGCATCACTTAACGCAGCAGGGGCGAATCAAGTCTCGCGAGCTCCGCGTCTGCGGCGGGCAAAGCACGGACTCCGGAGAGAAAAAAAAATCTGCAGCGCCCAATGCGATTGGCCATGTTCATCCAAATTGTGGGGTTCACAGATGTCGTGCTCGAAGCTAGACCTGCTCCAGTAACCGGCCTCCTGGTGAGGTGAGTATAGAGCCGGTGTCGCCATACAAGAAAAAGCCTTACCCTTGTCGGCGTTCAGGGCACTTCAACGGCTTTCCTTTTAATAATCCGACCTCCGGTACCCTGTCTCTGATTCCACCCAGAGAATCGCATCGAGACACGGCGAGATGGCCCGATCAACGTCTTCGCAGGAGAAAGATGCTGTTCCAGACGTCGAGAAGTCTGCCTTCTCCCAACACCAAGACAAGGAAGCTTCCATACAAGAGCCACAATTGAATGTTGGCGGCCATGGAGCCACTCAACGGCGACTCCGCAACTATCAGGTGACCATGATCGGCTTCTGTAGTGGCATTGGAACTGGCCTATTTATTGGAACCGGCTCTGCGTATGCAAAGGCCGGCCCGGCTGGCTTGCTGCTCGCGTATGCAATCGTGGGATCGGTCCTTTGGTGTGTGATGCAAAGCATAGCGGAGTTGGCCACACTGGTAGGTCCCACTCGATGTCCCCATGGGAGATGCCTGCCTCCGAAGACATTTCGAATTGACTGTGGCCAATCAGTTTCCTACTGCCGGATCCTTCCCTCATTGGGCGACCCGCTTCGTTGATCCTGCGGTGGGATTTTCCCTGGCCATCTCCTACGGATACTGCTACACCATCGCCATCGGCTCAGAATGCTCTGCCGCCGCCGTCATCGTCGCGTACTGGACTGATATTTCACCGGCCGTCGTGATCACCATTGGACTAGTGCTCATCCTGGCCATCAACCTGATGAGCGTGAGGTTCTATGGCGAGAGCGAGGTCATTGGTGGTGCTGTCAAAGTTCTCTGCTTCGTTGGCCTGATCTTCGTCTCCATCGTCATCACCGCCGGCGGGGCACCTGCAGACGATGCCATCGGCTTCCGATACTGGAACAACCCCGGTGCTTGGGTTGACTACAACGGCATTACCGGCCCAACCGGCCACTTTCTGGGCTTCCTCTCAGCCTTTGTGAATGCGTCGTTCTCCTTCATCGGCGTCGAGACCGTCGTCATCAGCGCTGCGGAATCCGTGGACCCGCACCGGGCCATTCCCAAAGCCGCTCGGCGTGTGACATACCGGATTGGGTTTTTCTACATTCTCGGCGCTTTTCTCATTGGCTTGATCGTCGATCCCCGCAATGTAGACCTTGTCTCTGGGAGCGGTAACGCAAACAGCTCGCCCTGGGTTATTGCAATCAAGCAAGCTGGCATCAGTGTCCTCCCGTCAATCGTCAACGCCTGTATCTTAGTTTCCGCCTGGTCCGCCGGCAACTCCTACTGCTGGGTTGGCTCACGCATGATTGTGGCCATGACCACAGACCGACAGCTCCCCCAGATCTTTGGACGCACGTGGCAAAACGGCGTTCCGTGGGTCGCTGTGATTGCTTCATGGCTCTTCGGGCCCCTTGCGTATCTCAGTAAGTGCTTCTCGAGTATAGAAAGCAAAGCTCGTGCTGACTCATGGTTCTCTCAAGGTCTCGGAAGTGGAGGAGCTCCCCAGGCTTTCACATGGCTGCTCAATTTGAGTACTGTCGCAGGCCTTATCGCATGGGCGACACTTTGCTTTTGCTACATTCGCTTCCACCGGGCTTTGAAAGTGCAGGGCATCAGCCGCGACAGTCTGCCTTGGAAGGCCCCTTGGCAGCCATTTGCGGCATGGTGGGGCTTCATTGGCGCCACCATCATCACGCTCATTGCCGGGTTCCCTGTATTCCTCAAGGGCAACTGGTCAACGTCCGATTTTGTTGCGTCGTATATTGGCATCCCAATCTTCATTCTGCCCATCATTGTCTGGAAGCTTGTGCACCGCACAAAGGTAAGTGCTCTGTCAGCGCATCTTATTTTGTCCAGCCCAAACTCTGACCAAGCACAGTTTGCTCGCGCTTATAGCATCGATCTTTGGTCTGGGCGCCTCCCATCAGTGGGCAAAGCGGCGGAGCATAAACCAACAACAGCTTGGGGTCGTTTTGTTGACTGGCTAGTGTAAAAGCCCTGCATGAACCCTGGATCAGACTCCCCCTCCTTAGGGCTCAATCAAAATTCCATCGTTTTCTGAGTAGCTGTACAACAACACTAAGGCTTACAAAGATGACCACGACGTGTGACTATTCCGATCCCTCGAACTGTCTCCGAAGCTTCTCGATATCCGCATGGCTGGCCTTGCAGCAGCCGCCGACAAGAAAGGATGTGAAGACGCCCCGGTTTTTTGATTCGTTGACCACATCGGCAAGACGCACCTCCCAGGGTTTCTGCAAGGGTGTGAGTATATTGAAAGTAGAGATATCCGTTGCACTTACTGTTGTCACGCCGACGTTGCACTGCCCTTCGGGTTTCTCCCAAGTCTTTGTTGTGGTGTTGTAGACTTCTCCATTTGTTCCATCGGGATATAGCACCAAAGCTGGGGCTACTTTCAGCTTGCTCAAAGATTGCATCCGCTTCACACTTTCCTCGAACTTCTGGATGAGAGCCGGGAGCTTGTGTAGCTTTGTGCAGTTTATGCCGATGCCCCATGGTGCTGGAGCGTCTTCCAGAGGATCCAGCATAGCTCCAACAACATCGTCGATGCTGCTGCCGTCCGGGAGGTCTTCTGTCTCGCCTGGGAAAACACACGAGATCCAGAATGCAGGACCGCCCTGTTGGTGCGAGCCTGTGATGCCTGCTGCATGGATGGCCCTTTTCACGGCACGGATCTCATCCAGCCTCGGAAGCGTCTCGAATGCGACATATTGCACCCGCTGCTGCAGCCTTTCGACCCCACAGAACAGCCGCAGGCGCTCCAGGTGCCACTGATACAACGCATCCTCCGAGTCGTGAGCGGCGTCGTAGCTCCCGCTGTACTCTTGACCGGGGATCATACTGGCGCCATAAGGACCAAGGCTCAGCGCCAATTTGACACTGCCGCCCACCGTTGCTTGCTCCGCAATGTCGATTGCATTGCTCAAATAGGATCCAATGGCGGCCTTCGGGATGCCATCCGGGAAGTCGGCGGTCTTTGTGCGCGCAAATCCTTCAACTGATATCTGGTAGGTTGCCGTGAGCAGCACGTCGACGCCTGCCTCGCCGAAGTCTCGCTGACAGGCGAGCAGGGTGTCCTGGCCGGTGATGAGGAAGTGAGACGACCAGAGCGGGTTTGAGCTATCAAACTTCACGCCGTATTTGTCCTCCAGCGAGGTCCCCAATCCGCCGTCGAGAATCTTAACCGGAGCCATTGTTCGTCAAAGTTTCGGAAAGTTTGACGACAGGCCAGTGATTTTCCCACTGCGGAATTCCTTGACTCGAGTCAGTCTGTGGGGCCACACGAGCCGACACAACCGATATCGGAAGAAGCTAGGCCAGTCGCGTTCCGGCCACCATTTGTTTCTTCCTGAGTCTAGAGCGGTAGTTCTTCACATCATACTTACAGGACAATAAACCAACATAAGTAAGCAGGTACGCTAGAAGAAGTGGAATATCCTCATGCGACCTTCAAGTCCGATAAGAGAACGACCACCTTACAGAAGAATCCCTCATCCTCTGGGGACTTCAGCTCGCAGTTCCCAGCAAGCTCACCCCGTCAGCATGCTGTCACGGTCCTCATATAGCGGACCCCCATCTTTGCACTCAGCCTTGGCACCTAATTGTTAGTAGGATATCCCGGAAAGCCTCCTTCCCCGCGCTGCGATGCCGACTCTTGAACGACGCGATGCGCTCCCAAAATCAGACCTCAAGCAGAACAATTCCGAGGCTATAGTAGTTGACGGCTTTCCAGAGCCTCGTGGTGCCAACCCAGGACTGGGGATCTCTGTGCTCGACAAGACGAGCAACACCGGGCCATAGCTCGGCCTTGCAGCAGCGTGGGCGAACACAAATCCGAGTCCCCGGTGCTGGGCTTCAGCGTTCGAAGGAAGCACTCCCAAAGAATTCAGAACATGGAAATTGCTGGATTTTTCGTGATGAAGGATCTCGGCCAACGAAAGGACCTTAATAATCCTCTCCTGGTCCGACTGCCCTTCCCATATGGGTGACAAGCCACCCATTCAACCAGAACACTCTCCCGTTGTTGCGCAATAACCAGTGGACTGAAGGAACACAGCTCATGTCCCGAACCGAGTGGTGTGCCTCATTCGACCTGCCAGCCTTTCATGAGGTCCTTTTGATTGCTTTGACATCTTTCTCCTTCCCTCAAAAACTCCAGTTCAAGTCTTTTGAGAGCAGCATGCATCTCTATTTGAGTAAATTGTCTGGGCGTCATATGAGCTCCTCCTTCGACACGCTCAAGAGAAATTATACCGTCTGTGTCCAGTGATGACTGTTGCCAACACTGGTCCATGCAAATTCGGTATGCAAATGGAACGATATTCCACAGCTCTTGCAGTCTTTTTCAGGACCCTGTCTGTCCCAGCGTGATTGCCTGCGTTTCAATTTGGCGTTCGGCCATTGTTTTTACGAGTCTCTACCCAGTGATAACGTATATGCTTCCCCTCACCCTTCCATGCACGTCGCCTCCTGTTGGAAATCACGTGTACATTCGTTACTAGATTAGGTATAGCTTTGAGCTTGAGTATAAGGCGGGCACCTCTCCTACCCCCCTCACGAACTCATGCCAAGAATCGTACCTCGTTCTGCGTCGCTTCAATATTCAACAACTCCCATAATAGACTATCTCGGCTTAAATCCCTGCTGTTAGAGGGTCTAGATGTTGAATATCAGGTGAGAGCAGGAGATCCGTAGGGCAAAAAGATGAAGAAATGGGTCTCGCGCTACGCGAAAACGTTCAAACTGTCATGAATCCTGCTCCCCGGTTGGAACTTAGGAGGGGAAGTGATGGCCATGGAAAGTTTTTCCGCCACCCCGGTTGTTAGGAATCGATAGTGAATTTACATTCAGCTACGTTCTATTTACAAGAAGAAGTTGCTAAGGAGTGGAGAGAGCTGCGAGAAATGAGAGACTAAATAGTAGCGCGGCGAAACGATGTTCCTGAACTAGTACTGTGCGTACAAGTCCTTTGGACTCTAACACAAACCGAAGAGCACTGTCAAGCAGCAGATCGTCCATCCCGCACGCGAGAAAGAACCCTTCCAAAACGTCAGAGACGTCATTCAACCAGCCTGCTGGAGCTACAATCGGCTTGTTGTATGGATCTTGCGGTCGTCCATTGAGGAAGGAAGAAGACCATCTTAGGAGGAAAGTGCTGGACAACAAGTCCTTTCCGTAGTTGCGCTTCATCGAATCGTACTCTGAGCTGAAAGGGTCGGTCCACGGTGAGATGAGGAAAGCGCCTTTCAGCTTTTGACCCTTGCCGAGGGCCAACTCAATCCGGGGAACACTTGGATCCGGGTGTGGGTGAAGAACGTGGCTGATCACGCCGAGCGTCATGTTTCCGCCTGCGGAATCGCCACCGAGAAGTATGTTCTGTGGCGGCACCTTGAGGTTCTTGAGAACGTGATTGACGAGCCCAGCAGCTTGGGCAAGTTGGCGTGGATAAACTTCAAATGGCGAAACGTCGTACTGTAACAGGAGCACAGCAAATCCACCGTCTGCAGAGGCATTGAGATCCTTGACAAGGTTCCACAAGAAAGACACGTGCCCTGGGAGTGCTGGAATATTGTAGCCGCCCCCTACACAACCGTCAGACGAAGCCCGAGCTTTTCGCGGGGATTCTCACCGTGGAAGTACAAGAGAATTGTTTTCGCATTTTTTGACCCAATCCAAAAAGCATCGCTACCGTCGTCGGTTGTCTCCTTCTCGGGCGTCACACCGGTGTTCTTAGCCCATTGCCGGTAGACTTCATCCGTGTCGGAACTGAGCGCTCTGCGAACAGGTCAATGAGTGATTGCTTCAAGAGGTGCAACCGTGATGCTAACTGTTCGATCTTCGAGCTTGTTTGGGAAAACAGGTGGTGGACCAGTGAATAAACCACATGTCGCTGGAAAACACGAGACCGCTTGTCGGGTGACAAGAACGGTGCTCTGAGCGCCGCAATGCAAGTTTTGGCCAACACGACGGCAAGAGTAAAGATCAGCTGGATCTTTTCGGTTATGGTAAGCCGCACTTGGTCTGCCGGTCTTGGAGACATCCTCGGTCCACGTTGTAGGTTGTGACAGTTGCTATTCTTGAGAGTTAAATCGGATGCGCGAGACTCCTAATTTATGTCCGCACAGCTTACAGAGGAATTTTAGCTACCGGGGTATCGGATGAGGCGTAGCGGCCGGTACGCTGTGCCGCAATGTTTGCATTGATCACACCCACGACTCCACAATCGGACCCTCAATTGACCCCGCAAAGAGTAGCTGTCGAATGAAGAGCCGGCACTTCTCTGTGCTCGCTGCGTAAACAACCAAAATTGTGGCGTGGGGCCGAGGGAACCCGCCCGCCAGCTGCTTTGCCCCACATTGGTTCGCTTAGTATTATGCAAGCTATCTTGACGTCTCTCCGCCGGCGCCTCAGCCTTATGCACGGATATTTCTACCTGCCCGCCCGCTTATCAATGCGGAAATCATGAATGCAGGAAGCTACAAGTATGTTCCCATCGACAAAGGGCGTGGGCAGATCCATCTTCTAGAAGCGCGATATCCTCGTCACGGATACAGGTTTCATAGGTGTTGGGCCATGGAACATGCGGTATGAAGACGAGGTCTGGGCACTTTTCGGAAGATTCATGCCCTTCGCTCTCGGGCCGCTGGGCCGCGACAACGGCCAACCAGCAAGGGCCAGGATAGATTATCATGTGCCCGTCCAAGATTACTATGTATATGTACGGCCGGGCTGCAGGCGAGGGCAGAAATGAACAGCTGGGTTTTCTCAAGTGAATCGATGAATGGAGAGAGCTTGGTAATATACACTTGAACGTCTTGCTGGAAGACACTACTAAAGGCCCCTCAAGACCTCTCATCCTTGAGTGTCGAGTTCCAAAACTAAATGAAGCGGCCTTCCTTCCCCAGCCACTGAGCAATGTGGTCGTAGGCAGTCTTAGTTGTATCGCCGAACTCGCATGGATAGCTCTCACAAGCCGTGCACGTGTTGATGGTGTGCTCGGCGCCCTCAACAAAGGCGATAGATGTGTCATTGCTGCCTGAGTTGAGGTATGTCTTCTCCGCATTGAGATACTCCCAGTGGCCCGTCATGCCCATGGTGAGAAGGGGCACGGTGATTCCGGGGACGGCGCCAACAGGCAACATGTGGCTTGAGGTCCAATCGATACCACTCAGGCTGTCCTGATCGAAGGAGAAATCCTCGTCAACACGGATTGCCAGCGCCCCCAAGAAACGCTTGACCGTCGTCTTGACCGCACCATTCGAGTACGAGTCCACCACTGATTCGAAGTTACTCGCAACCCTAACGGAATGAATCATTTGGGTAGTAAACGATCCATTCTTGTGCAGGAGGGGCCAGGCTTGGGGCCGTATGCGAGAGAAATCTTGTGTCTTGTGCGAAGAGCTTGTTGTCGTTTCCTGTGTAGAGGGCATCCGGGATATACAACTCTTCGTCATCGCTGAAGGTTCCGTTTCCTGCGTTGATCGCCTGCAGACGTCCCTCAGCATATTCGATGAGGCGGTTCATACGTGCTGCCACCCCAGACTGGAAGGCCTTGGTGAATGCTGCAGAGTAGTCGGCTTCTGTATCCGCAAAGCCGTTTGCAGGAGAGTAGAGGTCAAGCAAGGAATTGATTTGTCGGCCGTTTCGCTCGTCCATGATGGCAGGATTCAGGCTAAGGAGGGTCATTGTTGATATGCCATAATTCGCATCGACCAGCACAATTCCATCGGCTTTCGGAAGACTTGCTAAGTCGTCGGAGCAAGGGTATAACTTTTCCAATCCCTGGCATGCCGCAAGTCCGTTCTCGGCAATATTCTGGTAGGCAGACATCATCGCACCCCCGCCGCTGTGTCCTAACAGAACAACTTGGCTGATGTCTGACTGATTGTGCAGGTATTTTACGCCCAAGGCAATGTCATGCATCATGCCTTCGAGATCGAGATCTGTCATGTATCCGGATTTGCTGGCGTCGTTGTTGGCGCAGAGAACCGTGTATCCCCGCTCTGCCAGCTCCGTGCAAGCAGAAAAGGTGAGGTAGTCTTGCTCGGCGTGCATGACGAGTACCGCGAGTGCTGCTTTCGCCTCCGTGGTGGCCGGCCGATGGAAGCCCCCGACTACACCAGAGCCCAAATCCACCAGCTCAGGCGACGGCAGCGTGACATTCGCTGTGCTTGCGGCTTGCGTGCGGGAGAAATTGACAAATGCGATTAGGGCAGCAAATGCTGCTTTCATGGCATATGACATGTTTGCCAAGGGATAACTAACGGTTGTTGAGAAACAAAAGATGTAGATCTTTGAGTAACCAGAGCTATGAATGTAAGTTTTTTTCCCGGCGCCACACCTCATCCATCTTATATATTCTACTAGAAGCCTCGAAGATCATGTTTCTCGTAAGCTCGTGTAGGGTTTCCACGAGAGAATAGAGAAGGTGACATCACGCTGAGTCGGACTTCTTGGAGTTATCGGCAACACATTCCCACACGGTCCAAGATGGTGTTGGTCTAAGGTCCGACAAGTCCGAGTGTTGCATCGATCCAGCTGCTAAACGGAAAACACCTAAAGGACCGTACCTGACATAGCTTGCTGCAGGGACCCGCACCTGCCTCGAAAAGGAACGGAACTAGGGGTTTGGCCAGGTTCGGCATTCTCACACGGCCTCGCTTCGCTATAGACAACGACTTCTAAGGCATGCATCCATGAAGAAGCTGTACGCGTTCAAATCAATTTTCGAAAGTGAGATCCTGGATGCGCTAAGGAAAACGGCCGTGTCAAAACCCGGCTTTCGTTGTGGGAGAACAACCTCTCAATTTAAGTTGGACGAGGAATTGGTTGGACCACTACCCAAGGATTCAGTCATGTACTTGGGAGAACAGAACAAGAATTGGATTTTCGCAACACAAGCTTCCAGGACCAGAGGCCGCTCAATAAGGAGTCAGATCAGGTAACAGAACAGTTCGACTTTGTTGGTGAAACGTGCGACGATGATGGATGGCTTCGTATACAGCTGGCCAAGAATCGGGCCGTATGGAGCAGCAGGAAGATCACGTGAAACCCTCATGCGGGTAGGATCAACGATGCACGACATCACGACGGAGCGGTGAGGATGATTGCGGCAGTGGTAGGGCTGATCAAGCTTTCCCCCGCCACAAGAACACCGCCCCTTTCTGGCGGTTTTATCCACTGTCTGTGGCTAAGACATAACGATCCTCGCGGCTAGGGCCGCCATCCGCCTTCCTCCCGCCCTTCCGCTGGAAGCCTTAGCGTAGATGGGAATTTCAACGCACATCCCCAGTCCTCGAAACTCCTATCTTCTAGGAAGTCTTGACCGGTGAGATGCTCTCTGGACAGATATAAATACACCGTAACTCCAGGCATTCCAAGCTCCATCCTCAACCAACGCTCAAACAACCTCCACAGCCCAAACGATCCTTCAACCAATCCAGTAATTCACCATGAAATTCTTCTCTGCCATCATCATTGCCGCCCTAGCTACCTTCGCTGCCGCCGCCTCTGACATGCCTCCTTGTGCCGTAAGACATCACTCATCCACGTCATATTCAAAAGCGCTAACCATTCTTTCTCTAAACAGCAATCTTGCGTTGAGAAGTACGCTCCGGAGGTTGGCTGCAGTGCCGATGATACCGCGTGCCAGTGCGCCCACCAGGATGAGCTCCAGGAGAAGGGCGTCAAGTGCGTCCTGAACAGCTGCTCCTCCGAGGACGCGATGAGTATGTGACCGCACTCTCAATAGGAGATGGCAATTTACTGACTTTACCAATTACAGAGGCTGCGCAGGTCGCCAGGGAGAACTGTCCCCAGTAAGCATGTTAATGATGGGTTGGATAGTCCGACCGGCTCCCTTACGTACTCAGCAATAGTTAATGCATAACTAGGTTTAGCCGTTGATACAGAGCACTTCATCACATGTGACATTTACTGTCTTATATATTCTCATTCCGTAATACCCCTCAGAACCTGACTACCTACAATAGTGGAAGTGCGAGTCACGACTGTTGTAACCTAGGTAGCGGTAGCAAACTCGTGGCGTTCCCTGTTCCCAAACTCCTCATACCCGACGACATTCTCAACCAACCATCACATCCCCGCCAGTCATCCGTCATTGCTTAGTCTTGAAAGCAGAGGGGGAATATATGTCTGTTATGCTACTGAAAGAACTCGCTAATCATGACAACATGAAGAAGATGCATAGGAATATAAAAATCATCCTCCAAGCACGGTCTAGATGTCTTCTCTATGATGTTCAGCTTCTTTAAGTGTATTAGCGGCCAGCGACACTTTGAAAAGTCATATTGGTGTTTATAGAGCTCAAAAACACTATGGATTGATCCAGTGCATATGGATTTGCGAAACCTTTGTCAAGACGACCGTGATTGGCGGTCTCGTCGCCTCTTCGCCGACGGCGTTTTGCGTCATCCAGCCGTCCTGCATAACCACATCAGCCTTTCCTCCTTAGCATGCTGCACTGTTCGAGAACATACAGCCCCCGAGCCCGCGAGGTTTTCGGTGTGCAGGACAAGTTCTCTGACATCAGTGCCCAGTCATTGGCTGGATACAGAGCAGCGTACTATCCCATCTTTGGTTAGACTTGTCGCGGTGCATCGCTGGCGCCTGAGTGTTTATAGGGCAAGTGCAAGTGCTTTATCACCGCGCGGCAACGTCTTCCGACTGTTCTTCGTCCTTCCCCGTGTTGTTTGCTTTTCCACCGTGCTCCGCCGATGCTCCTCAGATCCAAGACCGTCTGTCTCACCTGCCGTACGCGGAAGAAGAAATGCGACGAGCGGAAGCCGGACTGCGCCGCCTGCCGCCGGAACTTCCTCCCATGTTCGTGGCCGTCCGGGGAAAAACCGTCGTCGAACCAGGTTGAGCTTGAATCCGCATTCCGTTCCGCGTCTGCTGCCTTTACCGTTCGCATACCGCATCGGAAGAGTAGGCATCATCATGGCTCGTTCGGCAGATTCGTCCCGTCTCCATCAGGCGTGCAGCCGCAAACCCTCCCGTTCAGCGCCGGAGAATGGCGACTGCTCAAATATTTTGCCGAGAACACGGCCAACGTCCTCTGTCTGTTCAAAGACGGCAGGAACCCCTCCTTGTACCTCGTCCTACCTCTGGCTTGGTCCAGTACTGCGGTTCTTCGCGCCATTGTCACCGCGGCCGGCGCGCACATGAGGCGGAGATCGTTGTTGATTGACCGGAGTTTGGAGATGGCCATGTGGAGCAACTACGCCATGGAAGCAGCCGATCTGAGATCCCGGTTGATTGGCCACGCGGAACGCGGATGGCATGACGTGCTGCAGTCTCTCATTGTCTCTTTGCTAATCTATTTCGCAGAAGTGAGTACTGTCATGTGCCAACTCCAGCCATCACCTCCGAGCTGACGTTTCTTCCCAGGCCATTCAAGGCATCACAAACATGTCTATGTCATACCACTTGGCTGGATGCCAGCAGATATTTGAGAAGTGGAAAGCTACGCCAACACATTCAGACCAGGTTACAGACCTCGCTTGTTTTGCAACAGAATGCCACGGCTACATTACCGCTCTTGCAACTACAACAGGCATTGCAGGATCATCGGCGGACACGCCCTTCACAAAGCTTGCCTCCGTGGGTACTGCCACGCCGAAAAGCTTTGGGATGCTGTGCGGATGCGCTCATGAGCCTTTTGCGCTGATTCCACAGGTCGTCGATGCGACCAGGGCAGTCAGAGAACAAGAAGCCTTGCACGGATCCTACACCACGGAATTGCTATCCCTGGTTGACTCACTTACTCAGCGTTGCGCCGCAATGGGTTAGGGCGTCATGGCTGTGCGGTGCGGTAAAATATACCAACAAGCACTTCTGCTGGCGTTACACACCTGCTTACCGGAGCAAAACTCACACCGCGTCAAAGCAGCTGAATGCGCTTTCCAGCACCTCGAAGCACTCTTTCACGAGTTGAATTACGCAGCCCCGATAGCCACGACGCTCGGCTGCCCCTTGTTTGTCATGGGGATGAACGCAAGTACAGATGCACGCCAAGACTTCGTCAGGACGCGGCTTACCGGAATATCAACCGAGCTGGGCACCGGCAACCTAGTCTCTCTTCTGGCATGGCTGGAGGTTGGCTGGAAACGTGGGATCAGATGTGGGGAGCAGGTGGAGATCCTGCGGGAACGTGAACGAACGGTGCTCATATGTTGAGGGTAGCTACGTTGCAAGCTGCGCCTGAATCTACAGCCCAGTCTTCAGAAGAGGTCCTGTCGTCCCATAACCTCGTTCTCGCGCAGCAAGAGCTTTCTCGGGCTGTCGAGTTCCACCCATCCCAGGAATGGCTTGCTGATCTGGTAACCAATCATCTCTTGTAAATCGACGGAGTATTCTTTGACCTTTTCAATGGGGCTTGCGAGGTATTGGTTCTCTTCCTGCGCAGGTCTTAGTAAATCACAAATACCTTCCAGTCAAACTTCCAGCAACTCACCTGGCGCAAAAAGCCCTTGGTCATGAAACAGCTGTAGATGAGGCGCTCCTCATTATCGGTGGTGTTGGCCGAGCCTCCGTGGTAGCAAGAGCTCAGCATTATGAACGCATCGCCTGGCTCCAACTCCGCATACACAGCGTCGGCCTCGTTGGGCGGGGTGTCCGTAGCCTGCAGGTGCGATCTGGGAACGAAGCACGTAGCGCCATTCGCCTTCGTCGTCCGCTTGCCGGCCACGAAGAACCCAATCCCCGTGTCGCGGCCCGCTCTGTATTCCTGGTGTGTGATGGGTGACTGGAAGTTGTGGTGGACCATGTCGTCTCGGTGGAGGTCCTGGGCCCGCGCGCCGGGGTTGATGGAGAACACGATGGTGTTGTTGAGCTGCGGCTTCGAAATGGATGTTTCTTTCTTTTGCCCGTTCCACGACGTGAACTTGGATGTCAGGAGGGCGTCGCAGACGCTGCGGTACAGCGGGTTGCCTGGTATCTTCTCGATGTACTCTCGTGACTTGCCCGCCAGGCCCATCACCCGCCGCGTCTCGGGCGGGAAGAAATCGCCTTCCCAGGGGGCATCGGCGTTGAGGTACAGGCGAACTTGTTTCTCAATGGAAGCTGTGTCTGCGGTGCTGAGCAGGCCTCGGATGATGCAACCGCCATTGCGGATCAAAGATTGGACAACCTCGTCGGCCGTGGCTGTCGTGGAGTTGAACTCATCCACGAGAGCTTCAAAAGATGGCATGGTGGGGGGAAAGAGATCTTGCCAGCGGTGTGAAGACTATCGAGACTATGCGCTGATACGTGCCAGCAAAGTTTATATGGGGTTTGAAAAAGTCAAAAATCACCCGAGTCGTCATCTGCACCGCGGCAAGCCCAATCCTAAAGCGGAAGAAAATGCGGTCAAAGATTAGAGCCATGTTGGACAGGCTTAGCGTTCTCAAGGGGATGGGCCACGGTCATCCTTTATGTGTGTCTGGGGAAACTCCACTCGAATCGGTTAGCGCAGCCGCGGTGATGTCGTAGCGGAGAAGCGTGTGTGGGGCTCCTGATGTTCACAACGGGTTTGATTCGCTGAACCACTGTTGCATGCGCATCAACTGCTCCCTTGAGAATTCCATTAAGCCTTATCTATTGCGTACTTCTGTCTTAACAAAGCGCCAAATTTGTATATCAGAGCCGGAGCGGGGAGCATCCCGAGAGCCACGAACCCCAGCACCGAATTGCCCCACCCCGGACCCAAAGAACGGTATATTACGGGTCCAGCCAGAGGGAGGAATGCGGCAAAAATGCACCTCAGCACCGTCAATGCCGCCATGGCGGAGGCTGCATACGGCCCCGCCGCATCGATGATGTAGGATTGAGCGGATGCGAACGCCCCAACCACCCCGATGCCAAACGGAATCAAGCTGATGATCGGGAAAATCCAATGGCTGTTCGCCGCAGCCGACCAGCCATACCAGAAAAGACTGACGGGAATGAAGAAAGCGGAAATCAGAGCGGGTGCCAGGCGCATCTCCGGTTCGTAGACGCCGTTGTTCGAAGCGCGCTACCATGGCGTCCGACGTCTTTGCGAATAAGACGAGGCCGGCGGCGTTCCCCAATCCAAGACCCAGATAAGAGAGGCCAGATTGCTCTATCGACCATCCGTACACTTGCGTGAAGAGCGAGGCAATGGTGGTGAAGAGCAGGAAGAGCAGGCTGAAAACGAAGGAAACGTACACCGACAGCATCAGCAAGATCGGCGACCGGATGAGCATCCGCAACGGACGCATGATCCCTCTTGTGACGAGATCTCGCTTCCTCTCGTCGCCGTTGTGCTCAACGTCGTTAGCGGCTTTGGGGCATTCAAGGCTCAGCTGACTGTCTGGTCTCACAGGTGGCTCTCGGCGGAGGACGACGGGGCCATACGTTTCCCGGGTGAAGAGCATGATGGCCGCGGTGCACGTCGCGCACGCCGCGAGCAGGATCCAGAAGATCCACCGCCACCCGGCCCGCTCAGCAATGAAGCCGCCGAGGACGGCGCCGATGACGGGTCCCAGCATGGGTCCGGCGGCCAGGATTGCGTTGGCCGTGCCGCGTTGCTGGATGTCGAAGAGATCTGTGACGACGCCCCCGCTGACGGTCATGCACACGGACGCTTCGAGTCCAGAGAGGAAACGAAAGAGCAAGAGGGTCTCCATACTTGGTGCCAGGGCGCATCCGATTTGCCACAAGGTAAAGAAGCAGTTTGCGGAGTCAATGACCGGACGGCGCCCGTAGATCTCGCTAAGCGGAGACATAACCAGCGGCCCGACCTACTGACTATCAGTAACGGAAGTGGAATGTAGTGGATACAGTCACTTACGATGTACCCGAGAACAAAAATTCCGGTGTTAAGAGACCTGAGGATTGGGGAGTGTGTTCCAAATTCCGTGGTTGTTAAGGATGCGCCTGGAGCGACAATTGAGGATGCAATTGCTCTGTAGCATGACCAGAAGTCAGTTTGGATGCATCATTTTGGACTCTCTTTAACGTACCCGATGACTATCATGCTGCTTATCAAGCTAAATATACGCCATTTCAGCGCCGCGGGAAAGTTCCTGTTGTCTGTCAGCAGTTTGAAGCCCGAATGGTGCATTGGAAAGTCTGACCGCGGATTTTTGGGGTCGCTCTCGTCATCCCAGCCCAGACCATGGTCACTCATAGCAGCGTATGAAAAAATCTACTGGGTACGTTCAGAAGTAGGCCAGCTACGTCAAGTACGAATTAAGCCAGTTGGGAACATCAATTCTCGATGGATGTGCCGGCGACATAAGGGGGGGATGGAAAAAGGAAGAGAACAGAGAACAGACGAAAGCTAAGAAAATCACGGTGGTCTTTAGACCTTTTAAAGGCCTGCAGTGCAATACGAGAAATTGCGAGAGCATGAGAGTACTGCCCATGAAGCACTTGGGAACCATGTGCAGCACGGCAAATGCCTACGCAAGCGCCGGCTTGCGCCGAGGCGACCATGGGGTTGCCGTGCCCATACGGCTTCAAGATGTCCCAGACGGCTTTCCAGAAATCGTGAGTCTGACTCGGGAGAGTAGACAGCCTCTCGAGTGTTTCAACCTGTCATATACACAGAGCGACACGTGTAGGTGATTGAAGGTCCGCTTTCCTTCACTTCAATTAAAGCTCGAAGCGAGCGCATGGCATAAAGCTTAAACATGAGATCCGGGAAGAGCTACAGTAAACCGTCACGGCCGTTTGAGATCCAGGAGCCACTACAGCTTCATCTGGAGCTACTTCGGGGCCAAGTGGGTGGCCTGGAAGACAATCACTAGGCAATCACTGGTCAAGACCTCGGGAACCACAAATAGCGTCAGGAGCCGCCTTACGGACCTCAAGACTCGAGTCCGTTGCAGCTTGACCGCCTTTCATCTCTTCACAAAGGTTTCATGAATGCCACCACTACCACCACCAGCTATTTTCTGCATCGATGCGCTGCAGTACATGGAGCATTCTGACCACAGAATATTCGCACGAGCACGAGTCGACACCTTTACGCCACGTCTCAAAAGACGGCCCTCCTGTCCGCGCGTATGATTTCTCCGTACGTGTAATCTCCATAAGTTGATAGAATGATGGCTTACGGCCGAGGAGGTGGTCTTCGCACCATCAAAGTGATCTCTGGATCCCTATCAGTGGCGTGACACGAGGGGTGCCTTCACGACAGTAACGGTCTGCTGGGATCAAGCTGAGAATTGACAGTTCAGCTGGATTTACATCAGGGGACCAGCTGTTCGGCATTGCTTTTTTCGGCCACTTGGAAACTGCAGGTCGTCCTCACTACCCTTTACTCATCCATCCACGGGCGTACAATCTGCGTGCGGGCAACCATGACTTCCGCGCTCCTGCGAAGGAAAGAGATAAACAGCATTAACTTGAACGCTAAGAAGTTTTTTTTTTTTTTTTTTTTGGCGGACGAAGAAAAATAACGCGAACAGCAGAGGGAACGCAGTGGGCAAGAGATTTCAAAGGGCCTCCTGAACCAGATCAAGCGAGAGAACAACCAATCTGTGGTACTCACCATCAACTGACGCACTCGTCTGGATGTAAATAGTGTTGGACTCAGCCAGAAAAACGACAACGGACAGACCTTCCACCGTTTTATTGGTTGGCCAGCAACAAGCTGGTAAAACGAAGAAATCAAGCAAACGAAGGCAGCATTGCGGGATTATGAAAAGCAGGTTTATTCCTCTCTTTTCCATCGTAGGTCTCAATCCATCCCCACCAGTTTTTTGGTTGTCGTATCGACAGATAAAAGAAACAGCCCACCCTCGATTCAGATCCAAATAACCCTCCATTTCACTCCACACGCCCAGCCAGTCTGCTTGCAAGGAAAAATACTGAACGAGAAACACACAGATGCCCAGATTCGTAAGTCATGTGTCTTTGTCAAATGAAACAACAAAGAGCCAGTAGACAGGGGGCCGGTGACAAGGAAAGGGAAACAACGCTCTATGCCGAAAACAAAATTCACCACCCAGTCCAAGAAAACATTAGAAAAAACGATCTTGTCAAAAATTCAGAGGCTCGACAAGTGGATGGAGCCGATGCGGACGGATAAAAGAAAACCTTCCCACCCCCGTGTCTTTACCGCGATAAACGCCGGATAAACAAAACAAGCATAATCGTACAAATTCGTGCGGGAGAGCAAAATATTGCCACTTGCTCACGTATTGAACGCCCAGCTGCCTCCGCTGCTGATGCTGTTCGGTGCAACGTAATAGCTCTGGTAAGGATGTTGAGGCATCGAGAAATCAGCTGCAGCCAGCATTGGGTTGAGGATTCCAGAGGGAAGTCGCGGTCTTGATGCAGCAGCTGCTGCCACCGAATTGGAATTGCTTACAGCGCTCGTTGCCGTTGGTTGAAGGCTCGTCATTGGTTGCAGTGTCGTGGCTTGAGCAGCCGCGTTGACCTGAGCCTGAGCCTGGGCTTGGGCTTGGGCTTGGGCTTGAGCTTGGGCTTGAACTTGGGCGGCGGCAAACGGCATCTGTGCCGCACCGCCCATGTTTGGTGTCGGGAGCTGCTGCTGTTGCGTCTGCTGCTGTTGTGGAGGTGGGTCTTCCGGCCAACCCCACTGCTTCTTGAGCTCCGTGTTGATGAAGCCAACTCGCCATCCGGTTTCCTGGCGGATCTTGTCCAGAATCTGAAGGACCTCCTCTTGTTCGCGGCGGCTGGTTAGGCACTCTGCAGCAATAGCAAGGGAACGGAGAGCCACACTAGCAACGCCACTAGAAATGCATTAGCACCACTAGCCTCTTCACGTGTCAGATGCACACCTACCGGTCTTTGACATGGGCAACAATTCCGCATATTTGCTGGGAGTGCCGCTGCAAGAGATCCCGCATCTCATCGCCATCCTTCGACTGAATGGGGTTGATTTGTGCTATTAAGCACATGGCCGTGTGGTAGAAGAGCCGTGCCACAATAGTCGTCCTCTTGATGAGCCAAACCTCGGGGAATGCCGACTGCGAAGTTGTCTGGTATGGGTAAAGGTACGCCATCGGATGCATGGTCCTAGGGATACACTCGTTCCAGGAATCACACCATCCCTTCAATCTTTGCCACTCGGCATACCTCTTTTGCAGCCTCAGCTGGTCTTCGCGTGGGGAGCTTGACGGTTTTCTGGGGATGGATGCGCGGAAATTGGCGATCTTGGCAACAATGTAGACGATGCGGTAGGTCCACACCTCCTCGCGTCCGGCCTCGGTCTCGCGTGAGAAATCCATATCAACACCCCACTCATCGGGATCCCAGGCAACCTGCCAGTTGAAATGCAAACAGCTCAACAGCTCCATACCCACATTCAGCCAAAAGCAGGCCGCTCCAATCCCAGTCGACCTCGCATTCCATCCGCACTCCTTGATCAAAGCCCGGGCACCAGCGATATGATTCATTCTTTGCAGAGCACGTTCGCACATGATTTCGTAGACATTAAGAATGACGGCCGTGGTGGCGCAGATGACAGTGTCGCGGTTCGGGTTTTGCAGAGAGTTTAAAAGATATCGAGTGGCCGTATCGTAATAGTGCAGCGCTTTGTCTTCGGTATACCGGGCATTGACAAGCGACAGGTGTCGAGCGCCGCAGGCCAGGAACGCGTTGAGAAGCATGGGCTCCCCAAGAGCGTGAAAGGGCAACAAACGTGAGAACTGTGGCACATCAGCATCGATTGCATGGGTGCAAGAGACTTGAAACCTACGTGTTTCTGGGGATCCATGCTGTCCATCCACAAGCCCACCTCCTCAACGAACACCTGCATAAACAAGACTTCCTCCTGCGTGTTCAAGTAATCTCGAGATCGTGCTGGTGGTGATGTGGTTGGCTCGTGGCTGTTGTATGCAGAGGCAGCTTGGATGGAGTTCGAAGCCGAAAAGTCCATGCCAGTGTGTTGCACATGCTGGTTTGAGGGCGCTTGCGATGTTTCGTACAGCAGATTGCTGTGGTCTTCGGTATACATATCAGGGAGTATGCCTTGGATGGGCGGCAGAGGCTGATGGGAGAGTTCGGGAGCGGGTGGCGGGCCGGGCTGGAAGTCGAGCTGCAAGCCGTTCATGGCCTGTGTGGTGGCCTGGACCTCTGGGGCGGCGCCGTATTTGCGGAGACCTCCCTTGTACTCGGACGCAATGTCTCGGGACTCGTCCAGGAAACTGATGTTCCAGTCCTGCGACAGCGGGACGACGGGCGGGGCCTGCACGGTGGTGTCGATGAAGTTCAGACGGATGCCACGCTTGCATACGCGGTTGGACTTGCGGCAGTTCTGACAGTGCGGCATGGCCTCGTCGCACTTGAGATGGCGCTCCCGGCAGGTCAAGCAGCCGGTGCGCACGCGCTTTGGTTTGCTCGCAGAGGGCGCCTCGACGGGCGGGGCCGCCTGGGCGGGGTCTGCATCGCTCATGGTACGGCTGCTCTGCTGGCTGCTCTTCCGCGGCTTGGGCTGAGAGGGCTGCAGCCCGTTCGGCGGGCGTTGCTTCTTCAATGGGCGCGGGCTGGCGGCGGAGACGGAGCTCTGCTTGTCGTGCGGATCGGCAAAGGGGTCGGGGACGAGGGTCAGGTCGGAGTGCACGGTGGTAGAGGGCGAGATGGGCTGCTCGCTCGCATAGAGGTAGGAGAAGTCGAGCGGGGTCTGGGAGAACCCTTGGGTTGCGTTCGGGACAGCCACGGTGTCTGGCGGTCGAAGGACGCCCTCGACAGTGCGTGCGGACGGGTGATTCGGCGGGCGGGCTCGCTGCGTGAGAGGAGCGGGCTGCGGACGGTGGTGAGAGGAGAGTCGGCTATGGCGCTGCAAAGGGTTTCAGGTACCTATGGGCGGGCGTCGCAGTGGCTCTGGGGTCCGGGGGCAGCCAGTCACACGTCCAGCACCGGGCGGGGCGGGCGTCGGGCAGCGCGCGCGGGCGCGGGATGCGGAGATGGAGCGGTGCCTGGGTGGTGGAGGGCCAGGACGACTACATGATGCTGCGGCGGGCGCTGAGGACGAAGGTAGAGAGCAGGCTCAAGCAGCGCCGTGTGCTGGTGCAGGGATCCGGGCGCGCAAGTCGAAGCGAGCCCGCCGCCGTCAAGCCACCCACGCCGCGGCACAGAGGCACCACAACCGCGAGCCACGAGATATGGCCGGCCGCCTGCCACGGCTGAACGCTGCGCTGCTGCTCGCGCTGCTGCGACGGCCGGGCTGGGTCCGCGCAGGCCGGCCGGTGATGCCGGCGATCTGACGCGCAGCGACGATGATGACTTGACGCGACACCCGATGGGGCCTGGCCGCGATGCTAGCCGCCGCGGGTGACGGCTCCCAGCGGGGGATGCGAGGCCAGATACGAGTCCGCCGCAGCGCGCAGAGCTCGCCCGCCGTTGTGCTGCCCTTGCATCGCGCGCGGTGACGGCGGGCGGGCAGGCGCGTCCTGCATCGCCCACCGCGCGCTCTCCTGCTCGACGGGGCCGCGGTGACGCCTCGGTCTGCACGCCTCGTCTCAGCTTACCCGCCCGCCGACTCGCGGCGATCGGGCAACTCCAGCCTGCCTCGCGCGCCCGGCAAGCGACGCCTGCGCCCTCACCACCGCTCCAACCCTCAACACCATCACCGCGCGCTGCAGAACAACGCAGGGAACACCCGTGAGCACACGTGGCGCCTGGCCTTGGGCGGCGCAGGCGGCGGGCGCCAGCGCGGCTGCTGCGACGCTGCTGGAGCTCGGCTGCTGGCGCTGCAACGCACAACGCACCACGACCGCACGCGCCGCCCGCGAGCCACGGAGCCCGCAACCTTAATGGCACGCGCCGGTCGGCGGCAGACGTGGTGACGGGCAGCGGGAGATGGCGACGGTCGGAAGGTTTGGCTGCGCGCACGCGTCGCTCCGAGTTGTCGACTTGACCAGGAAGATCGCCGGCGATCCTTCTCGTCCCGGCTTGCCCTGCCACTGCTGCTGCCCGCGCCCTTCTGCCCACCACCGCTGGCGTCTGCCCCAACTCACCCTCCGCCGCCACAGCCTCCCGACCCCATGTCCCCGGCCTCGCCCCGTCGCGGCGAGCTCCAGCTCCAGCTCCAGCAGCCCGAGCGCCCGCCCGCTCAGCCCGCTTATGTTCTCCGCGGCCATGCCGCCCAGGTGCACGCCGCGCGCTTTGTGCGCCACAACTCGCGACTGCTGACGGGCGACGCTGACGGCTGGGTCGTGCTCTGGGACATCGCAACCAAGCGTGCCATCGCCGTGTGGCATGCGCATGAAGGCGCCATCCTGGGCTTCGGCACCTGGGCTGAAGACACCATCATCACGTAGGTTTCCTGTTTTTCCCTTGCATTTCCTTCCCAAACGGGAAATGCGACTCAGCTGTCGGAAAAAGCAACGGTGCATCGGCGCACCGTCCATCTCAGCCTACCAATGCAGACATCTTGATTTGTCGACTCTCGTGCTCTCTCCTTGACCACGGCATCTGCTGATGGTTCGCCCGCGACAGGCATGGACGGGACTTCCACCTCCGCGTCTGGCAGCTGAGTCCTGCAGACGAAAGTACCTTCTCAACAGCGCTGCCGGTCGACGACACGGCCACGGATCGCAAGCAGCCATGGCTCTTGCATTCTCTCAGAGTTAACACGCTGAATTTCTGCTCCTTCGCCATGTGTCCTGAGCTGCCCGCTACGCCTGACGCGACATCCGCCTCGATACTAATCGCCGTTCCTGGCACCAAGGATGACGAAGTCGACGTCTTCCAGCTCCCGAGCGAGCGTCGTGTGAGCTCTGTTCCAAATTTAGGTCGCAAGACAGGTACCTCCCGCCACATTCCAGCCCCGCGCCCAGGACGCACCTAATCCGGACCGCAGGGATGACCATGGCTCTCTCCCTCCTCAACTGTCCCTCAACCCCCACCCCACTCCATTGCATCTCCGCCTACGAGAGCGGCACCACCGCCGTCCACGCCTTCAACGCCGCCGCGCACACCTGGACGCGCATCTACACCAGCCAGCCGCACACCCAGCCCATCCTCTCCCTCTCCCCCTCCCCCGCCTCCACCCACTCTCACACCCTCGACTTCTTCACCTCCGGCGCCGACGACCTCATCGCCAAACACTCCGTCCCGCTCTCCCCGCCCCCACCGACCCCCTCTCCCCCTCCACAACCCAGCCCGCCCCATCATCCAGCCCGACCGCGAAACCCAAATCCCTCCTCACCGCCGCCCTCACCTCCCACCCCCCACAGGTCTCCCCCGCTCTCCCACCACCCCAGCCCAACCTCGCCCCCGTCACCCCGGCCAAGGCAACGCACACCAAGCACGCCGGCCAGCAGTCCGTGACCGTCCGCTCGGACGGCCGCATCATGGCTACGGCTGGTTGGGACGGGCGGGTGAGGGTGTACAGCGCGAAGAGCGTGAAGGAGGTGGCGGTGCTGGCGTGGCATAAGGAGGGGTGCTACGCTGCGGCGTTTGCAGACGTGGGTGCGCCGGAGGGGGAAGATAAGGGTGAGGGGGATGGGCTGAGCAATGAGGGAGGGACGGGAGAGGGTGGTGGGTCTGGAGATGGCGATGCAGTCGTCAGGGCGGGGACGGTGCGGTCGAGGAGGGAGGACAAGGTGAGAGCGGTGCATTGGCTTGCGGCCGGGTCGAAGGATGGGAAGGTCAGTTTGTGGGAGGTGTTTTGAGGCCGTGGATGGAAGCTTTGCGTATGGCTGAAGGGAGCAGATACTTTGGGCACATGAGATGGGATTAGAGATGCTAATGGATAAATACATGGCGCTATCAATTACCGAGAAATACAAGGTCAACCCTTCCAAGAACTTCGTGGCCCTTTCCTCATTCGCACTCAATCTCGCATGCATCTCCTTCGCGGCTTCGTTGATCAAGTGCCTCTTCTCGACGCCTGTCTCGGCTTCGTCCCAGCCTTCCAATCCGTGAAACAGGAACGGTAGGAGGCCGTATTTCCAGAATGGAGCTCGATTGCAGAGTTGAGCCGAAGCGTGCAGCCGAGGAAGATGCTGCTGAGGATAACGAGACATAACGGAAGGATGATCCAAACCAAGATGACTTTGATGTAGGCTACTGGACGTAGGACTTCCCCCATGGCTATTGTGTTGTTCTTGGCTCTTTCGTATAGTGTCCGTCATGCTCGCCACAATGTTTTCCATTACCCTGGTCAAATTGGTGTTTGATCCAAGCAGTTCAGTCCTGGCGTCTAGGGTGTCGGCTGCTGTAACATTCAAGTTCATTCACTTCACCGTTCTCACCACAACCACGGCCACGAAGCATACCATCATAATGCTCTGCATTATTTATTTTTCCGCTCTTCCTCCCGCTCAACCCAAATTGAACTCCCCCGCACCCCCCATCATCTTCCTCGCCATCGCCCTCATCTTCCTCCCCACCGCATCCACGTCCGTCCGACCCTGCACATCCTCCATCGCGTTGCCCTTCCCGCCAACACTCTGCCCCGCCCTCTCCCTGGCCCTCCTGCCCTTCTCCTCCTTCCCCTTCGCCGCATCCGGCCGCAGCCCCGGCACCTTGATCGCACCCGGCCGGTCGCGCAGCGCGAAGGCCTTGGCCAAGTGGCCCAGATGCAGCTCCTTGATGTTGAAGTAGACGCGCTCGGCCATGACGTGGGTCGCGTAGGCGCGAACGTGGCTCTGGTAGGCGCGGCGGGCCAGCTCGAGGCGGCCCGGGTGGACAAGGGCCCAGCGCTCGGCGTCGAGCTGCCAGTTCGTCGCGGCGTCCTCCCATGCTGAGCGGGTGATGACGCCGGGAGGCATGAAGGCTTTGCGGAGGAGCTCGGATGCGTCGTGGCGGACGAGGCCGGTGGTGCCCGAGTCGGTGGTCGGGCGGTCCTGCTTGAGGATGTCGACGTAGCCTTCTTCTTCGCCGGGCTGGAGGAAGATCATGGCGCGCCCGTCTTTGCCGGCACGAGCGGTACGACCGATGCGGTGAAGATGGTCGTCTCGGGCGAAGGCGGGGTCGTATTCGATCACGAAGTCGACGTTAGGAAGATCGAGACCACGGGAGGCGACGTCGGTACAGACGAGGACGGCGGGGGTGGTGCTTTTGGTGAAAGATTGGAGAGTCGAAGTACGAAGAGATTGTGCGAGTGAGCCGTGAAGTTTGTAGACGGTGACGGGGTTGTCATCCGTCGAGAGAGTGGGTGAAGGAGCGGAGGTGCGGTTGGTGGTGATGGGTTCGATCTTATTGGAGTCGGCGTGGTTCATGCGTCTCCTCTCCCAAGGTTTCCTCTGCTCCTCCTTTTTATCCTCTTGCGAACCGTTTTCCTCAGCCTCTTCCTTCTTCTCCCGTGCCAAAACCTCGAAGTGAAATTCGACCGAATCAGCGCAAGATATGAAGACAATGACCTTCATGACGCTGCCTTTTCTTGCAAAGGCACGCTTGAGCACAGCGACCAGAGCAACTAATCGAAGCTTGGCGGGCACCACTGCATAAGATTGGCGCAGCTGTGCTGGTGCCGAGAAGGTCGTCTCCTTCTCCTCCTCCTCGGCCAACTCGTTCTGGATGTGCACGGCTTCCTTCAGGCTGATCTCACCCAAGCGCTGAACGTTCATCTTCATGGTTGCCGAACACAGAACAGTCATCCTCTTGTCAGGTAGGCCAGGTATCCTGTGCTTGTTGGACTTCATGCGCAGGTTCAGAGCACCGACAATCTTCTGAATGTCGTTTTCAAATCCCAGCTCCATTAGCCTGTCACCCTCGTCCAGGACCAACCAGCGCACATTCGACACATCCAGCGCCTCAGTATGCTCAAGATGGTCAACCAGTCGGCCTGGTGTTGCGACGAGGATGTTCAAGCCTTTCCGCACCCGAGCCTTCTCCGACTTTTTCTTCTCACCACCGATGACAGTGCCCGAGACCAACCAATTCGTGGCGCGGAGCACGTTTTCCAATACCACGGAAATTTGTTTGCTCAGTTCGCGGGTCGGCGCCAGTATGATGGCGAACAGGCCCGAATCACGATGCACTTTGTCCTTTCCCAGCGCGACCAGTCGTTGTACAATGGGCAGCACGTACGCCAGCGTCTTTCCGGAACCGGTCTGGGCCTGTATGAATGCATCCGAGTCATCCTTCACCAACTGCGGTATAGCAGACTTCTGAATGGCGGTAGGTGCCTTTATGGAGAGCTTGTTCAACAGGTGGGCGGCGAGCGTGGGGAAGAGGCCGAGCGAGGTGAATGTCTCGAGTTCTGACGACAGCGGGGCGTTGCTGGGAGCAACGATCTCGCCCTCATCCGGATGCGCCTCGCCCTTGGTGGTGGAGACGGGGTTGAAGGTGAACAGCGACGAGACGACTTGCTTCGGCGGGCCCTTCTTCGCGGGCGCCTGGTTCGGTCTCGCGGACGGGCCATGGTTCCACTGCTGGGCGAACTGGTCATCCACGCGCTGGCGCTTCACAGGCCTCGGGTCGGTGTGCTCGGCAGAGCCGTCGTCGTCGCCAGGCGCGGGTATCGCGGGTTTCTTCTCGCGGCGCTGGGCAGCTTTTTTGGCGGTCAGGCGGTCCTTCCAGCGGCCACCCTTGAAGGTGGGCTTCGAGTGGAGCGGCGCATCGCCAATGTCGAAGTTGAGCAGCATGCCATCGTCGGCCATGGTTGCGGGGTGCTGGTGGTGCGGAGAGGCGCAGGCACAGGCGCAGGCGCAGGTGTTGGGCTCGGCGGCCAAAATTTCCTGCAGCGGCGCGGAATTAAGAGGCGCAAACGCCGCCGTCACGTGCGCGCGGCCCGTGCCGAGTCGCGCGGGTCGTGAGATTCTCTACGGCGCACTCAGCAGCACGACACCATCGCCAGCCTTCGCACGAGCACCATGGATTCGCTCTGTCCTTCCATCTCCATCAATCCCGGCTGAGCCGCCCACCTGTCATCACCACCTTTTACCTGAGTGCCTCCACCGCCGCCAGAATGCTGCGCTACCTCATCGGCGCGCCGCTGCGCGCTTCTCCCAAGGCCAGTCTTTCCTCCTCCGTCCGCCTCTTCAGCACGGCAATGGCTGAGAACGAGCCTTTCCGCGTCTTCCGCGAGGTCGAGCCGCTGCGCGTCTACCGGTGCGAGCAACTTCTGGCTCGGAAATCCGTCGGCATGGTGCCCACCATGGGCGCCCTGCACGACGGCCATCTGTCTCTGGCGCGCCAGGCCGCCGCCGAAAACGACGAAATCCTCGTTTCCATCTACGTCAATCCCACGCAGTTCGGCGTCAACGAGGACCTCGATTCGTACCCGAAGACCTGGGACTCCGACCTCGAGAAGCTCCGCGCCCTGGACTCGGAGCTGGCTGCCTCCTCCGCACGTGGCCGCATCACCACAATTTTTGCGCCCACCTCCAATGTCATGTACCCGACCCTACCGCCGTCCTCCGAGGTCGATGGTCACGGCAGCTTCGTCACCATCACCCCGCTGGCCAATAAGCTGGAGGGCGCATCTCGCCCCGTTTTCTTCCGCGGGGTCGCGACTGTCTGCACCAAGCTGTTCAACATTGTCCAGCCCGACAAGGTCTACTTCGGCCAGAAGGATGTACAGCAGACTGTTATTATCAGGCGCATGGTCCAGGATTTCCACATCCCCACACAAGTCTGCATCGGTCCTACGGAGCGCGAGAAGGATGGGCTGGCTATGAGCTCGCGGAACGTCTATCTCGGTGCACGACGCCGAAGGGTCTCGACAATTCTATCTCAGGCGTTGTGGAAGGCGGAGGAGCAGTACAGCAGTGGGAAGAGGCAGCGGGACGATATTCTGTGGCCGGCTCATGACCTGACGAACAACAAGATCCGGGAGCAGGAAGAGCTGGAACCCCAGGATAGGGCGCTTTTTGACGTTGACTACATTTCTCTGGCGGACCCGGATACCCTTGAGGAGGTGGATGTCGTGGATGAGAAGAGGGGCGCTATTCTGAGCAGCGCTATCAAGATGAAGCCCATTGAGCAGTTTCAACCGGGCGAAGACGGGGGCCTTGGTGATGGACAGGTCCCAGTGCGGCTGATTGACAACATCATCCTGGAGCCGCTTGCGTAAAGGGGCTTTACCTTCGTCTTTCAACTGCCACATTAGATTCGACCATCTAGACAAGACATCTAGCAGCGAAGCCCCCTATCTCCAAGCATTTATATTCCATGCGCCGGTCTAATACCCATTCGAAGTATTGCATTCGGCGGTCGAATCTTCCATGACTTTTCTGCTTCCTTTTTGCCGTTTGTCGCACTGTGCTGTCTGGCCTTCTCATTGTCTATGCTCTGGCTCCTTCCTTGTTTTGCGTCGAGCATCATGATCACATGGAGTGCCCGATGCTGCCTGGCACAGGACCCTGAGCGGGCATATGCATATCAGAACCTCGAATCTTCTTGTCCAGGCTGAACCTTCTTTCTTCCACCTCCACCTTGACCTCACCCAGGTCGATCCGGGTCTACCACTCTTTCTTCTTACCTCTGCCCTTAATACCTACTGATCTTGCCTGACTGCTTTGCAGGCTCGTTCCAGGAGTCGAGTCTTCGCCTCACGAAGTTGTCACGCGCAACACTCCGTCGCGCAGGTTAGCCGCTCGACCGTTGACCTCGACCATCCGATCGGCGAATGTGAAGTCCAACCTCGAGTCCTCGACCACCTCAACCACTCCACAACCCATCTACATCACGTTCCAAGACATCGCCATCTAACAGCGTCTATCCGCGGCCTCTTCCAACCCTACTCCCTTTGGATTCGCGCTTGCCCAACCCCACGATGAGATCTTCGGTTCACGCCATCTACTGAGCAAACCCAAAGAAGGTCTTGATTGAGATCTCGATTTACAGCAACATCTAACCGTGCAATATGGCTACAACGCTTCCTACCATCAATCGAGCACTCCAACTGGCATCCCAAGCCAGACTCTCCGAACTGCTCAACATCCAGATTCAGGTGACGAGAGCAATCCACGATGAATATGACGGAATGATGGGACCAGACGGCCAGGGGTGGGATAAGCTCCTTGACAATGCTTTTCCAGGTACGTGGCTATTAAAATTTCAAGCTCCTAATCGCTGTCTCTAGCCATGCAACTAACATGGCTATCTAGGCTCAACCAGTTCTGGCTCAGTCGAGGGCCCAGTCGAGGGCCCACTCACCAACGCCGGCACAGCTAGTACTACCGCCGCCCTCCCGACAGTCCGCGTCCCACCTACGAAGACACACCGCAGTAGTGCTCCCATCCCCGCCGTGCCTTCTCCGACAGGAAAAGCCGCCATTCCCGCGAACGCACGCCCGCAAGATCTGACGCCTGAGCAGTACCAAGCAGAATGGAAAATAATTATCCACTACTCTGACACACGGGCGAAGATGAGTCAGGATCAACTCGCACATGCTCACGCAGCATTCCTTCGCTGGTTTGGCTGGGCCCCTACCAAGGAAGAGATGCAGCGCGCGCGTGAGATAGCGCGAGGAGGTGCCGCGCTGTTGAACCTTCTAGGCCAGGGCCCATGGTGTAGCCCATTCGGGACCGAGGTGTGGCATCAAGCATGTCTCGCTCAAAGCATCGCTAAAATCAAAGAGCTGAAGAAAACGGATTGGGAAATGGCGGACAAGCTTGCGGCATTCGTTGGAGTCAGACTAAAGCAGGAGGACAAGCCGAAAGCTGCTATCAAGAAAAAGAAGGCAAACTCAACTGATGAGACGGCCGCTGTGAGGAAGGACAAGATGCCGGATGGTGAGGATCTGGATCTTGGTGCAATTCGCGAGTCGTTGGTTGTTAATCTCAAGACGAAGGCTGGCGAACTATTTGCGCCCTCCACGCACCCCATCTCTTCGGAGGTCGCATCTCAGGTTCCTGCTTTTCACGCTGGCCATCAGTTGCCGCCGGCTTCCACTACGGCGCTTACCCACTCACAGGCCCCTCCACTCCCTGCAGATCAGGGTGTGACTACTTCGTCATCCACCGGTCGTGGTTGGGTGAAACCCATGCAGTGGATTTTAAGCCGTGCCGCAAGCCTGGGCCGTTCGCTTACAGATGCTCAAGGCAATGGCCTTGTTCAATTTGACACGCCTGCCTCTATGGAGCCTGCGGAGTCTGCTGAGCCTGCTGAACCCGCCCAGAATACTGAGACAGCGGCAGAGACTTATGATGGCAACACGGATGATAGCAACGACGATGTCGACCCGAGCATGCAACTCCATCAGGAGATGCTTACGCGTACCTTAACCAAGCAGAATCAGGAGGCCACAATCAAGATCAAACAGGAAGCGGCCGAAGAAGATGATACTTCGGTTACGACCGACCACCACCACCACCAGCCACCCGTGGAAGAGCAAAGCACCGCCCCTGAACCCATTGTTCCTTCATCCGCCTCTAAAGCTGATACTCAAACTCTATTTGCGGGGATCAAACCTACCGAGAAGAGTAAGGCGCAGAAGTCTTTCTACAACTACGGAGCCGACATGACTCCAGACCCGCGGGTAAATGCCCTCATTGCATACCTAATCATCTGCTGGCGTGTCAAGAACGGTCGTAACCTGACTGCCAATCCTGAAGCCATGGAGAAGGTAAAGGGTCATGCCATCGCGGCGTTGCCGGTGGTGATACAAGAAAGCCAGTCACAGACTCTGACGAGGGGAATATTCCGATGGGACGGCAATGTCTTAACTTGGGAGCTGAACTTGAAGAAGATCGATGGGTTTGTCAGTACGCGCGCGAAGACCAAGAGGGAGATTGAGGAGAAGAGAAATGCATCGTCTCCTCATAATTCTGCCGCGATAGGTTCTGCTTCAACAGCAAAGAAGTCTATGCCAACGACCCCCCCTGTCAAGGCTGGCATGCCTTCCCCTCCGCAGACCGCGCCCGCAGCTCGTCGCCTTCTATACCCGGACACCTCAATCGTTGCCATCTCTGAGCTTACACCCGATTCTCGTGCGAATGCTCTTGCTGCCCATCTTGCGCAGTCTTTCTTCAAAAGCTATGGTGTCGACCTTATGGCTGATGAGACCTCGAAGCGCAAGCTCATGTTCTACTCGGTTAGAAATGAGCACCCGCTACAGGGACAGAAGCGGTCGGTAGTGTGGGAGATGAACTTTTGGGAAGACAAAGACCTCCGATGGGACCTAAAGGGGTTTCAGCTTGACACACTGAAGGATGAGTGGATTAAGAGATTTCCTGAGGCCGAAGAGAGCGAGCGCGAGGAGGAGAAGGACGACGACAACGATAACGAGCAGGAGGGGATCGACACGGTTCGCAGTTCTCCCGTGGGATCTGCTTCCTCAGCTGGCTCAAAGCGCAGTCATTCGGCCACCCGCACCTCGCGTCCGTCCATCCCGGACAGCATCTCCATCCTGACTGGCGAAGACTCCTCGGATACTTCCTCCGACGGCGACGATTCTGGCCATGATGCCGAGACGGAGCCTACGAGTAAGAAGGCGCGTCTCAGCGGCTCTCCTCCCGCTCCTGCTGCATCCCCCCGTTCCCCCGAGTTGATGGTTCCCGGCCCAGATCTACCCACCTTGCCCGCATTCTCGCCTCCCTCTACCGCCCAGGTGTCTCAGCACTTACCTACGCTATCCCGTGATTCAGCTTCACCTGGTGTTGATATGAGCATCAGCAGCGGCGCCAGTCCCGAGGCGGCCACCACAGCAGCTATCGACTTCCTGGACTCCTGAGTGGAGCTGCCCAAAGCCAGGGTGGCAACTTGCTGAGCTTTTGGAAAGTTGGCGCTGACGATCGGGCATCAAATAATCTTGGATGGTACAGATGCCACCGAAGGCGTTGCTGAGATGGGCGCCGCTTCTGCAGACACGTGCGGCGGGATCTTCTGCTACGGCTTTGGTGATTTACTTATCGACAGTGGAAAACGACCTTGATGGGGATGGTGATGATGAAAAAGTGGTCTTTTTGCGACTTGATTCGGCGTTCTGCGAGATTTGGACAAGGCTTGGATTTATCTCACTGGATTTGGAAAATGGATTTTGCGGATATTTACGGGTTCCATTTGCGGTCTTTCTTTTCTTAATGCAGAGCCGACCAGATAGGCTCGTTGGAGGAGGTTCACAAGGCGCAGACAGGCTGCAGCACAACTCATCGGAGACGAAGGCTGGGGACCAGTTTACGATGGGAGATCTTGCACAGCAGCAGGCGTTATTTATCTGGAAGTAGACAGAATGCCCTTCAATGGCAGATCATCGATTCCGAACCGCTCCTTCCGTCTTTCCCTTCCACGAAGTAGGCCCCATCAGACAAGGTGTCGCAGCGTCTCGGAAGATCGCACCAAGCCCTTTCACATGCCAGAACCCTCCCCCTCCCCCACCAACATCACGCAAATCCCCCACACCACACCACCACCAGCAACGCAGCCGCCCGTCGCTTAAAGCACGCAGCCCCCATCCGTGCATCCGCGCAACCCCGTCCCCCCAATCAGCTCGTCCCGCCCCGCACCCACCCGCACCTTCGAAGGAGCGCCCGCTCCGAGGAAGGGCGCCAAAGGGAAAAAAACGCCCCACAGCCGAATCCTCGAGCGCTCGCTCGCTTGCGCATGCAAATCTGACAAAGACTGCCGGCCGGCTGGGCGGGAGGATCGGGCCGGGCGAGTTCGTTTTGTTGGGACGGATGATGACGGGGGGAGGGGGGGGGGGGGGGGGCGGGGGCGGCGGCGGGTCGTGCGGGGGAGGGAGTGATAAGAGGACTGGGCGTGGAGAGGAGACCGGCGTTGCGCAAGGGTTTTGTTTGCGGCGAAGGGACACGGGGAAAGCGAGCGCGCGAGGAAGGGCGAGTTGATAAGCCCGGGGAGGGCGACGTCATGATTCAAGCGCGAGGTTAAAGCAAGAGGTCGTGACCGTTCATGAGTCTACTGAGGGAAGCTGAGGAAAGTACAAAGGCGCCGTGCCCGCCCGTCCCAACGCTGTTGAGGGGAAACGGGCAAGGAGTCGTAATAGTAATAACAAGCCACGCACCGCTCGCGCGGCTCCGGACGTAAACAAATAAGTCTTAGCAAGTCTGCCTCCCTTGGTTCCGTCTTACCTGCTCTTGCGATCCCTTCTCTAATAATGCAGTCTCCCTTACCTTCGCTTTCCACACCTCTTCCTTCTGTTCTCCAAATTATAAGAAAGAAGAAAAGTCGCTAAGTATCAATCTCCCCAATCCAAGCAAATCCCAACAAGTCCTCCGACTTAGCTCCAATCAGTCGAGTAACCCCGCCTACAGCCTCTGCCTCGCCCACACAGCCTGCAAGAATGCGCCGTAGCTCCACGTCAAGTCCTCCGCGCCGCGCTCGTAGCCCGTCCACCGGTCGAACTGCTCGCTCAGCGAACCGTCACCCTTCGCGTGTCTCTTGATCACGGCCAGGAATCCGTCGCCGACGGCCTTCAGCCTCCGCTGCGCAAGCTCGACAACGCCGGTGCCGTCGCCAGCAGCGTAGTGCTTGCGATCCCACGACAGCGGGCAGTCGGATGCCGACGACGAGAAGATGGAAGCGGTGGGGACGGTGGCCGGGCAGACGAGTCCACGCCAGAAATCCCAGCCCGTCTCGCTGACCTCGAGCGTCGCCGTCTGGTTGAGGTGCTCCGAGGTGCGGAACAGAATCTCGGCGACGCTGGCCGTGCACAGGAACCATGGGTTGCCGGAGCCAGGGCCGGGAGAGGCGTACCCGTCGTATGCGTCCTCGGGGTAGCGGCCGACGCCAGCAGGGCGCAGAGGGTCCTGCTCGGCGAAAGAGGCGTCGTCACCGTTCTCGGGTTGCTCGGGCTGGGCGTTGATGGGGAAGCGATCACGCTGGTCACGGACGAGCTTGAGGAGGGAGACCAGCACGGCGTCGTCGTGAGGCGGGAAGACAGCGGGGTCGGAGAAGGTGGGCTCGATCGCGTTGCCGTGGATGCTGCCCAGCAGAACGCTGCAGTCCATGCCGGAGCGCTGCCACTCGGCGTCGCTGCCGCGGGTGGCGCGGATGTAGCCGCCCTTCTTGTCCCAGAAGTCGTTGCGCATCATGCTCTCCAACTTGGCGGCCTGGTGGCGGTAGTACGTGGCGGCCCCGTCGTCGTTGAAGAGGGTGGCGAGCTCGGCGCCCTCGCGGAGAGCGCGCAGCTGCGCCATGCCGGTGAAGAAGTGGCGGCCCTGGACCTCCTCCCACACGTCGAAGCCGGACTCGGGCCAGTGGCGCGCCACGTACTCCAGATCGGCCTTGATGCTGCTGCGCGCGGGCAGCTCGGGGCTGTACAGCTTGGCGAACCAGTCGTCCGTGGACGACGTCCTGGACTCCCACACACCCGGGTTGCTCTCGTTGTATGCGCGCATGAACTTCATGAGCGCCGTGGCTCTCAGAGCGGGGCCGTCGCGCTGGGGACGGCCCCAGTTGGAGGTGAAGGCGGAGCCATCGACCTCGAACTTGGGCTCGCCGAGGCCCGCGAGGTCGGGGAAGGAGAAGTCGCCCGAGGGGTTGGGCGTGTGCTGTATCTTCTGGGAGATGGACGCGTACGACTCGAGGGTAGGGAGCAGGACGGTCCTGCTGAGCTCGGACGAGGGATCGGCGAGGTAGAGGTCCACCACAGTGGCCATGGTTATACCGGCGTCACGAACCCCTGGTGTCGCACAAGGTCAGTGATGTCACAGCAAGGCTTGCGCGCGGGACAGACTCACACTGGTAGTAGTAGTTCGGGTGTTCCTTCGACGGGCTGGCGAGAACGGTGCCAGGCGCGGCGTGTTGCGCGTTGCGACCAGCCGGCGCAATGTTGGCGAGCAGCTTGTCCACGGCGACATCCTCCTCCTTGTCCAGCCATGTGTCGAGGCTCTTCTTGGAGGCGGGCAGGAGGCCTATCTGGGCGGAAAGAGCATGCGCCTTGTCGGCGACGAGGTCTGAGAGGGCGCTGCCGTCCAGCGGCTTCTGGCTGCCGAGGACGGCGGGAATGACGAAGGCGTCGGCGCATAGCAGCAGGGCGGCGCCCGAAAGCGAGAAGCGGACAAACATGACGATGCGAAGGAAGCGCGCTAGGGGGTATCGCTGGCGGTCATCAAACGGAGGAGAGAGTCGAGTGGAGGATGTCTCAGAGGAGCAGGACAAAGACGGGCGCCGCACTTAAGGGTCCTCGGCGAAGGCGATGGCTCAGGGCTCCGGGCTCATTTGGCGATGGCGCGCCTGCCGGCTCGCAGCGGACTAGTGGGGGAGGCCATGAGGGCGGGCAGAGTCGCGGTGCGCTCGTGGCAGCTTCTGTCTCGCAGCTGCCTGTGCACCGCCATTGTCCCGATCCAGTCAGCGGCGGCGCGGGCAGCAGCGGGCGAGTGAGGGCGCGCGGGCGGCGCATCGGCCTGGCGCAGCAGCCGGCAGGCGTGCCTCAGCGCGGTGTCGGGAGCTGAAAACATGACGAGAGCTGGACGGCCTGACGTGGGCGCATGACATGGCAGAGAGTCGTCGCGGCTTTGTTGCGACTGGCCGGCGGGTGCCAAGCGCGCGTCATCGGCGTCACATGCGGCCTCGCCGTTCCTGCAGCAGAGCCGCCGACGGGGCTGGATTTGGCTTCGCCCGCCCGCCCGCCCGGCCAGCGCGCACTGCCCGCAGCAGCACCGCAGCAGCAGCAGCAGCAGCAGCAGCACCCTCCTCGCCGACGACCCGGCCGCCCCCGCGAGCACCCCGGCGCCGTGTCGCAACGCGGTCCCCTTTTCTCACCGATCCTTCAGGGCGCCCTCACGCGGACTGGGCTGTGACGTAAGCGGTGCACGCGACGCTCTCGGGCACCGCCCGTTCGCTGGCATGCGGGGCACATGGGCAAAACCTGGGGAAGCCCGCCGGCCTAACGGCTTTCGCAAAGACGACGGGTCACTTCGGGCAGATCAGGACCGCGGGGTCCTGTCCGGTCGCGAGAGCCAGGCTGCGGCCTCGTCCGCGGCGTGACGTGAGGGTTGGTGATGCCCCCAGGCCGCGACAGCCTCCGCGCCGTTGCAACGCCGGACTCCGCGCCCGTGTGATTCGCCCGCCCTGTCAGGAGACGTTTTGCGCCCTTCCAGACCCCCCGGCAGTCCGCACCGGCCAGGCTGCGGACCGACGTCGCACGTCTCGCGACTTGCCCACCAGCCACTGGTCATGAGCGCTCTGAGCTAAACCCCCAAGCCCAAGTCCCGCCAGCATGTGATTCTGCGCCTGCCGACGGGCGCCTGTTGCGGACGAGCAGCCTCTGGATTTTCAGGAGCTACGTGGAGCCATGAGGTCGTTCCGTGCTCCGACTGGACCCGACTGGACACAGAACGCCGTGAGAGGCGGATAGATCCATGGTCTCTGCGGCCCGATCGCAATGGTCCAGGCACATCTCAGCCTGCTACGAATGGCACTTTTGGCATGTGAAATTGACATAATCCGTCGTTCATCGTGAAGAAACTGCCGTGTTGATTGGAGCACTCCTATCAGTGCCCGAGCTTGATCCGTGCATGGAAGCTGGCGGACCTGCAGAGTAAGCGCGGGAGATGCAAGAGAGACGGGACAGCCTCGAAGCATGGCATGCGCGATTGGTTCGCTAAATTCTGCGGAAGTTGAAGCATGCATCCGGACACGGTAGCAGCGAAGAAGTCCGGCGAACCTGCGTGGAAGCAGCCGGAAAGAAGTCGGCATATGCGGTACACGTACTCTTCTGCCGCAAGAAGAAGCCCCCGTACTCCTAATGACAAATCCAAGCCCATGCAAAGCGTCGTGGCAAACCAACGAAGGGGTATCTCCAACTCTTATCTCTGCTTCCGGGATGACGGCATCTCAGACCAAGTCCAGGAACCCGGTACTGTGCAGCCCATCGCAGACCACTCCCCGGTAGATGGGCTTCGGCCTAGCCGGCGAACAACATCACGGCTGAGATGGGTGTCCACGTGCCCTGCCCGGAAATTCTAGCCTGACCTCGTGCAGCCGTCTTTTCTCGAAGCCTTATAAAAAAAAAAAAAAAAAAAGACTCGTGCAGTCCCTGCGTGCCTGGCTTTTGAAATGGTCGTGACATGCTCCGACCCCGGCTTCCCACGCCGATATTTCTCGCGCGCAATCCCTCCACTCGCCACACCACAGCACCCCATCTCCCAGGATCGCGCCGTCAGCCCTTCGAGCGTCGTATCGCCAGCCCTCACCCCATCCGCCACACCCGCGTCCCAGTCGCCGCACACGTAGGTACTGTGTGTGTGTGTCTCCCGTGCTTCACAGCTTCGTCCGCACCAGCCGCGGGCCATGCGCCCCGTTCTCGACGACGTAGCCGTGCGCGACCGGGTTGACGCCGCCGCTCGCGGCGTCGGGCAGCGGGAACGGCGGCTTGCGCAGGGCCGGCGAGAAGAACACCGGGTGGCGGACGGAGCTGTCGTAGTGCTGGGAGAGCGGCGTGCCGGACAGCCGCGGCTGCAGGACGGGGCCGTGGCCGTGGCCGTGGCCGTGGCCGGGAGGCGGCGCGAATGCGGAGGGTGGGCGCGGCGCGGGCGCGAGCGGCGAGGGCGGCATGGCTTCGATCTGGGAACGCGGCGCGGGCGCGGATAGGGCTGGAGGGAGCGGAGAGCGGTGCGCGGCGGGCGAGGAGGCGGGCGACGGGCCGGCGGGTGCGTGGGAGGTTTGGCGCGGGTGCTGCGGCGGGCGTGGTGGTGGTTGGGCGGTCGGCGGGTACTGGGGGCGCGTCAGTGGCCCACTGAGGCAGCGATCACGATTGACAGACGCACCTTTGGCCGCGCGGGCTGCAGCGACGGCAGCATTGTTGTTTCCTCGCGGTCGCAGGCAGCGCGGGCTGCGGGGAAGACAGGGCGATGGCGATGACGGCATCCCCATCCGGCCCTCGGGCGCGTCTCTGCCGACGGCGGGCCGACGCACGAAAAGTCGGCGGCGCTGTCGCGTCCACGCCCTCACACCCACCGACCAGAGATGCGCTCCCTCTCCGCGAGACGCCTCTCGAGAACTCCCGTCCGCCGCTATGCCGCCGCAGCACGATCCCCCAGCGCCCTGATCCACATCGACAACGCCACCTTCTACCGGAACCACCCCAGTGCCCACGACCCGCAAGATGGCTCCCCGAACCCGCCGCTGTACCCCGGCCTCAGCTTCACCCTGCCCGTCAACTCCAGCCCCGCCCAGCACTGGGCCATCCTAAGCCCGTCGGCCGCCCACCGCACAGCTCTTTTGCAGATCCTGCGCGGCCAGCACCTCAGCGTTCCACCCACCGCCCGTTCCTACCCATACCTGCAGAGCAACGAGATTGCAAAGAAAGACCCGCGCCTCCGCAACCCAAGCAATGCCATCCAATACGTCGGCTTCGACGCGGAGCGTGGTGGTCTGTCTGGCGCCAGCACGAAGGGCGCCTACATGAGCGCGCGCTATGAGAGCATGCGCGAGGTGACGGATTGGAGCGTGCGGGACTACCTCATGGGCAACACCGAGCTCAATGACGACGCGACCCTGGCTGTGAAGCCGCCCGAGGCCATGGTGGAGCGTGTAATAGGCGACCTCAACCTTGACGACCTCCAAGAAATGCCCGTCAGCCGTCTGAGCAACGGCCAGACCCGGAGAGCCCGCATTGCCAAGGCCTTGCTGGCCCGTCCTGAGCTGCTGTTGCTGGACGGCCCGTTCATGGGACTGGATCCGCACACGCTGCAATATCTTTCGCGTCTATTGCACACCTTGGCCGAGGCGCAAGAACCGCGGTTGATTCTGTCGCTGCGTCCGCAGGACGTCATACCCGACTGGATTACCAACTTCCTCGTCGTCGCCAATGAGCCCAAGGTCAGCGTGATGGGCAATCGCCGAGAAGTTTTTGAATTCTTGCGCGACCATTACCTCAAATGCGCTGAAACTACGATCAATTTCCGCACTGCCTACCTTGAAGCAGCGGGCCAGGAGCTGAAGGACGGCGATCCCGAGAGCCTGGAGCAGGAAAATGTGTTGGACGTCACGGATAAGGCTACCGATGAGATGGTTGCACTTTACGAAGTTGCTCGGAAGATGGAGGCCCAGGGTTACTTCGATGAGTTTTCTAGCGATCCGAACAAGGCCACTAAGATGCGCCAAAAGCTTCGACGACCGAAAAGAACTTATGAAGAAATACTTACTAGAGACGGCATGCCCTATACCGACAACCCGGCAACGGAAATTCCCATCGGAGAGAGTGTTGTACAGATGAAAGGCGTGCGAATCAAATACAATGACAGCAAAAGGCCGGTGCTGGGAGACTGGGATGGCGGGCTTCGGTGGGAAGTCAGGAGAGGGCAGCGCTGGGGGGTCTTTGGCCCGAACGGTGTGTACCGTCCTCCTTCACGCCCGACAGTGTCTAACATGCTTCCAAGGCTCTGGCAAGACAACGCTTCTGTCCCTCATCACGTCCGATCACCCTCAGACATATTCAGCACCCGTCAAGCTGTTTGGGCGCTCTCGCCTTCCAAAGCCCGGATCCCCGGGCGTGTCCATCTTTGAAATCCAATCACGGATGGGCCATTCTAGTCCCGAGGTCCACACGTACTTCCCCAAGCACCTGTCTGTGCGTCGCGTGCTCGAGTCTGCGTGGGCAGACACCCCCCTGACCAAGCCTCGTCTCGACTACCACGCAGATCAAAAAGTCGATGCCTGCCTTCGTTGGTTCCGCAAGGAGCTACATCCCGAGCTGGGTGAGACACTCGACCAGCGCGGAGAGGCTTTCCGTTCCTCGCGTGACAGCAAATCTTCTACTAGCCGCTATCTCGAAATCACAGCCACGACGTTACACGATGAGGAAGTACTACTGCAATCTACGCTCGAGTGGGCCGAAAACCTGCAGTTCAAGGACTTGACATTCAGCGGGCAGCGCGTCGCCCTCTTCCTGCGTGCCGTCATCAAGTCGCCCGACCTCATCGTCCTCGACGAAGCCTTCTCCGGCATGGACGAGTTCGCCCGCGACAAGTGCCTCCTCTTCCTCAACCACGGCGAATCCATGACGCTCCGGCACGTCCAGCGCGAAAGAGGGTACCTCCGCCCCCACGGCCCCATAGTGCACGAGTCGGCGCTCCAGCAACTGGGCCGCGTGCGCGTGCCCGGCCTCTCGCCCGACCAGGCGCTCGTCGTGGTCGCCCACGCCCGCGACGAGGTCCCCGGCTGTGTGCGCGAGTACATCACGCTGCCCGAGCCGGGCAGGGGCGCGCCGCGCGTCGGCCGCATCGCCGGCCCGCTCAGCGTCGACTGGCGCCGTTGGGGCGAGATCTGGGGCCACGGCAAGCTTCGCAAGGGCCCGAGGGTGGATCCGGACGGCGCGGCGGCGCGGGAGATCGACGCGGTGTTGGGCAGCGGGAATCCGGTCGAGGTTTACAGCAAGAGCTTGAACATATATACGGGCATGATGGGCATTGAGGGCGCGTCGAAGGCGGCGTTGACCAGGGAGGCGAGGAGGAGGGAGCGGGAGGAGCAGGCGAGGAGGGAGGCGGAGGAGGATGGGGGGAGTGCTGAGGTGGCGGGTGAGGTGAAGGAGGATGGGAAAGGGGAGGCGGAGGGGAAGGTCAAGGGGAAGGGGAGGGGAAGGGCAAGGGGAGCGAGCAGGGTGGCGAAATCTGATTAGGAGGGCTGGAATGTAAGATATTGGATGTGTGGGTAGGCTTGTACAGGATGAAAAGGGACTGGGTCAAACAGGGCGAAAGGCATGAAAAAGCACTGCGTATTCTGTAGAATAGAGTGGAAGATAGAGAAAATATTTGATAGTATATATGAAAATTTCAATCATCAAAGAACAAGCAACCTCTCTTGTTTCTGGAGGATCAGCCTAACAGAGTGGCGCGCACTACAAGCACTAGTCACCCTTTCAAACAATCCGCAGACTCCCAATGAGAGAGTCTTGACGAAGAGCCCCTCCGTCCACGATGCCACGGACAAAAGCTTCACCAACGATCCGTCAGCTCCCGTCTCCCGCCTCCCGCCTCTCGAAGCACGAAGGGAACATCAGCACCGAGCAGAATCCAAAACCCGTCCGTTCCCGTCAAGCGTTCAGGTCCGATCCCGAGGAGTCCTTTGGCCGTTCGGAACGGCCGTCTGTTGCGGAGCTTTTCGCGTACTCGACAGCCTCTCTGTGAGCATTCAGCCCTACAAGAAGCGCTTCGTACCCTCTGTGCCGCGACTCCTCGGAGGCCCTGCATGTGTCGTGGCTGTAGGCTTTCCCGATGCCCGCGACGGGAGTTCTCCACAGAGCATCGTCCACCTTGGCTTGCGACTCGTACGTGCTGTCGACGTCTGGTAGACGAGATTTGATATCATGGAGCCAAGTGCTCAAGGAAGTGGAGGCTGCGCTGGCGTTCGGAGGGCGCAGCTGCGTCTACTTCCGGACAAGCGCCGAGCAATTCGATCTCCACAGACGTATGAGAGGGCGTTGTGGCGCGGCTTGTCGTCGAGACTGACATGTTGTAGGGAGCAGCGGATATGTGAGCTCCCTGGCAGCTTCCCGGTTTTGGGACCGGGGCAGTTGACCGCAGAAGTCTGCATTCAGACCTCGAGAGGCCCGTACATCAGTGGCGGCCGTTTGCCTTCGCGGCCATCCATCATGAACGGCAGTGGACAACATTCGTAGATGCTTGTGCTCAAACCTCTACTTGATGACTGTTCTCTCGAACAACGTTTCAAAATCTCGAAGCGAAGGTGGCGGAGGGCATGCAGTAAGCAATCAACGTGCCACGGCACCGGCCTAACTTGCGCACAAACACACAGAAGGCACCTTCTCCAAAACCGGAGCTCGAGCTCAGTGTCTTCTCATTGTGACTACATCCGGCACCAAACCCCCACCAACTAAAGCACCACTCAGTGGAACTGCCCGATCCTCGGCCAGCGTGTACCTCGTGCACGCCTCGCCCTCGCAGCCGCGGGTCGACACGCTGTTGCCCCACCAGTCCAGCTCGACCGACGACCACTGCAGCGCGAAGAAGATGACGATGGCGGCGATGGCGATGGCGGCCGAGAAGGCGGCCGAGACGACGTAGTTGTACTGCGGCGCGTTAGTCCGACAAACGCACGCACGAGGGGGAGGGAGGGAGGGAGGGGATCGTCACCTTCGCCCAGAACGCCGTGTAGCGCGTCTTGAGGTAGACGTGCGAGAGCCAGGCAACCGGCACGGTCGGCCAGAGGTAGCTGAGGCTGTACTGCGTGCGGGGGCTTTCGTCAGCCGCGTGTTTGGGACGGACAGGGAGGGGGGGGGGGGCGGCCAGAGCTCTTACGGGAGCCCACTGGATGGGGCCGTTCATGATGCACACTGGGTGCACGAAGCGCAGCCAGCGCGCCTTGGGCCACCGCTTCCGGGCGTAGAAGGCCGCGACCGGGGCGAGTAGGCCGATCGGGAAGCCGATCAGCAGCCAGGTGTACTGGCCGCCTTTGCCGAAGACTTTGATGGGGCCGATGGTGCCCCAGAGGACGGCGGCTGGGCGGGGGTGTGGGGGAGACGGGGTGGGGGACGTACCGGTGAAGAAGGTGTTGATGCCGGGGCAGGTGAAGTGGTTGGCTTGGTAGGACTCGCAGACTGGCTGGAAGTAAGCATGCGGAGAAGGAGGGGGTGGGGGAGATGGATGGCGTGGCTGCGTACCATCGGGTATGTTGTTCATCTGGAAGTTCATGACGGTTGTGCAAATGAAGGAGGAGACCAGCGTGCCGATTATCTGCGCCCAGAAGGTGTGGCGAGGGGGCACTTTGACGTAGTGCGCCATCTTCAGGTCGTTGCAGGAGCGAAGGGCATGCGCGCAGGTTCCGTATCTGATTACAGTCAGTTTGGGTATGTCGAGATTTTTCAGGCTAGGGTTGGCTGACCCAAAAGACTTGAAGTAGTTCATGGCAAGTGCGTTGCCAGCAACCCACGATCCTCCGATGAACTCGGCGAGAACGTTCAGGGTGACTTCCAATCCGGTGATGGCGTAGATGAGCCCAACGGGGACCACGAAGACCAAGCAGAGCGCCAGGGCCGTAGAAGACGACACCAGGGGTGGTGTACGTTTCCCAGCCGGCGATGCCTCCGACCGAGCATCCGATAGCGGCCAGAAGAATGACCAGGTACCACCACTCCGAGACCTCCGGGTACGCCGACATGAGCCTGTTATGCACGTCCTGGTACGCAGTCTTCTCGCCGCGCTTGAACATGCTCTTGAGGCCTATCCAGATCTCGTGGCGGTGCCAGAGGTAGGCGTAGGAAACAGTGGCAGCGTAGAGGCCGAAGAAGGCGAAGTAGACAATCAGATTGGAAGCTGAGAGATTTGCCGGAGAGTATTTCTCGTACCTTTTCAGCGTCGAACATGCCCCGCGAGTCAATGGCCCTGCTGATGTCATACTCCTGGGCCATGTTGTCGTAGACTCTGTTCGAGTTGATGGGCAGGTATCCCGTGTTCCACACGTTCGAGTACCACATGCCGAGAATGACGGGGATGGTCATCACCATGCCGACGCACTGATTCGCCCAGTAGAAGAACGGTAGCACGAGCGGCGAGTTTCCTTCGATGAAGAGGAGGTTGTTCCAGTCAAAGGTTGGGATCGGGTTCACGCCAAGGCCCTCGACCATGCCGGTGACAGTGTTGAGGTTGAGGTTGTTGGGCGCAATCCAGGACATCCAGTTGAAGTAGCTCATGGCCTGGAAGATGTAGTTGGGGAACCAGGAGTAGCTGCCAGACGTCAGATGGTTGGTCGCTCCGGACAGCTTCGGCAGAAAGGGCTCACCAGAACATGCTGGCAAAGCAGATCAAGAAGCAGCGCAGCCGGGAGGCCGTGAACAGTTTCTTGAAAGGGCCGAAGACGGAGACGTTTTTCTCTGATTTGCCTGGTCAGCATGCAGACTCCCGGGCTGTGACCCGGTCTTACCTTCGTGGAAAGAAGCGTTCAAGGCGATTGTCACGAGGCATGTAGGCCAGACGCAATGTGCTGGATACACCAAAAAGCGGCGGCAAATGCCAGCAACTCCGTATCCGATGAAGTTGGTTCCTAGGGCGATCAAGATTTGGTACAAGAAATTCCCGGCGTAGCTCTGGTTGAAAAACCTGGGCAGGTACTGAGTCCACACTGCAAGAGTCAGTTGGCTGATCGGCAGCGGCCATGATGTAGGCCAACGCACCGACGTAGTTGGTGTAAGGGACATTGAAGCCGACATTCGCCATGATGGTGATGAGCATATGCTCCTTCTTGGAAAACCTGCCGGGATTGAGGCTGATCTCGTTGCCGAAGAGACTGAAGCGCCAATCGGGCATGGTCTTCTCCCAGGCTTTCCCCAGAGGAACTTCGGCACGCGTTGGCAGCTCATCGATTCGCCCGCTTCTATGGCTCACTCACAGGCAAGCAGCTGTGCAACGTTTGCCTCGACGTTGACGGTCGGCTGGCGAATGTTGAACAGCTGGTTTATGAAGGACCCGCCGATGACGAACAGGATTCCAATAGTCCAGGATCGGATGGTGGACTGCCGGCAGTCAGTGGACAGCGAGCACTGTGTTTGCGGCTTTGCGTACGCTGGGAACAGAGGGATCGTCTGTGTTGTCGACTACTGCGCGGACCTCGGCGTAGGGATTAGCCGCAATCAGCAACGCTTAGCGCACCTTCCGCTACCATCGGACCGCACCTGTTGTTGTAGATCAAGGCAGCCTCCACTTTCATCTCATGGATGAGCTTCTCGTGCGCCTCGGGGTGCTTGGAGACGTCCTCGTTGGCCAGGAACTCTTGCATCCTCTCGAGGACGGTGACGGGGAAGTTTTGGTCATTTTCGTGGATCTTGACGACTTGTTCGAAGATCTGGGGAGAACATGCAGTCAATGGACCTGCCAGTGGAAGGACGTTGCGCCGCGCACCTTCTTGACGTCTGGCAAGCTCAGGGTTTTGGCGTATTCCTCAGCGATGGCAAGGTCGTCTCCGCTGATGTTCAAGTCATGTTCGATCTGGTTGGCGTCGAGCTCGATGGCGGTGCTGGTGTACTGTGCGCGTCGGTTCAGCTTGATGACTGCAAGAGCAAGGGTTGATCACCGTACCGCCGCGTCTTTTCCTGCCGCATCGTAGCCAGGCGCATGGTTGGAGCTTCCCGCGTCACTCCCTTTTTCGGTGGTGGCCGCCATGTGGGACGGATCGGCGGTGTCGCGGAAGGCAAATGCTCGGTCTACCGCAAGAGGACACCGGTCGCGCGAGTGAGGGCTCGGTGAGCGGGAAGGGCAATACTTAACTTCAACAGCCAAGCACTCCGCGCGCGCGTCGATATAGCATTTCCGGCCAAGACAGCCCAAGACGCGCCCTCCGCAGCCTTATCTCTCGGCGACGGATGGCAGGAATATACACCACCTTAGAGCGCATGGCCGATTCCGGCAGGTCACATTGCAAACTTGACAGCAAAGCCCACGGCATTCGTGCGGGGCACGCGCGGCGTGCTTGCGCTGCTATATTGTGACAGCACGGCGCGATAAGAGAGCAGCGAAGACACGATGCCAGGTCCGTCCATATGCCTCGAGCAACAAGCAACAAGCAACAAGCAGGGCGACACAGGGGAAATGGCTGCTGGACTGGCCGCTGGCACAGGGCACCGACAAGTCAAAGGACGCGGCATGACCTTGGCGGCCCAAACACCTGCGACTGCCATCAAGAGCAGATTGTCGGCACAGCTTTGCCGCGGGACCTGTCCGCCGGCGAGTGGGCGGCATGGTGTTCCGGCCGCGACGCAGAGCAGCCATCTGCTTGTTGCAGAGAACAGTGCCTCAAACCGTGCTGCTGCCGGCCATGCTCTGGTCTTGGCAGCGATAGCTTCTCGGCCGCCCTGGCCACGAGGAGTCCTCTCTGCCATGGCTTCTCCGCACTTGCGCCCAGCCCTCGCACCACCAACATCCACACGTCCTCTCATTGACCCGAGCTGCGGCCATGCCACGCGCTCTCTTACGTGCGTCCTCGCCAGACCGTAGCCCGGCTTCCATGCCGCAGGCCTGGTGTTTGGGACCAGACCGGCCGGGACCGCGCCGCGCCGCCAGCGCCCGGCGACAGGAGAAAGCACCGAGCACCAAGACGGAGATCCTCGCCGCTTCGCAAGAGTGGGATCTGGGCTGGTACCCAACACGCGTGGCCTCTAGCTTTTCCGGTGCTTTCTTCGTCCCTTCAGGCGCCCTCGCAGAAACTTCAGAGCAGCCGCGCGGGCACAGTAAGTTGCAACTCTGGACTGATCATACTTTCCCGGCGCGCCGCGGAAACCTTGCCCGCATTACCGGGAACCGCAGCCCGCGCCGCACGCTATCTCGTGCCATCAGCGGTCCGTTCCGGCTGCTGGTGGCACTGGAGGGATCGGTGGCGCGTTCGTGCGTGGCTGCGGCGTGCTTCTTATCGTGGTGCGGAGGAACACCGAGGACGCCACCGAGGTGGTGCACCAAAGGGGACGTTGGCAGCGGGAGAGGACTTGGCATGCCACCAACACCGTGATCGAGACTGCCGCCCCCATTGCTGCGTGGCAGGTACTAGCCCCCCATCGGAAAGTCGGCGTCGTCTTGGCGCGCGGCGTCTTTGCGGCGAAGGAGATAGGTAGCATTTCTTGCGGCATCGACAAGCGCGGTCGAGGGAGGACGGGAACGGTCGTGCTGATACGGAGCGATGGCGTTTTTCCAGTGTGGTAGCATCGAGAATGCTGCCAAAGGATCCAGTGGGAATGCACAAGCTACGTCGATGGCACGGAAGCTTCTTGCGTGGAGCCTGCTCTTCTCACCGCTCGGATCAAACCATGCCAGATGTTCACGAGGGAAAGCTTTCTTCTTGAAGGAGCGGCAAAATGTGGAAGAGAGCCTCGCAGAAAGACTTGCGAGTTTTGAAGAATCTGGAAGAGACGAGCGCACGAAGGACTTGACGGAGGACTCGAAGCGATTTCGTCTTCTTTTTTCGAAACATTCATAGAGAAAATCGGCCCGAGAAAGATCACGAACGAACCACTACCCGCTGTGATGCTCCATGTCCATCATGGTTTTCGAGACCTCTCTTTTACAGCGCAAATGCTCCCTGTCTCAAAAATCCAGCCCGTTCTCAGCGTCCCGAAGATGGCTCCTTCAATGACAAGATGCTTCCACAGTCAACCCGGACCCTGGGCTTACTGCCAGGCAATAAAGACGTCCAGGATGCGTCCATATCTTGTAACCCGCATACCTTCACTCCCTTTCAAACGGCTCGTCCAGTCAGTGAGCAACACCAGGTTGGGAAAGCATCTGCGTCGACAGATCAGTAGCCCGCATGGAACAATACAACCTACCCGCAGGGTTCGCCGACTCCGAGGAGGGTCCTGACACTTGGTTCGGACAGTATCACGGGCTGCCTTTCGGACTGCCAGAGTCAGGGGAAGGGGCGCCTTACGCCGCCTCAGTTGCACCAGCACCGTTGTTGGGAGAGGCAGGTCCCACCCAAAGTCCTTTTAGACCTTTCGCAGCAGGACATCCATCGCCCTTCCCCAGTCCCAGTTACGACGTCCCGCCTTTTCCGAGCCCGCGTACTCAACACGCCGGCGCTCTCCACCAGAGCTCTCAAGCGCCGCCGAACCCACACCAACAGCCCATTCCGGACACCGCCGGCGAGCAGGCCCACGACCTCGGGAGCTTCGGGCACTTCGCGAACGCCGACAGCTTCTTCGCGCAGGACCCGATCTTCCACCAGCCCGACCAGCCGCCCTCTCCCCCCCACCAACACACCTCCCCTCCCACGGCCCCCCAACAACCGCCCTCCCCCTCCGCCGCCCACAGCTCCACCATCTACCCCCTACGCCTCCCTCCCCCCACCCACACCTTCCCCACCTCCGCCGCCGCCGCCACCTACCGCGCCTCCCTCCTGCCGCGCACCACGCCCCCCCGCCCGCCCACCTCCCCCACGCTCGCCGCCACGCTCGCCGCGCCGCACCGCCAGATCGCGCGCCTCTACGCCGCCATGACCAACAGCACCGACGTGCACGACAACGCCGGCACGCCGGCTTACCGCCGCTTCGTCGGCAGCGCGACGCCGCCGCACTACGAGGCGCGCGCGGTGGTGGCGGGGTGCTGGCGGGTGCTGGACGCGGTGGTGGAGGGGTGCGCGGCGGGTTTCCGGCGGGCGGCGAGCGCGGAGCTGGGGCGGCGGGTGGGGCGGGGCGGGGACGAGGCCGAGATGTCGTGCGGGGAGCGGCTGGCGGGCGTGTGCGAGGCGCTGCGGCGGGAGAAGACGATCTGCGTGGATGTGTTGGAGAGGGGGAGGGGCGGGTGTTGGGGCTGGTGTGGGCGCCGGGGGCGTACGCGGCGATGAAGCGGGACTACAGGAGGCAGAATGAGGGGAGGGGGGGGAAGAGGAGGGCGGAGGAGGAGGGGAGGCGGCCGGCGAAGCAGAGGAGGGGGGGGGTGCAGCAGGCGGGACCACAACACCACGGCTCGGCTGGCTCGCCCGAACACGAGGCCCGCTACGTTCGAGGTTCGAGCGAGCGCGGCCAAGAACCCGGCCGGAAGCGCAGACGTGGTGGGCAGCGGGAGGACGGCGACGACGTGGCCGGGTCCCGCCCGTCAAAGATCAGGCGGACGGGCCGCCGCGCTGCTGCTGCAACCGCGGGAGGCGTCGAGCTAGGGCTCGCTCGCCCGAACACCGCGGCCGCTGGTGGTGGTGGTGCGATCGGACTCGGCCGGCGTCGACGAACTCCTGCGTCGTCGTCCGGCTTGGACGAGCCTGTTGACGCCGCACGCCAACACGGGCCGCCGTCGCCACGCCCGCCGCCGGCATCGCGCTACGAGTACGCCGACCAGCTCGCCACAGGCTCCCGGCGTGGCGGCAGTTGCGCAAGCGTGGCGCTGGGGGGTGGTGGCGGCGGCGGCGGAGATGACAGGACGGATTCCTTTGGTGCTCCTCTGCACTTCGACGACGGCGACCGGCACAGCAACTACGCGCTGCCGCCGCCGGCGCGGACGCATGCGGACGTGGCAGGCCTTCCAGAACACCCGTTCGCCCTGGGCTCGAACGACGCCGCGCCGGGGCTCGAGCCCTGTGACGGATCGAGGGAGCGCGGCAGCCCGGATCTGAGCCCGGCTACCGTTGCTGGCGGCGCCGTCGCAATCGGCTTCCCGGCGCACCATCTGGCAGCTCCCTTTGGTGGAAATTCTCAGCAGTCGTGGCCCGGACGGGACGGCTGGCGGGCTAGTAGCACTCCCACCGCCGCCACGCGCGCCGCCATCGACACTTGCGCCGATCCGGCCGCGCCGCAGCCCTGGCGTCCCGGGCGGCCGGTCTCGGGCCCCGGCCGCGATGCTCCTGGAGATCCGATTTCCAGATCCGGAACGGCGGCCACGATGCGAGGCCGTGGCGGGTTCGGCGTGGTGGACAGCGAGCCGCCGGCCCTGGTGGGCGAGCCGCGACGAGAGCAGCGGCAGCGCCAGCGCCAGCGCCAGCGCCAGCCTGCTCCTGCGCTGTGGAGCGAGAGCGGCGGCAGCAATTCTGGCGGCGGCTCGTGCTGATGCTGCCGACGCGCACCGCATCCGGGCAGCCGCTCCCTCGCTCCGCGCCCTGCGCGCCTCCTCCAGGGCAGCCCGTAGCGGCCAGGCACCCGCGATCGTCCCTCGCCCTCTTCGCCGCGACGGATCGACCCGAGTCCCCTTCGATTCCACGTGGTGCAGGAAGCACCGATCGACCAGGAGGAATGGCATGCTCCGCTGCCGGGCTTCATGGCTTCTCAGGGTCTTGCGCTTACTTTCACGTACTCGTTGTTGTCTCTCCTTCTCGTTCATACCGTGTTTAGAAAATCACCTTTACGTTCCGTCCCAGGTCCTTTACTCGCCCGCTTTTCTCGTCTATGGTATTTCCGGCAGGCATGGACCGGAGAGTTTCCAAGAACTAATATCAAATTGCATCAGAAATATGGTAATCATACTAAGCCCCACGCCTTACCGCAGGGATAATCGTCATTCCTGACACCGCGCAGGTCCCGTAGTCCGCATTGCACCCAACCAGTACTCGATCGATGACCCTTCCGCCATCAAGACTATCTACGGACATGGAACAGCGTTCATCAAAGGCTCTCTGTTAGGAATCGATAGTGAATTTACATTCAGCTACGTTCTATTTACAAGAAGAAGTTGCTAAGGAGTGGAGAGAGCTACGAGAAATGAGAGACTAAATAGTAGCGCGGCGAAACGATGTTCCTGAACTAGTACTGTGCGTACAAGTCCTTTGGACTCTAACAATACCCCCCTCCTTCCGCTAAGGCGTTGTACAACGGTGTGAGGCAGCAAAGCCGAAAGGGTGGTATTGCTCTCAACTGAAAATCTATGTACGAAGAAGAAAAGGAAAGAAGGTAGAGGAAGGCAGGACAGGTAGATGTACCTAGCGCTGTGCACGTGCCCTGGCACGTGACCGGGTCTCCCTCCTGGTTGCTGGCTGCTGCTGGTTAGTTACCCTACAGTCCATGGTGGTGCTGCCTGAGGGGCCTGACATCTTGGCGGTAAGCTCTGGCTTCATTATGTCCGTAGTCACACGGTCTGGACCGCCTCGTCGGCTCGTAATCTGATTAGTTACATTTGCATTAGCCAAGACGCGTTCATGACTGAAGCCACCGTGGTGCCATTATCCTCGTAATGGGCTTCAGCAGATCCTCCTCAGGCTTTGAGTTTGACGTCAGATCATTAAACCATTTCTTGTCAGTCTCTGCGAAGCTCTCAGTCACCACGGGGTCTTTAAACCATTTCAGAACGGCGTTGATGCGATCGTCTCCATACGCTCAACAACCTTGCGTCCAGGTTCCTTCCCTTGATTCATCCCACGTGTCGATGCATTCCTTGTTTGTGAACAGTTGGAGCAGAAGAGCACCAATGTCTTTTTTCATGCTGGGGTCGGCGCGAGCCAAATCAACCTCGCTCAAGTGGTCCTGGAATTGATGGCTACCGTACCCCTGCAATCGCTCGTTCATTGCCCTATCATCTCCACATAGTGCTTTGAGACACCAAAGGAGAATCTTGATGCTGCCATCTTTAGCCGTGGCATCAATCGTAGCTGGTCTCTTTCCCAGCTTCCGGTTAAAGAAATCCTCGAAACCGAACTTGTTGTGAGGGCTTGCATCCGGTGCGCTCGCGGAAATGCAGTGGCATTGCTTTCTACAAGAAGACTAAGCTAAGGAGAAAAGAGAGAACAGTCAAAACGAGCGAAAGGTCGCTAATAAACACTCGTCGCTACGCATGGACCAACAGTTGCGAGGAGCAACCGCTTCGCTTGCTTCTCGCATGCGCTTCGCCGCAGGATTATCCAAAGGCACCTTACGGTCTAAACCGTCACACTTGTCGAAGAGCCTATCGTCGCAGACTTGTCGAAGGAACCTCCTCACAATGGCAACCTCTGACTTGTGCAATTTCGCACTGATGATACTCGAAGATTCTTCAGACTAGTTCGATTATGTTATCTTTGGCGAAGATACAAGCGGTCTCCTGGGCTATCGAATTCCACTGTTCCTGTCACAGAGGCTGAAGATTCTGTCTATGAAAATCTTAGAATGACTGATGTGGATGAATTTGGTTTCGTCCTGGGAACCCCAATCGACTGGGCATACGAAAGTGCTACTCAGACCTACGCCAATGGAAAATCTCAGACACTCAGTGTTGCCAAAGCATTGAATGGTTCCAGCACGATCAACGGTATGCATTCGTCGACTCGAGATAATGGTGCACTAAACAATTGACAGGCGTGTATTACGCCCGAGCTCAGAATGTTGAGGTTGACTCCTGGGACGCCCTGGGTAACGGCGGATGGATATGAGCGGAGATGCTCCCTGTCACAAGATGTTTGGAAAAATTCAGCCTCCCACATTTGAGCAACAGGCCATTTGCACCACTCACCTTCCCGAGTTCCATGACACTGGCGGCCCATTGGCTGTGGGATGGAACGCTGAATGTGAAAGACACCATAACAGACATCATCAAATGAGATTCGCGATTCTATTCGTGTTTTCTACAACCCGGATCTCACCCTCATGGTCGGTTGTGCCTCTGGCGAACATACCTAAGACAGCGAGCTCATCCATGCTTACTACTGGCCTTTCACTGATCGCAAAAGCTACCACCCCTTCCTAAATACTGAAGCCCAGAAGCTGGTCTGAGATGATATTGGAAGGCATCTGGCATGCACATCGCGGGAAGCAAGACGGGGGAGTCGCGCACCATCTACGCCAACGAGGGAATTTTTTTTCTCTGCCAGCGCTATTAGGACGCCCGTTCTCCTCGAGCTTTGCGGCGTCGGTAAGCCATTCATCCTCACGGCGATCGGCATCGCCGTCAAGATCGATCTCCCTGCCGTCGACGAAAACTTCCAAGACCAGCTAGACTTCAACACGAAGCTATATGTTGCCATGACGAAGTACATGCGCAAGTAATATGATACGGCGCCGCTAGGCGACCTGGTTGCTGAAGAGACTACGCCTGGTCTGGAGGCTGTGCCGGCTGAGGCAGGTGATGAGGAGTGGACGAAGTGGGTTCATGAGAACTGTAAGTGACACGAAAACGTCTTCGACGCTTTGATACTGATATGCAGACAGATCGCTCGAGCTTCTATTCTGTTTGCGCTACTGCCATGATGTCGAGAGAGTTTGGTGGCGTGGTTGGTTCGCACCTGCAGCTTTCTGGTGCTAGCAATGCCCGTGTTGTTAACGCTGGTGTCGTACCGTTGCAGGACTGGAGCCCCGTTCGGACTCATGGTGTAGAGAATATTCAGTGATACTAGAAATATGTTGAAAGATAAGCCATGCCGTTGAACAGCAACTCAAAATCTTCAGGAGAGGCAAAATTGCTGGGACGCAAGGCAGTTTTTTGCTTAAAAATCAGACTGGATTCCAATCACGGCAACGGACAAAATCCCCCGGGCTCACCGCCCTCATGACACGACGATGTCACCATCACGCGATCCCCGAAGCGCCCCCACCGGTCAAACAAAAAAAAAACCCCTTGCCTTCCAACAACATCTCCAGCCCTCGACCGGCCATAACCGCGCAGTTCCGAACACAAGCGACCTCGATCCTCGACGCGCAACATACACGTGTCCGATCCGCGGAAGCGTCCAACGGCGGGGTCCAGCTAATGATCTTGTCTCAGAGCGCGCGAGTGAAAAGTTAAATCCTTCGGCAACCTTCCAATTTAGTGTCCGGGACTGCCGGATTCGGCAGCAGGAGCGACCTCCGCAGCCACGTCGGAGACCACGATTGGGTGCAAAACGCGCATAAAGAGGAGTCTGGGGCCGCTGTTGGGAAGTCAAAAATTTCCTGATTGGCGGAGAGGGGGGGCTTGAGGGGGACGTGAGGGGATGGGCGGAACCGCAATGCAGAGGGCGGGATGTCTCGTGACTAGTCAAAATGGGAAGAGGTTGGCGCCCAAATGGTATGTGGAGGAAGAGGAGGAGACGGCGAGAAGTGAGGCGGCTGGCGGCAGGGCGGCTAAACAGAGGCGAGGAGCGTGTCGTCATATGTGGTGCATTTTCGGGCCGCGACGCAGGGATGCCGCGGATCCTTGAAACCCGGCCGGATCTGCCTTCGACGCCAAAAGCCTAATTTCAGCCCAATTGGAGGCCTTACTAGTTGGTAGCGTGGAGGTAGGTACGCAGCATGCCAAAGTGCTTGTCCTTCTCATTTGGGTGATCGTCACTGAGTAGCTGCTGTCCGCCAGAACGCTCTCCACCATGCAATTTCGCACCACAGACTGGATGGATGCAGTTGCAATGAAAGAACAATTGATAAAACTCCAATACGCCATCCTCCAAAGCATGCTCTCCATGAGGCTGCAGCCCTGTCGGGCGCCTGAACAACAACTTATTCATGTGTCCTGCACGAAAATAATCCAAAAGTGACCTCAGCCGCTCACAGGACAAATGCTTCGTCTCTGCCATGCGTGATCGCACATCACCAACCCCTCAACGACCCCGAACGGGCGACGCCTCCCACTCGTGATACTCAACGCGGCGCTTCGGACGCGAACGGGAGCGCGAGACGCCCCTCGACCTCGACCGCATCTGGGAACGCGAACGGCGACGCGACCTCCTGTCGTACTCCTCGTCGTCGCTCTCCTCGGCCTCCTCCTCGTTCGCCTTGCGGGCCTGGTCCGTGAACTCCGTCTGGCGCAGGACGCGCTTCAGGAAGTCGACAGCGTAGAAGCCGGTGACAGCGGCCTCGGCGATGGGCAGCTTGCCGTTGGCCTTGAGGCGGCCGTTACGCAGCGCGCCGAACAGCCCGCCCGTGACCGCCGCCGTCGCGCAGCGCGCCCCCTTCTGCCCGTTCCAGGGGCCCGGCTGCGCCCGGCACCTGACCGCCTCGACGGCTGCCGACATGGCCGCCGCTTTGCACGCTTTGGCGACGGTGTACTTTTCCTCGTCCGCTCCCTTGTTGTACGCCTTCGGCGCCTTCTTGCGGGGTGGTGGGGACAGGGAACGCTCCTCGCGGGGGGTCTGGGCGCCACGGCGGATCATGCGCCGGCTGCGGTCATCCTCCTCGTCCGAAAAGTCCGACTCCGTCTCGCTGTCCGTGTCGTAGTAGTAGCGGGCGCGGCCGCGGACGTGTTGCTTGGGGTATTCTGGCGGTGGACCCGCTGGACCGCGAGGGGGCGGGGGGCGGTTGGGTCCTACAGTTGGGCTTGGACCTTGGTACGGCCGGTATGCCTGAGAGTATTCCGGCCGGGGAGGAGCGGGGCCATATTGGTAGTCCATTGGGAGGTGAATGACGCGTGAAGAGGAGACCGGGATGCCTGATCTCGTAACCCGATCTGAAGACGCCAGCTTGAATACTGAAGAAGATCCGCTGCTGGGAGGCAAGAGAAGGGGACTCGATGAAGAGAAGACGGCGGGAGGCAAAGATCAGGCGATGGCTTTGAAGTGATACCGGAGAAAGAGATGGGAGCTGAAACTCGAACAGCAGAGATGGCGGAGAGGTGCTGGTCTTTTCAACAGTCAGGAGATGAGCCTGCTCCATGGCCGAAGCACAGACACGTGTGTCCAAGACGTTCGAAGTTGGCAGTGACAAGACGCGGCACCGAGTCGAGTATTCCCCGATGAGGACCTCCATGCTCGATCATCGCGATGGACAGTATAAGCCGTTTCCCCCGCAAAACGCATTAAGATTGCTCAAGGCCGCTGCTGCCGCGAGCCTCCAGCAAGCCACGTCCCAGGACGAGGAAGCCGCGGCGGCGGATGGCGCATGACGAGCCGCGGGAGATCCACAGCGTCATGTGCGTGGAAAAAACAAATACGAGCCCCGAGTCAGGAACGCGCTCTTGTTGTTGCAGAAGGCTCGGCCCAGGCGCAGTATGCATAGCCTCCCGCCATGAATGCTGCCATGGACGATCGGGAAATTTGGTGTTGTCGTACGACAGCGGTCAACAATGTACTGGCAGGTACCTAGGTCACGCTGAAACTGGGGTAATCTCGGCCCTCTCACTGGCTGCCCCGGAGAGCTGCTCATGATTCAGTCGGCAGCCCGCTCTGCATTGCTGACATTCCAGCGCCGCGGGAGACGTGATGCGGCGCGTACAAAATCAAGGTAGCTCTTCTGACTGCCGAAAGCTTCTGTAGTGGCCTTTCACCGGTGTTGACGTCACAGAGACGGTACCTGTTTAATGTACTTTTGGCGGCCAGGGGTGAAACGCATACGCGCTAAGTGTGTTGGACCTCAACTCCTCCGCCGGCGCTCCCGCCCGGAAGCCCAGCCGCAGAAGCAACGGTTAGCTTTCCGTAAGGGTCCGAGTGGTCATCTTGCTGTCGACAGATGGGCGCGGTCTGGCCACTCAGTGCGTGGTGCCTATTGTCGGTGGTGATGCGGATGCTGGGAGATGCTTGAACGTCTGCCCGAGCTTCGCTTTTTGCCTCCTTTGGGTTAGCCCTCTCTGCCGGTCGCCTCGCCATCCCCGCCTCCACGCGCGTCCACCTGCCTCCCCCCACAGCCTACTCGCCCTACTTTATCTTAATGCTCGCCCAAATGACTGGCAGGTGACTGCAGCTTGTATGGACAGACAACAGCTGAATCTCAAAATAGGACTATTCCAGAGCGACAGTCATCGAAATGCCGTGCCACAGGCGCGCGGCACAGCCAACCAATCGCCTGCGCGGGATACTCTTCCTAGTCCTGGAAGCAAAATTCATTCGCAATTAATGCCTTCCGTCGGAAATTGATTGGAAGGGAATGGTTCGGCCGTGCCCCTTTCTTGCCCACATGTGGCGAGAGCGAGTTCCGCAATAAGGAAGATATGCCGGTCCGTTGACGTATTTGGAAATGATGTACCAGTTGTATATTCCTCGGATGCTTTTGGGCACTAATCTCTTCACCGTGTCATTTAGGTGCTTCCCCACATCCAACGTTACCTGATGTACACGAACTTGCTTTTTTCAGTCCAGATTGGCCTCCCGTACTCGCTAATCTCGATCACTACACTGGCGCGTCCAAAGTCGGCCCGTAGATCACGACACATGTGGTGAGCGTGTGGTTGCACTCAACAGTGAGCACATGAATCGGTCTGCAGACTCACTTTACTGTGAGAGGTTAGGGCCCTGGTTGCGAGCGCCTGGCCTCGTCGTCTTGCTGGATGATGTTTCTCGATTCACAGGAGAGGCAGCGTTCTCGCAGTGGGTAAATTACTTAATCACTCCAAATTATAAATATTATTTCAGCAGCTTCTCTCAAAATTGTTGAGACCATGCTACCCTGAAGCGGAACATGTAGTCATCGAGCAGGAGGTGAGCGCGAGGCGGGTGAGCTACGGCAAAGTCTTCTGTGCTGTCATCTGGCCATAGTAACATCCCGCACTCGACACTATGCACGTTCCATGTGAAACACTGACTAGCGAAGGCTCTGAAAAGTGATCCTTGAAAGTCTCCGCATGATTGGTTCTTTCTGCGTGATCGAATGTGCAACGCATATATTGCTGCAGCCTGCAGACACAGCTGACATGCTCACTTGCGCTGCCGCCGTCGAAAATGCGCCTCAGGTAGGTAAGCATGTCTTGACTCAGTGCACTCACGGCATCTTTTTAGGTCATCCGATAGGGTGTCATGTGCGATCGTTGTCCATGTTGTCGATTTCCTGCTGGACTTCTGACAGGCAAGCAATCGACCAGCCTCAGAATCCTCTGTAGGCGCTCTCCGGGTCAGTCTCCTCCCCCGTTGATTACATCTCATCTGACATCCCTCTCCACTCCGTAGATTGCCTGTTCAGTCACTTGCTTAGAGCGACACAACCACGTTGCGCCACAGCGCTTCGTCTCGCTCGTCAAAATCACTTCCCTTACGCTCCCTCCTTGAACGAGTAGGCAAAACAATTTCGCCGCTTCCTCTTCAATATGAGGTTCGCCAGTCCAGAAACCATCATGCCGATTCGATCGACTTCATCGCGCAACGCTAAGTACACAATTTCTTGAAGCTTCCACTTCAGATACATTGGGTTTGAGAGCCCTGTAGTCCTTTGGTAAAAGCAGGACGGGCACAGAATAATGAAAGTCAGAAAGGATACCAATCTTATTAGAGAACAGTCTCATTCATTATACTTGGGCCACCGAACTATCAAACAGATGCATATTGTCGGGTCAAGAATAAGGCTAATAAGGCCAGAGCTCTCGTAACTTTCTGACAGTCACTTGCCAACCTCGACATATCGGTAATGCGGTTCCGGTGTTACTCCGTCGATCCACTCCATCCAGAAACTTTGACGAATTATTTCATCGGTGTATCAGCTCTCAGGCATCTGGAGGACTATGCGCTCGTGAAGACCTGAATATCTCACATCAGAGTTTCCAGCCGGGCGTCCTCACACAATCTTGTTATTACAAAACTGTATCACAACGCAATGAGCCCGACATGCCATCACAGTAGTTCGATTAGACGGATGGCTCTCAACTGGTGAGAGATACATGGATAAGGGGATCGTCTCGTACCAAATGTAGTGTTGTGACGGAGGCAAGTGAGCCATCACGGTATAAGGGCAAGATCCACGACAAAATCACTATGTCGTAGCGGCACACAACAATTCAACCTACAGAACTTAAGTTATACCGACAGCTCCCGGAAATTCCAGTTATGACACTTACTGTGCGACACTTCTCAAGAGGCTCGTATTTTTAAGGTCCCTTTGCAGAGCCTCGCTTCTGCCTGGCCTAAGATCGGAGCGCTAAGTCCTCTGTGGACTCCATTGCTCCGCAGGGCATTCTAAGTAAAATTCTGACCATATCTGTAGACTTAACAAGTATTCAAACAGCGTACTGGGGGTTTAGTCACGAATCTGTTTGCCCCAATGAAGCGGCTTGCCGAAGTACCGCCACTGGAGTCTGGCCCGGAGATAAGATCGACGTGACACTACCACACAAGTGGCTGAAAACACGCTGATCCCGATCGACTAGCGCACTATGCGAGTCTGATCGGTAAAGGTCCTTATCCAGACATCAGCTCATTTTCATTTCATCCTGGATGACTGTGTGGTGCATGTAGGATTTTAAATCCAACAACTGACCTTTTGCGCTTAGTCTCGAGATAATGGCTTGCTATATTAGCACGAGTGTTCGGGTAGAAGTGATAGAATTTCTTGAAGACGCAATGAAGGAATCATAATTTATCACCATGAAAACGGAGGGAGCGATTGACATCAAAGGGGCTGTGATTCGAGCTACGGAAAGATTTTCGGAGGATATCTGAATTCTACTCTGGGAAGCTTGGCTATCAAAAGATCCTATATATGGCACGGCACCCTGCCAATGAAGATTCTGTTAACCCCGGATTTAACGGGGACCAAATCCAGCAGTGGCCTTGGTGCTGAAGACCTTAACAAAAGGTTCCTTTTCCAGGCCGCCGGCAGCCTCAGAAGCGGCGCGAGCCTTCTGCGAGTACTCAGTCTTCTGGTGGGCCTCCCAAGCCTCCTTGCTCTTGTACCTGGAGATGTGATGTCAACAAGTAGACCCTCTATGGTAGCTAGAGTCCCCGGGTAAAAGGGTGAACGCGGTAGACATACTGCTGGAAGATGATGAACTCGCCATCCTCGTTCTCGTGGATGCGGAAGACAAGGCAGTCGGGCTCGTTCTTCTCGACCTCGGCGGCGAGGCGGGAGAAACCCTCGAGAGCCTGATGGTATGAATGAGAATACGCAGTCTGCCTGGAATGGTAGAATGGGACGTACAACGGCCTTGTGCTCAGCCTTGGGGGTGACGATGGCAATAACGCTGATCTCAGACATTTTGAAGGTGGTGGTAAAGGCTTCTGATAGAAGTGTCAAGACTGTGGCGGTTGTGGTTGCTGATGTGTTTGAATGCGATGTGATGATATCTTCAGGTGTGGGAAACTCCCACCAATTTATACTCCAACGCTCGCCACGTAACTTGGACTCCCACAGCCCAGACCGCCACTGGGGTGCCATTTGAAACTCGCAGCACGCCGCCCGAAACCTTCTCTCGCAATCGTATCCCCTACTCAGGCCGCGTATAGCAGTACGGCTATGTTGTGTGCGGCCCGCGGGAACAACAAGCCGCTTGCATCTGGATAAATCGGCGTGAGACATCCGGCAGCATCCGCACCGCAATGCAAGCCACAAGCCAAGCCTCTTGCGCGGCGCAGCTGCTAACTTCAGGGTCCATATCGGTACTGTGGTGGCACGATGTGGCTGACCGGTGAGGCAATTGAGCCATCTCCACCGCTTGGCAGAGATCTGGGCTCTGCAAAGCGTTGTGGAGAATGAGCGAGCATAAGTCGGCGGTGTGGAGATGGAATGCACATGTTCGGATTTGACCCGCGCAATCCGACTCGGGATCGCGCTTGGCGGCTCGGGATGATCCCGAGAGCGAGATGCGTCTGTGTGTTGGAGGCTCGAGCTCGGGCCGAATCTGGAACTATGTGGGGCTGTGTCTCTGGTGCTTTGGTAGCGGGGTATGTATTGAGGGGCTTGTGGCGTAGGATAAGGGTTATGCTCAGAGTTCCGGGTGTTTTGGACCCGGCATCGTGCAAACTATGTCAGGGGGCTCACTTTGCCAACATCTCAATCGATTCCAAGCGATAAAGGTCAAGGAGATATTAATTGCGAAGCGGAGACATGTGTTTGCAAGCATATTGACTCGGCTCGCACCGGTTCTGATGTCCACTCGATCTCGAGATTCGTATTTTCTCACTTCAGATAAATGTCTTGATTGAACGAGAAACAAAAGTTGAAAGACTGCGCTATAAATTCTTCTAATCATGACATCTCTCCGGATTTGGAATGATGTGAGAATATATGTATGATGGCGGAAGCCCTTTTTTACGCATTTTGGAGTTAAGCCTAAGCGAGGACTCAGTACCGCTCAGTTTGTGTGGTCGAGTCAGTGGGCATCGTCGGGGAAGGGTAGTTCTGATCCCGTGACTCGTGAGCTCGCTTCGACATCCGCTCCAGTTAGCCGCTAAGACGAGGCTGTAGAGACACTCAGCCATTTTGATCCACTCCACCGGCCGGCAACTACAGGGGAAGGGCGGCTTTCAATTCTCCATATTTGGCCTTTAGCGTTAGGACTGGCTGCTCGTATGCTCTCTGTAACGGTAGGCTCCTTCCACTAAGCTTCGGAGTCGCTTAGCAGGTTGGTGGAAACCGAAGGGTTTACCTTGAAGAGACAAGAGGAGGATGGCGGTGCAAAGAGTAAAGTATCACGTGATAGCGCGGTGCGCAATGAGCTTGTTACCTCCAAATCAATAGGGTTTGAATTGGAACTTTGAGTTGACCACGAAGGGTCAAATGTCTGGCTAAAGGAGCGTGGCTATATACTACTAAGAAAGTTATATCAATCTGGATCATTAGACTGAATGGATCAGCCCGAGAGTTGGATCAGTGCCAAGGCTTTTGATCCAACGTGTGGGTTGCACGTGATGTTAGCGCTAGCCACCTTCCTAGTTTCCGACACTTGTCGGTATGAAGCGGTCGCCATGTTTACCTGTTCCGCGCCCGCTTACCTTGTCTTCTCCGGGATTCTAGCTTCCGTCCCTCCGTCCCTATAGGTCTTCTTCCCGTAGGGGATTCTGTCTTGCGCCTTGCCCCGTGACTTCGTAGTCCCTTGGGGTCCTGTTTCCCGTACGGGCTCCTCGCCCTTAGGGTCATAAAGCCCGCTTCCTTGGAGGTTCGTAACACTCTCTTAGCTTGATACGCGCAGGCTGTCATCGTGATCCCGTGGGAGAGTCAAGTTAAGTTTCTGAACAAACGCCATTAGCTCTAAATTAAATCAGGGCTTGTCTATCCATCAAATATAGGGAGAAACAAAAGGAAGATCTATTTAACAGTACGCTACCATCCAGGGAAGAAGTGGATTAAAGAATACAATGGCGTCATAGTTTGTACACCTGCAAGGATCAGTTCGATGACACTGGTAAGGGCAGGCACCGCGGAATACCTGAGACTCCTACACCATCTGGCTAATAAATCCCCTCATACGAATTAACTCTTTTACTGCGGACATTCGAGAGCCGGGTTCTATCAATTGGTCGTGAGAACCGACCCTCCGCCAGCGCGGCTTTGGAGCGGGGATTTTGGGTTGACCTTCAATCCGCTTTCGACGCATATCGGGTGGATGCATGCTTGAACTCGTACATGATTAAATCACCGTGATCAAGACATGTAGAACTTTTCGTAGTTCTGCGGCGTGATCGGCTCCCCGGAGCAACCTCTTGTCTGGGCAAACGAAGAGATCAGTGATCGTAAGCCGGTCACGACATCTGTATAAACAAGGGTTGTTTGGGTTCCCTGCAGAGATGCTATCGGATTCTCAAAGCGAATCATAAAGTGATCGAACTGAAGATCCGGCTGGTACGTGTTGATCCAGCGATCATGAATGGGCATGAGAACGCGTGGCTTGAATCACGACGGAGTCGGACGGCGACCACAGGCCGATTGTTCTGTTGCCGCAATCCTCGATCTTATCAGCGCGAATCTTTATAAGAGGGACTGTCACGGGGCCACCCTCGATGATAAAAGTGCAGGTTCTGTCAATATGGTAGCGAGGAAATGAAGATGTGACCAGACTCACCGTTTCATACAAAACGTAAACATCCAACACGGAGCTCCGAAAGTAGGTCGGAATTTGGAGAGTTGTCTCCCGAAATACATCTTCAATGGTCCACAACATTGTAGGCAGTTGAAGTGATCATGCAAACACGTCTGTCATGCATTTGATGCTCTTTTGCGCGCGGACGGCTACTTGAGCTCCATCCGCCGGGGAACTGCATGAAAGGCCGAAGTGAAAATTCGAAATCTCAGCTGGGCTGCTGCGAAAACTTTGCAATCAGACAAGGCTGTGAGGCGGAGTTGCCTTGGACTTCACCGTTAAAAGGTGCATGTAGCTATGACGTATTAGGCCAAGCGGCGGGTGATCGGCGGGCAGGGGGACTTCAGGAGCTCCGGATTCTGTGCGCGCCCACGCTCTCACCGTGCACCTCCGCCTCCGCCCTGACACCTCGCTTCCTCAACTCCTCGAGCGCCCACGGCTGCCACGTCAAGATGAGGGTCTCAATCACCGCCAGCATCGGTCTCTTCGCTGCCGCCGTCTTTGCTCACGGCGAGCACGGTGTCCCTGAGGTACCCGCCGACGCCGACTGGGCCACGCGCCACATGGCTGGTAAGCTCGCCTGCCATTCACTCACTCGCTGGCGGAGCCTCGCGATGTGATCTGGAAGCGTGTCGCATCCTGCAGCGCGCAATTGGGGTGCCCATCACAGCCGCACGCTGCCAAATCACCTCTTTCATCCCTTATCCTGGATGCGCTCGTACTGTCAACACCCGGACCAACTGGCTGACCGCTTGCAGAGGAGCACCACATCACCTCCTTCGATGCCGGAACTTTCTTCGCCCTCCACGATTACGACAGCACCGGAAAATGGTCGCCCGACGATGTCCGCAGAACGTACGGCCTGCTGGACGAGAGCGCAGCCACCGTTCCACAATCCAAGAAGGATGAGGTCGTGAAGATCGTGTTCCAATTGTTCGACAAAGACGACAGTGGCGATATCAGCAAGGACGAGTACATCGAGACAACCAGTAATGGCGTCAAGCTGCCAGACTTCGGTACTGGCCCAGGTCACCATGGTGATGACGAATATGAGTATGAGTATGTGGTCCATATCCTCAAACGAGAAGCTTTGCCATTTTTGGGCTTCATATTGGCGTGGAATATGGCTTGGAAGCGTCATGTCTATGGCCATGTTGAGCTCAAGTAGGCATGGAAGATTCATGGCTAACGCACCTCTCAGAATCCACCATTTCGAAAAGTACCACGGCGGAGATGACGTAAAGGAGGAGGATTTAATTCACCCGGAGGACGTAAGACTTACCAAATCTCGCCATGTGGCCCAATTAACTGAAGGTTCCTCAGATTGCGCACTTCGCGAAGCACGACCGACTAGACGAAGAGGCCGAGAAGCTGGAGGCGCAGGAGAGGCTGAGCATAGTTGAGGCAAACATCCCGGCGAAGTTCCGACGGAATTAGATACTACTTACCCGTGTCTTCTAATAGTATCTGCGTCGCGTCTCATCACACCCGTTATATGACATACTCTTTGCGACCGAGCAGCGGATGTGGGATGAGGCTTACCTGGTGCTTGTGCTGGCGGTTGCAGCTATCTTCGTCTGGTCCATTCTAATGACCGGAATCTTCGAATGGCTGCGCTTCAATAGCCTTGCTCTTCGAGAAGCCGTCGGGCACATCTTCGAAGCGCAGGCGCATGCGCAACGGGAAACGCTCCAGGAACGCAACGAGCGCTGGGCACGGGCAATGCCTGATTGGCTCGACATGCGGTTCCTCGATATCGATCCCCTGCAGGACATCAACCATCGGTGGGCTTCCTACCCGCTAACACAATCCGTCCTGGGCTGGAGCCTCCTGATTTTCATTTCTGCGATCTCGATTATTCAGGCGTTCCACGGCTGACCAGCAGATGACTGCAGGCCCTCTCGGCGCAGGTTTGGGTTGCGCGGCATGACGCATGTACTGCACGTTGGAAATGAGGTACAGAGCGAAATTGACTGCTTGGGACACTTCTTTTTTCTTTGATCTGCGTGCATTCTTTTTCTGTCCACTTTGGCTTTGCCGGTGAACCTCAGTCGGCAACTGCATAGGGGATCGGCGGACATGCATGCGATACCGAAGCGTTGCTAATAACATCGCCAGCGTTGGCATCCGGCGTCTCCCGGAGCACGATTGCTAATGCGATCGCGGACGCAGCAACGGGATGTTCTTGGCCCACTTGGGCTGGCCGCCAGCGGGCGTAGTGGTCTGATGAAGCCATTGCATCCATGCCGGCCAGCAAGCTTGGCAGGTCCTCGTGATGCAGCAGCAGGCACGGCGCGAGGTAAATACCCGACGAGCTCAGGATACCCATCGTCTGCACGTCCCAACAATCGCGCGCAATCGCATGGAACAGGTCGTTTTTGCATGCCTCGGGCGCCGGAAAACACGTCGCCCGAGCTGCGATTCGATAGCCGATATGGTTGTTGCGCAATGCCTAGCAAAGCTACCCCTGCAGGCGCGAGCGCAATAGCGCAGCGTCTGACGTCATGCATTGGCGGATGGTCCTCCGTGTCGCTGAAGAAAACTGGGATCTAAGCCTGCCCCGCCCCCGCGATGATTTGCGTGTTTTCCGCGTGGCTGAGCTGCCTTTGAAACATTGAAGTCCTCTCCGCCTGCCGTTCGTCGTCCTTGATTTCTCTTCAAAAGACCCATTGCGGCTCCCGAGTACCTGTTTCACCCTCGGCTGTCACTTCCTTGCCGCTGCTCGTCAGATCTGGTCCTCACATACCGCCTGCTATACCCACAGACAGATCCAGCCTGTCGGATTCTTCCTCAATCCGGTGATCTTCGAAGTCGATCGGCCAACGTCAGCAGAGGATTACACACCGGTCGCGTAATTTCTTGAGCACCAACACCTCAGAGCTGCCCTCTCCAGTTCTTGTCCAGCATCCCACCTATTTTACCACACGACAATACACATCCCCAAGCTTAACGAGCGCAAAGCTCGAGTGTTGCCACAATGAGCGCAGGCGTAAGTCTCACACCCTCCGCACAACTTGCGACCGCCATTGCGAAGCCAACTTTGCGCAGCGAGCCTTGCTCCTGCGCTGATGTTTTCGCAGTAATGCCTACTTTTACTCCACAGCTTCAATCTCGACGCAAGTCTACAAATCATGCGTCGGACCCTCCGGAACTCATCTTTTGATGCACGCGCAACTGCAAGATGCTAATACTGGCATTGCCACAAAGGAAGACATCATCCTCTACATCGTCGCCATATTCCTCCCTCCCATCGTCGTTCTAGCCAAGCGTGGCTGTGGTGGGAGCTTCTGCTTGAATATCCTTTTGACACTGCTGGGCTGGATTCCCGGCGTTATTCGTGAGTGCCATACTTTCTTTTTATGCGCTACTAAGCGGTACTGAGGCGGGAGATTTGTTTATCGGGTTCTTGGTCCTGGGAATGGGCTGAATGAGGTACAACAGATGCATGGCTCGTCGTTGCCGCCTCTCCGCGAAAGCGAGTCGTCTACAGGCGTACCGCTTACGCCCCACCTCCAGCCGCTTACCACCGACGGTCGTACGTGAGCAGGCCAGCACCGAGGCGCAGGTACTACTAAAGCCCACATAAAACGAAATGGTCCAGCTCTGGAGAGCAGGAAAGGTTAGGTCAATTGGAGCCACAGGCCAATGGGGTTTTGCTCAACGAGACCATGAGACTTGGAGTAGTACGGGTGGAGTTCTTGGAGGGTACGGTAGGTGTTTTTCGGACTGGATAGAGGCGGCTGTTTGGTTCTCGAGATTGATGAACTTCTGTTCCTTCGTCTATTGTCGCCTGTATCATTCTTCACCCGCAGTCCCGAGTATACCCTTGAGATTGCGCGACACTGTATTGTAATGCTTGGAAAGCTGTCATCTCAGGAGGTAATGATTCTACGAACGAAGGCTCGCGCTATATCTTACATTTCTCCTCAACACTCCCACCTGGCACCGCTTCCAGGAACATGACCCAGACATCCACACCACTCCGCTGCCTCCTCACCTCATCTCCAATCCCCTCTAACCCCGCCAGCAACGCCTCAGCCGCAACCCCCGCCTCCCTACTCGCCCTCCCAAGCCCCTCCAAATCCGCCGCACGTCCCGCGCCCCGCGACTTGACCACGCCCCAAAGCTCCCCCAGCGCATCCACGCACACCAAATCCGTCTAAACACCGCGTCAGCGCTCTGTCATCCGAACGGGCCACGCCGCCACTCACCCGCCGCACCGCCTCCGCTGCCCACTGACACGCTTTCAGCATGGCCGCGATTACTCTTGCCGCCGCTTTCCCCGCCTCCGCCGCTAGCGCCGCTATCGCCGGCAGTCGCGCCTCCACCGCGTCGAGCGTGCGCGCAAACGACGCGGCCGCGCACGCCGTCTGGAGCCGTGCGTCTGGGCTGCTGCCTCGCTTCGGCTTGTTCTTGTTCCTGGACTGCTGCGCGCGCAGCCCGGCGTGGAGGTGGGTGGGGATTCTGAGCTCGGGCGCTAGGAGGGTGTGGTGCAGCTCGGTGCGCGAGGAGGCTTTTTCGAGGAGGCGGGTTGCGGCGAGGATGTCCTGGATGTGGGAGGGGAGGGAGGGAGGGGTGGTGGCGAGGTGGGGGGTTTGGGCGGGGGTGGTGAGGGCGGCGTGGAGGTGGGTGAGGGCGAGGGTGGCGGGGTAGGTGGCGTTGCGGGCGGAGGAGAGGGCGTGGAGGTGGGCGGCGATGGGGGCGTGGAGGGCGAGGAGGTGGTGGAGGGAGGTGGTGGCGAGGGTGGAGTAGGCGGTGGGGTGGGTTAGGGCGGTGGAGGTGAAGGGGGTGGTGGCGGTGGAGGCGAGGGGTGGAATAAGGTGGCGGGGAGGATGGAGGTGAGGAAGTGGAAGCGGCTGGGGGGCGGGGAGGTGTGGGTGCGGGCGTAGGTGCGGAAGCGGAGGTTGTGGAGGCTGGCGCCGAGGAGGAGGTGGAAGGCGCAGAGGCAGATTAGCAGGGTGATAAAGAGGCCGCGGTGTTGCGTCCAGGCGGATGGCGAGGCGGATAGTGAGGGTTGCTGAATGGTCCTTGGTGGTGGAGCGGACGATGTGCCGCGTCGACAGCAGGAGATGGACTCGCTCCGCAGACGTTGGCGCCGGATGAATTCGTGAACTGGGAGTTCGTTTTGCTCGACCTGGTTAGTGGACATGGTGAATTTTTAACACGTCTCCGAATGGCGTGGGTCAAAAGAAATGACCGAAGATGAGCTTGGTTTCTCAGATGCTAATAGCCATGATCTTAACTTTTTCCTCTATTGCCGCTTTGTTTCTGGAATTGATCGAAAACAGCGCTTGGCGTGGAGGAGCTTTCGTAGGACAGCTTCTTTGTCGCTGCAGATCCGAGCGCTGATCACAAGCGAGTGAGATAAAATGATGTGACCTGGCAATTCTGCAGCCGCTGAAAGCCTGTCAAGCAAATATCCGGGCGCACATAGTTGTGGGAGGTGATCAAGGGATTCGACACGAATACTTCATAGCTTCGGAGCAAAGATTTTGGTAAATCAACCTGCATTACCCGTAGCACGCGGGGACAGAGTCCATGGAGAGAAGCCAAACACTGCTGGGCAACGGGAAAACGAACGGAGAAGATGCATGTTGGTGGAGAGGGAGCGACGCGACCCCACTGCCTGACTAATAAGCTCGTAATGTGGGTCTGCATCTGACTCGCCCCAGAAATCTTGGCGCAAAAAGTCCGGACGATCCTCACGACGGCGGAGCTGCAGCTTCGCTCCCACAACACCGCCGCCTTCTCCCCAGAGCATGCCCAAAAGATGAGCAAGCGAACAGCCCCGGCCGTCGATGCAGAGGTCCAGCCTGAGAAGCGCCTCCCCAAGCGCCAGAAGCTCGACGCGCCTCGAGGCCCTCCTCCAAAAGCCGAGGAAATCCACTCCTCGCGTCAGCTTCAGCAGCTGCTCGTTTTCCAGCAGGACAACACCCAGCAGTTGAGAAACGGTACTTTTGAATCATTCCCTCGTCCATCGCACGATCTGACACTCACGCGCAGGCATTCACAGTCTCAAGGTCTTCCTCGAATCGATCCTCTACCCCAGCGACGAGTACGCCGTTCCCCGACTGAGGGCTATTCTCCGAGAATTTCTCGACACGCAAAAGCCGCGCACTGCTGATCAAGATGCGCCCTTCTTGTCAAACGTCATCCAGACCTGGAGCTTTGCGTCCCAATCCAATAACGAACAGCTCTCCTCCGCCGTCATTGCCGTCCTCGCCCTCCTCTTGAAAACGTTGTCCAGCAATCTGGAACTGCGCGAGTATGGCATCCAGCTCTGCCGCACAATCCTTCAAGTATCACAATTGAAGCTAGTTGCCCGTGGACTATCTGCGTCGAAGCACAAGGACTATGTCATATCCCCCTGCTTGCGGTTGCTGACCGAGATCGTGTCTTTCGACGGCGGCGCAGTCGCAAAACATGTCTACTCCAAGCGCGACTTTACCTTCGATGCGAAGATCCTGGCGCGAAACCTCGGCATCCGGAGGACCGAAGAAGATGCAGCGAAGGACAAGCGGAGACCAGCGGTGCGCACGAATGCTGTCAAGTACCTCTTGGCGCATTTCAGGAACCAGGAAGAGGGAGCCAAGATCGACATTCTCAAGCATGGCATTGTTGTAAGGGCACTGTTCGACCACATCAGAGACGACCCGCCTGAGATTGCGACCGAGATCTTGGAGGTCGTGAAGTCTCACGTTATCGCCGACAAGGAAATCCCAAGAGCGAGCAAGAGCTACATGTTTTCGGACCGCGCGCTGTCGAACATAGCCAGCTTGTACAGGGTGGAACAGCCGCTGGAGGATGATTCGGATGAGAAGTCTGTCGATGTGTTTGCCCACCGATTCTTGCTGCATGTTTGCCGATCTCCCGAAGCTGGCGTGTTGGTTCCATCTTCAGGTTGGTACCCCCCGGGAACTGAGAAAGAACCGGAGCGAGAAGACCCCGGAGACGGCTCCACCAACATTGATCTCGGCCTGGATTCGCTCGAGTGGTACGACCGTTTCCGCACACGTGTGATCATTCGAAATCCCACTCTGGCGGCATTGATGCAAGGCTTACGGCCATACTCCAACAAACTTGAACAGGAACTAGTGTTGGCTGTGCTGGAAGCTTCTCCTGAGCTTTTTGCGGACTACTTCTTCAAGAAGACGAGCTTCACCTTCGATCCGAAGCTTACAGCCACGTGGATTGGTTATGCGTCTTTCGTATTCTCTTCGATCCAGCTCCCAGTACCAAAGTTTTTCGGTCACAAAGAGGAATACGCAAGTGTGCCACCTCCGGTATCAATCGCCATTGAGAGTCTCATCCCACAGCCCCTTACGCAGAAGGTTTTGACGAAATGCTTGAATCAGAGCTCAGACTTGATCACGTTTTTTGCTATTCGCATACTCATTATTGCATTTCAGAAGCTCGAGCAGGTTCTGAGCAAGTTCAAGCACGCGTCTTCAAAGTTTTCGCACCAGCTCTGGGATCAAGCCACGGAGAGGCTAATCTCTGAGTTCCGGGAACGCTGCCCTAAGATGAAAGACGTTATCGCCGCCTTCCGGAAAATCCCGGAAGCCAATCTCATGCAACGGGAAGCGGTTACGAGGCTTATCTCCATGTACTATACCATCACGCCTCAGGTTGCCCTGGATGAGAAGTTCGATGTTTCCATGGCCTTGACAAATGCTCTCAACCAAATTGAGAAGCAAATGACGTCTGGAGAGGAGCGCGAGATCAAACTCCTGGAGCTCAGTCATTTGCTAAGAATTGCCAGAAGTGCGCCGGACATGCGTTGGTGGCAGAAACCTGAATCGCTGCAGTTTTCGCCCTTCACGTCTGTACTGAAAGTTCTTGCTTCTTCACCGCACGGTTCCTCCTCGAAATCCATCGCACAACTACTGGTGTCCGTCGTTCACGATCACGGCATTCTTCAACTCAATACACGCCCGTCATCCTTTGACGCATTGATTTTCAGCTTACGAGCATCCAATGACAACGTCATGGCAGACGCTGTTTTCACTTTCCTCGACGAATGCCTCTGTCGCTTCGTGAGAAAACCGATCAAATATCAAGATGATTTAGATCACATCATAGTTGCGGCCAAGGTGAGCGGGACTTCGGAGACTAATGTCAGCCTGCTTCTTGCCACTGTGCTTGAGCAATGGCCATTCGTTCTCAAGTTAAAGAAAAATGCCAGCAATGATGTTGCTCAGTGGATAGCGAAGTTCCTGGCCCTACTTCAGCATGTCGGCGAAACTTGGTCAGTGCTGCAGTCAATACTCAAGAGCATTTTGGAAACTTCTGAGGGTGCGTCTTGCCGGAAACATCTCACGAAAGCCCTCAAAGGTGGGGAGACCCCCGAGATCGAGGCTCTAGTCTGCGGCTCGCAACTCGGAGCTATTGACGGCGCTGGTGCTGAGGGGCATGGCGGATCAGATGATGACGTTGAAGTATCGCTTGAGCTGCCACCGAAGGAGAAGGACAACCATCCCGAGCTCAATCGGTGGATGCAGAAGGATGTGGACGAAGCAGTTGAAGAAGGGCACATGGGAGACCTCATACTCTGTTTATGTTCAGAGCACCTGTCGATTCGCCGACAAGCACTCTCCAACCTACAGAAGTTGATGGCAAAAGTACAGGTACGCAGGATGCGCACAGCCTCAAGAACGTTGCAAACTAATTCCGTGATTTTAGGCCTCAACTCACGAAGAGCGCGAGCTCATTTATCTTCTTCTCGGCGAAGTCTACGAGACTGCAGCTCCACTCATGACCGCTGGCGAAGCCCTCCCATGGATAGCTGGAACACTCGCTATTCGCGCGATACCACTCCTTGCAGACCCCACGAACTTCCTATACCCCAAGATGGGTTCATTTCTCACTCGTGGTCCATCTTGGACGGTTAACCGGCTGCCTTCGTATTGGGCCGAAAAGGTTATCCTCAATCCTCCAGAGGGCGACGATGCGGCCCACTGGCGAGAGATTGAATGGTTAGTGGAGTGGTATCTTGATGGACTGCGGACAGAACAGGACCTGGGAATCTTCCGTGCGAGAGGCATATTCGAGAGAGTTCTAGCGTTGTACAACGATCCGGCAAGCTCAAGAAAGACGAAGGAGCTAGTGATTCGGTTCCTGTTCCGGACAGCAGCAGTGGAGGGGGGCAGCACAACATTGATCACGAGAGCGGGCATGCTAAGCTGGGTGAAGATGCGGCTGGCAAATGTGGCTGGTGGGAAGGGAAAGCGGGACAAGAACTGCCTGAACGGGGCTAGGGAGGAGAAGGTGCTGAAAAAGCTAGCGGCAAGGCTATGGGAAACGTGCGATAAGGCGCGCGTAGAAGAGTGGAGCGGTGGCGGCGCTGCGAAAGAGATGCAGAGACTGGCCGAGTAGGCAATCGGAGATACATTTCGTCGGTCTATAGTGTTTGGGTTTGGATAAGCATAAATGAGCGGATGGCGGAGGCGCTGGCCGCGGTCCCCGCACTCGGCAGAAGGAAGCCGCCTGACAGCTCGGCGCCGGCTAGAGCAGGGGCGAAACATCTATGTGACATGTTATCGCACGACAGCGGTCGGTCATTGCAGCGGTGAATGCAGGTAGAACGACAGCTGGGCGCTGGAAGACCCGGCAGGCGGAGGCGCAGGTGCAGTATTGGTGTGGTGCAGCGCACGCGGAGCCGATGACGCTGCGCCTGACTCGCCGGAGCTGGTCTTGGCGCGCGTGTTTGTCGCGTTTGCACTCTCCCGCCGCCGCCAACCCACCACGCCGGCCACGACAGCGCTCCAAATCACCCATCGACAATTCCTTCATCGCCCAAACCCCGCCCCGAACCAGCCTGCACGCGCACAGTGCCCAGGTCCGTCTCCGCTACGTAATCGCTTCCGCTTGTGGCGCCGCAGCCCCTCTGCTTCACCGCCGACATCTCGCCGCAACTCATCTCCGCGACAGCCAACGCCCGCAACTCCTCCCAACACGCCAGCGCCGCGCCCCCGACTGCACCGCCAAACCCATATCTTCTCGCCCGACACTCCGTCTGTACTGCCTGCCACAGCTCGAGCACCGCGAATTGCGCCCGTCGCTCTACGTTCGACGGCCCTGCGTCACCTCACCCGCCCACTCTCCCGCCCGACATCATCCCCGTCCGTTACGCATCCGTCCGCCTGACGACCGCGAGCTCGCCGTGACACCGTCGCCTGCTTCCATACGCCTCCACCGACAATCGGCCAGTCGACGGGTGCCCTAGGTGGTTGCCTGCTCAGAGTCGCCATGCCTGTGGAGGTCATACGTTACACCCCGGAGGAGTTGCTTCACCTACGGGAGTCACCCCTCATTCAGAAGCCCGATGGCCTTCCCGCGATAGAACAATGGATGGAGTAAATACATCGCTCCCGTATCGAGGAACACGGCTAATACCTGCAGACCTGCGCCCGAGCAGAACCAGCGCAAAGGAGGCCGTACGCAAGGTGGCAGGAATGACGAGGCGGCGCAAGCCAACGAGAACGGCCAGCGCCCTGCGTTGTTCCAGCCCAAGCACTTCACTCGTCACTCCAGCACAGGTAAGCTTTCTGTTCTCGCCGGCTATGGCCATGCTGACCACCCCAGCCCCCGAAGACATCGTGCTAGGACCGCCTAAAATGGCGTTCGCCTCGTCGTCGCGTGTTCCGAAGACGGCCGACGCCAACGACAAGGAGGAAGACGCTGCCGAAGCCCGCACCACAAACATTCGTGACAAGTTCTTCAAGGAGCGCGAAGAGCAGCGCAAGAATGGAACGCTGAACGGCCGCCGTGGTCGCGAAGAGGGAGAAGGCTGGACCAATGTGCGGGGTCGGAAGGCTTCCTTCAGCGAGGATCCCGAACGTCCCCCTCGCATCGGCGGCCGTTCCAGCCGTGAGGCCGATCCAGAGGAGCCTGGACCTCGCCGCAACGGTGCTAGAGGTAGGTTCGAACAGCCCTGGGGTCGTGACAATGCCGACACCAAGGATGCAGATGGCGGGCACGGCAGCTGGCGCGATCGTCGCGACAATCGCGATCGCGAATGGACACGAGGTGGCAATAGCCGCATCGAGGAAGACCCTGAGTGGATGGATACTCCCGTTAAGAAGAAGGACGACATTGGCATGGGTCGCTTCCAGCGCAATAAGGGCCTGGAGTGGGATGATGTCTCTAAGGACGACAAGAAGGCTCACACTCAGGAAGAGTTCCAGCGCTGGAAGGAGCAGATGAAAGCTGGCAATGCGCCCGTACAAGAGAAGGAGAACACTCCGGAGCCCGCTCCAGTAAAGGACACCCCGACGTCGTCGAAGCCGATTACGCCCATGATCCTCGATGGTAAGGACATGTTCGGTATGTGGGGTGCGGCCGTCAAGCAGGAAAGCCCGGCTACAACAGAAGGTGCCCCAGCGCCGTCGAAACAGAGGGGTCCCACCAAGCAGTCCAAGTTTGCCAAGTTGTTCACGCCGCAGGAAGAGCAGCCACAGCAGCCACAGCCTCAGCCTCCTCCTGTGCAGGAGCCGAACTTTGGTGCTCTTAATGGTAATAACGAAGATAAGGAGGGCTTTCAAAGAATCCTACAAATGCTCGGTAGCACGAACATCACCACCCAGTCGCCTTCTCAGGGTTCAGCGCCGAGCAGGAAGCCTTCTGTCTTCTCACCGGTCGAAACTCGTTCCCCGGATCGCGATACGGTGCATGTCCAGCCTCAGCCCACCCGCCACCATATCCTGAGGTCTCGTGAGGAGAAGGCTGGTTTCATCGAGTCAGTCCTTGCTCCACGCGGTACCCCCACAGAGTTCAAGGGCCCTCATGGAGCATTCGGACCGTTCTCGCCCGCCGGTGAGCCTGGTCAGGAGCAGCTGCGCCACGAGCAGCGTCCCGACGGTGGAGTCCGCTCGCCCGAGGAGCGCATGCCACAGTCAGCGCCCAACAATGGATTGGGTAACTTCGGTATTCAGGGCCTCCTCGCCTCTCAGGCTCCGCCTCATCCAGCACAACTGTCAAGAGATAGAGAGTTCCTCCTCAACCTGATGACGCAGCCGCAGCGCAACACCCCACCCCAGCCTTCGCAATCTCGCCCTCCGCCGCCGCCTGAGCTCTTCACGAACTTCATGGATACTAAGGCCATGCCTCCGCGCGGTAACCCTCCCCCCGGCTTGTTCGAGGATCGTCAATTCCCTGAGAACGACGTTCGCTACCAGCCTCAACCTCGTCGTATTCCTGAGAACCCGGAGTTTGAGAACGCTGCCCGTCGTGCTACTCGCTTCAACCTCCCTATCCATCTCGACGACCCCGCAATTGCTGGTCTCCAGCGCCGTAATACTGCCGATGCTGGTATCCCTCGGGGTCAGATGGGCAACGTGGGCATTCCGCAGCAGCCTCTGCCCGAGCAGATGTGGAACATGAAGCCTCCCGGTCTTCACCAGCCACAAGATCGTCCTCCGGTCTCAAACATGGCGCCGCCGCCTGGATTCCCTGCAGCAAACAACATTGGCGGTCGCGGCCCTCCCGGATTTGGCGGTCCGAGCAACATGCCCCCCTTCTCAGCTAGCAACACTCCTCTGGGCCATCCTGGTATGAATGTGCAGCGTGGTCCTCCCGGCAACGGTCCGGCGTCTGCAGGCCCTGGCCCCGCCCCAGGCATGTTTAGCCCTCCTGGCCATGGTGGTCCGCCTCACGGCTACTTCGGTCCTCCCCCGTCTGGCCCGCCACCGCCTCCGGGCTTCGGTGGTCCAGGTCCAATGGGGATGGGAGGCCCTCACCACGAGCAGATGCAGCAGATGCTCAATCTTCGCGGAGGCGGTCCACCTCCTGGCATGGGCGCTGGCCCAGGTGGAATGGGTATGGGTATGCCGGGTCAGCGCGGCCCTGGTGGTATGGGTCAGATTCCCGGCCCGAACGGCTTCGACTTCTTCGAGAACCAGAGGAGAGGCAGCCATGTCCAAGGTCCCTTTGGACTCTAAGGTGTGAACTTAAGGTTGGATCTGAACCAAGTTCATTGTTTTGCGTTGAGAGCGGGGGAAGCATTCATGTGTAAGGAGGGTCTTGAGTTTCTCAGGTTCTTTAATCTCGATCAGGAAAACGGAAATCATGGCGAGGGCGTGGTGGTGCGGGGATCTTGTTTTTGTCTCAGCCTTTATTTTTCCCACTCTTTCTCTTTTCCGACTCTACTCTTGAGTATCATCTGGGAACAAACGAAACGGCATCTGATACCTCCTTCTGCTTCTGGGGTTTTCTCTCTTCTTTTTGTTCAGTTGAAAAAGGGGAAAAGCGTCAGTCACAGGGAAGGAAGCGTTATTGAGGTAGTTAGTTCTTTTCTTTATTCTCTGGATGGAATGACGGTGCGGATCGTCTCTGGGTATCTCTTGTTTGTCTTTCTCTCTCGAGATCAAAGCTTTTCTCTACTCTAGCGTTTGCGAGCCGGTCTTGACTTTTCTCTCTGCTTCCTGGGCCGAGGTGGTCTGAGGAGCCGGTTTTTTTCTTGGCGGTCTTGATTGAGGTCTTTGAACTCGCCCCCTTTTTTTTTCCGGTCGTTTTGTTTTTGAAGAAAACACACAAGCATAAAAAGTTTGATTTTTATTGTTTGTCTGTCCATTTTGGTATTTTGATCAAGCTCAACTCATCATTCGTCGTGTTCGTTGGAATGAAGAGATGATAATGGTATAAATGGCATTCTTATGTCTCTCTGTCGTCCTCATTCTGTTCATTTGGTTTGTTGCAATTCATCTTGCAGGGCATTTTTATTGTGTGGTTCAGTTCTCTTGTGCAATTCCAACGGCCTTTTTGCTGCAGTGGTGGAGGGTTCGTCCTGGTGGGTTAGTTGACGCCCGGGTGGGCAGAGCATGTACCTCCCACTATCGCGCTTTTCGTCGGGCGCTGGTTCTGCATAGCAACGGGCAGATGGACTCGGTGGGAGCGGTGGAGCCTGCCGCTGCGGGAGCAGCGTAGTCGCGGAAGGGTGGGATTGGGCACGCTCTGCAAGGCTCGTCCGTCGTCGGACGGGATCAGGGTGATTCGGGAGCTGGTGGGCGCTTGGGAGGCAGTAGATGAGGATCAGCAATGAACACCTCTTGCGCGTGGCTGGTGCGAATGCGTGACTCTCTCCCGGGTGCATGAAGATTTCGGGTTCTGTCCGGCGCTGCTCGAGGGTGAATGCCAAAGCTGCGAGGACGGAAGCTTCAACTACCTGGAAAATTGTGTCTGTTGAATGGATCAAATCTCGCTCGATCGGTCAATGAGCAGCGAGAAGGAACGACTGTCTTTGGGGGCCATGCTCGTCTACCCGGCTTCTGTACTCGCGCCGGACCATCGCAATGGAGAACAAGTACCTTGGGCTCGCGCTGTATCAGGCCGCTGAAGGTGATTTCGTTTGCTGTTTGGCGGGAGGGAAGGTTCCGTTTGTCCTGAGGATGGTGCCTGATTTCGTCTCCGGGCGGGGAAACAAGTACATGCTTGTTGGAGAGTGCTATGTTTATGTCATCATGAACGGTGAGGCTATGGAAGATTTGAGAGAGGAAATTCAGAGCTTTGAGATCATCCGAAAGGCCAATCGTCGGGAGTTTAATGTCGCATGCGGGATAGTTATTCTCAGCCTTGCCAGTTGCCCAACTTTACTCAGTGTTTGACAGAGTCGAAGTGACACTACTCCACAAAAGGAGGCGCTATCAGTGGATGTTCTTGAACTGCGACGCTGATAGTGTAATTTGGCTTTCTACCGCTTTGTGGGCCTGGGCATGCTCTACGTTAAACGCTGGTTGCGTCAATGCATTTTGTGGTTGATTAAAGTATTCTGAGAGGAGCTTGAAAGCTCATCCTCCACGAAAGTATGCTGAGTTGATCGGCTTCAACCACCGAGAGTCGGCAAGTTTAGCTATCTGACGAACTGCTCCAGGTCTCAAAAGTGCCCGGAGTAATATGCTACATGCCTATTCCTCGGGCTTTTGTCCATACACAAAGTGGCTGTTCTTCTGTTAGTGCATCTACTTATATCAAAAATATTGACACTTACCAGTCGTAGTACATATGAACATCTTTCCTTCTTGCATCCTTCCTCACTTCCGCCAAAAGAACTTGAACCTCCTCAATTTTCCAACCCAGCACAGGCGGAAGAAGGCCGTAAGTCATTGCCTCCAAGCCATCCAGGTAGCTCAGTAGCGAAGCGGCGCCGGTGTGCTTCAAGCTCTTGTCTTTGGGCCACGTTCCCAGCGGCATCTTGAAAATCCTTTCTGTGACGTTGACATACCCGGCTTCCTCCATCCAGCCTTTCAATTTGGGTCCGGGTATCGGCTCCTTGCCGATTTTGCGCGTTGCTTCGACAACCAACCGTTGCAGTTGGATGATCTTGTTGTCTTCGGTGGCAGTCCCATCATCGGATGTAGGCACAATATTCCAGTCCTGAAATTCTGCGTACCCACCAGGTTTCGTGAACCTAACGTGGTCAGCCTAAAGAGGATGACGCTACCCTTTGAAAAAGTACCTGAATGCCTGTCGCACCAGTTTTGGCCAGTCCGAGATTGAGCAAACCATGTAGCGGCTGTGAATGAAATCGAAGGGCACGGAATAAGCCCAATCGGCCTCGATGTCGTCGACCTCGAACTTGACGTTTGGAGGAGTCCAACGCGGTTGGATGGGGGAGAGGTCGTTTCCAAGCTTCAAAATTTAGCACAGCGTCTCCAATGGGGGGTTTCTTTCTCATACCACCGTCGCAGATGGCCATGAGTCGCCTATTAAGATGTCCAGTCAGATCAGAGCAACAAATCCAACCGGGTTGCATTTCCGAGCATTCTTCAAACACCCAGCACCAGCTCTCTCTGTTGAGAACGCGCACCTGCATCAATGGCCCAAATCCCCGTCCCAGTGCCCAAATCCAAAATTCTGCCATCTTTCCTGAACGGCGCAAATGCAATGACTCCGCCAGTCAGCATCCTGCAGACCTCGTGAAACATGTCGAGCCGATCTTGCTCCTCCTCGTCGTTGGGGCTGCGCCGATCAGCTGATCGTCATCACACTCTGTCCAGGGCCCGCGTACAATTTGTAGGACCCCTCCTTGTACGCGTGGAATCTGCGACCATGTTCGTACTTGTATGCAGTGACACTGGATGTCAGCGAAGTCGTGAAGCTGTGCCTGCACCAAAGTCAGTGTGCGCCTGGCGCGATCGCAGCAATGCGCGCGTACTCATCATCGCCGTACGTGCTGTCGGCGCTGTCGAGGTCGGCGTCGACCTCGATGACGTTTGTTGGCGGAGGCGGAGGCGTTCGCTCGGGGCTCTGGGACGACATCCTTCACGAAGGTGTTGGTGGGGGGGGAATGCATGTTCAGGGTTGTCGGAGCCCGCTTGAAATTTGAACAATGCGTGGGTCTCCACCGGAGGAGTTCGGCAAGCTGGATCCAGCGAATCGGTTCTAAGTCCCTTTAAAGCATAGAGACTATCGCGCCGCACTTGGCGTAGATAAGCGTCCAATGACGGTGCGGGCGCAGAGAAATTGTGTGGGGAATAGTCATGCTCAACGAACGACCCAACGCGTGATAGGCCTCGGCTGGGATCGCATTGCGGGATCAAGAGCTGCGATTGCAGCGGTCACGTTGTTGACACGTCAACGAAACAGATAATCTGCTTGGACACCAGCAACTGGTGCCCGGGAGTTGCTCTCCATTGCGAGTTGCATTTTATAACATACACACGAGATGGACGGTAAGTCGCGATATTTATTTATGGTGTTGAGTTTATGTATTGGGAAGTGGCTTAGCGCCTCCACTAGCTAAATTTAGTTCAACGGTTACTATCATAAACCTCGTTCCTAGCTAATATATCTCCTATAATAATACAGTCGTACTGCCTTCTATTATTATATTAGTACGAGCGAAGTCTCCCTTACCTATTGCGAAACAGTTGCTTGATAGTCTGAGATTGGCAAGCTACTTTGATCAGGCCACCAAACGGTTTAGTTCAGTTTGAACGTCCGAACCGCCAATTTAAGAAAACGCTGTGTTTACAACTGCTTGAACTATTTGATAAGAATCTTAATAAAGGCCCTACACCACATCAACATCATAAAGAAGCCTAGCGCTTTCCACCTTTTCATTATTGAACATTTCGCTGCACATGACGCCGTGTACGCAAACATCTCTCATGTACTTATACCTTCTGTCTTTAACTCTTTTGTCCCTTCAGATCGCACTTTCTACGCGACCATTCTTGTTCTTTCTGTACTTACTTCTCTTTGCCTTCAATTTTCTCATGACGAACGGCACCGGCCGCGAAATCCTACTGCACGCGTCCTCGTCGCCGCGGCTGGTAATATCCATCAGAGGAGCGTCTCTAATGGGTAGCTGAGTGCAGAGGTGATGGATGGCAGCCTACAACACGCTGTTGCAGGCTGTTGGGGTGCGGCTTCGACGCGATGAAAATTTTTCATCGATGCGCCGACCGCGACCACAACCGCATTGCCTACTGCCTCCGCTTGGGCAACGCGACCATCCATCTAGGGAGGCCCATCGAGGGAAACTGGGATACGAAAACCACCCGACGTACGACTACCTGGCTCGCAGCCAGGCCCGACGCTGGCCCTATCCAGCCAGCCGATGTGGACGCGCCCTAGGCGTACAACAGGACACCCTTGGGCTTGCACCGGCTCTGAGATCGCTGAGAACGCGGCGAGGGCATAGGGGAACCTCTTTCTTGAGAACTTGTTAAGGCTAACGTGATATAGATCCTCGGTGCGAAACCTGTTAAGGTCTCGAGGCCTCCGACTGCGAAGACCTTATTAAGGCTCGACCTCGAGAACTCGTTAAGGCCTCTCCGAGAGAGCCGATCCGGTGCACACACAGGAGACCTAGCGGAGGGTCTTGATAGGCGTGGTGCTCGCAACCTGGCACGATGCGACGGGTCGGCTCGACGAGACGGAAACACGGGCAAACTCTGGAGAAGGGAAATATAGGCCAGCTTCGACGGCCCTTACCGACCCTGTTAAGCGGGCGTCTAGGCGACTCAATGGAGGGTCTTAATAGGCGTGGAGCACGCAACCTACGACGATGACACAGGCCAGCGGTGAGGGGAGGCTCTCGAGGAGTCATAGGCTAGTCGCGCAGAGACTCAGCACGTTGGAAACACAGGCCAGCTTAAGACAAGAGGGGACACAAGCTTGGTTAGTAGGAGCGGGTAGAGCAGGTCGCCCGGCGTGGGATCTGGTCCGTTACCCCTCCTGCAAGACACGGTCGACCTGTTATAGGGAGACCCTTACAGGCAACGCGAAACGGGGACTTGGTGAGTGTAGGGTGTTGCGCCCCTGCACAATATCTGGGCTGCCCGCGGGGCGTAGTGCGCAGCAGCCACTGCTGGCTCCGAGGACCTCACCCCTTCACTGGGCTCTGACCCTCGGTGCACCTGGATGGCAGGCAGGATCACGTCCTGGCCGGAGAGACTGTTGCGTGGCTCGAGAGAACGGATGCGCGTGTCGGTATACATAGAGACGGGACTGTTCGCCTCCAAAACCAACGCTGAAGCAAACGATAATGAGAACTCGGAGGTTTTAGGACAGAAGGCCGGCGATGCATGCTTAAGGAGCAAACAGGGATCACTCAGGCAGGAGGGGTTTGGCCCGGCCCTGACTGTGGAGGCCGCAATGAGAAGCGGCTGAAAACTGGGGTAGGGGCCTGGATAGACCTTTGGGAGACTGGAGGTTATAGGCATGTCGAACCCTACTTCAACTTTGTACATAGATACAATTGTATGATTTCCTGCCAAGAACAAGGCCGCCAGAACACGCAGGACATTCTCCTAGCCATCAACAAAATCCTAAGTCAGGCGGGAAGCCCAGAGCAGCGGCTCATTACCCTCTCCTATACAAGGAAAGGATACCTTACAGGGTTCGTCCGGGAAACCACATCAGCAGCCCAAGTCCTCCAACATAGAGACCAGATTCTCTTTGCAGCAAGGGAGAAGGATAACGCCATCATCGATGCTCAACAAGCAGAGAAGTGGCAGAAGATAAAAGTCCACCAGGTACCCCTAAACAGGTATCTCAACCCACAAGGACTCAACCTCATTCGGGAGGAAATTGAGTCAACCAATGCTACGCAGCTTCCTCACAGCCCTCGATGGCTAAAGAATGAGAAACTGGTTCGCAATAGGTACGAAGAAGGGGAGATTAGCTTCTCTTCTATCGTACTTGTTATCCGAAACAGGGCGGAAGCTGAGAACTACAAAGCAAGAGGCATCTTCTTTGGTGGTAAACAGTACAAAACAGAGACCTTTTGGGAATCAAATGAGATCTTCTGCACTAGCTGCTGCCAACCAGGCCACCTCTCCAGGCAATGCAGCAACCAGAGTGTATGCTATATCTGCGCAGGCCCCCACCAGGCAAAGAACCACCAGTGTACAGTTACGGGCTGCGGTAGGAAGGCAGCTCCATGTACCCACATGCCACTAAACTGCGTTAACTGTGGACGCCAGCATCTGGCCACATCTACCATCTGTAAAGGACGTAAAATGACCGAAAAGAGAAGACCTCTGAGAGAAGATACTTCTCCCACACGGACCGTTATACTAGGATCACCAATCTGTACCACACCGAGACCACAGGTAGCCGACCACGAAGTAACGGAGATGGAAACTCCGTTAGTATCAGCTCGACCGACCACCCCAACCATTCAGGTAGCCACACTAGGATCACCAATTGCAAGCACTCCTTATATAGGACAAGAAGACAGCGATATGGTGGATCTCGAATCAACTACACTATCGCCGGTACAAACACCTACGCCAGCAGCAAGATGATTGTACTACAACATAATTGTAGAAAGACGTACGCAACAACACTAGCAGCATTTGAAACAGCAATTCAAAGAAACGCTACCCTAGTCTGTCTACAAGAACCCTATATAGGGCGCGGCAATACTATCTCCCACCCGGCCTTCCAGATCCGGTGGCCAGAGATAAACAACGACCAACAGAGCGAGATACGAGTACTTATAGCGTTTCGTAAGGACGTACTAAACTCAATTACGGTTGAAGATAGAACGGACCTTATTAAACACTCTAATATTCAGTGCTTTGATATCTGGGAAAATAAGCGCACCCGGAGAACCCGACTACTGAACATCTACAACAGAAAGACTGCTCAGGGGTATACTATTGATTCAGTCTGCTGGGACCAGATTATAAGTACGAGGACTATCCTAGCAGGCGATCTCAACTCACGAGGATACTGGGACCCGTGGAAAGCTACCTCAACAAATCACCTAGTCCTTGAAAAGTTAATAGAGGACTATCAATTAGTTCTTAATAATACCGATCAGGCTACTAGATTGGAAAACGGCTCTAAATCTATTATAGACCTCACTCTATCAACAGCAGATATGGGGCTTTTAGATAACTGGGCGATTGAGGAGGACCTTAGCACGCCATCCGATCATGAGGTTATCCTATTCGAATGGGATACACCACATCAAAGTCAACCTACGGCCGAAATTGAGAAGTGGAATATTAAGAAGCTACTAGCCGACACAGAGCTTCTAGATAAAACACGGCTATCCTGGCAACAACAGACCACGGCGAATCCACAACCAGCGCTAGATACTACACAAGCGCTTGAGAAGGAGACCTACTGGATCCAGAAAACAATAACGCAAACGCTCAACACCTACGCACCGAAGACAAGGCTAACTCCTTACTCAAAAAAGTGGTGGACACCTGCTATTAAAAGAGGGAGGAGCCACTTTAGCCATGCTCGAAGAGCTATGCGGCGAGGCTATATTAGCTATTCCGAATACCGCCCCTCGCGGAACAGTTACTACACGCTTATCCGGAAGGAAAAACGAGAGACCTGGATAAGATTTCTAGAAGGAATAGAGGACGATATCTCTCCATCACAAACGAGTATTAATAGGTGCTGGAAGGCACTTAGCTATACAAAGACAAACACACCCTCATATACCCCAGCCCTAGTAATAGGAGAGGGGGAGACTCAGAGGGTAGTAACAGATGCAAGAGAGAAAGAATCTATATTCCTACAGCAAGCCTTTCCCTACCAGGACCAACAGGATACGGATCTTACTAGCTATAATACCCCGCCTATATCTATCTCCCAAGAAGATATTAGACAAGCGCTATTCTCACAATCAACAAAGAAAGCTCCAGGACTGGATAATATTAACTTCCGTGTCCTTAGACTTATCTGGGAATGGGATAGCAATAGAATAAGCAACCTAGTCCAAGGCTGCATAAAACTAGGCTACCATCCCACACAGTGGAAGACTGCAAGGGGAATTATACTCCGAAAGCCAAATAAACCAAACTACGCTGTACCGAAGGCTTATAGAGTTATCAGCCTACTTAGCTGCCTAGGAAAGGTAGCCGAGAAAGCAATAGCTACTACTATAGCACGGTTCTGCGAAGAGAGACATGTTCTACACCAAGGACAATTTGGATGCCGGCAGAAACGTAGCACAACTGACGCACTAGCACAACTAGTAGCTAAGTTTGAAGATGCGTGGCAAGATAAGAAATTCGTACTAGGTGCTCTCCTAGACGTAAAAGGCGCCTTTGACCGGGTAAAGAAACGTCAACTACTTCAAAGGCTTCAGGATATCCAGCTACCTAGCAATCTAGTTAAGTGGGTGAATTCCTTCTTACTAGATAGACAGGCACTACTAGTTATTGACGGAAAGGATGGAGAGATACAGCCAATACAGGCGGGCCTACCCCAAGGCTCACCTATATCTCCTATCCTTTTTATACTCTATCTAAGTGGACTCTTCGGTCAGCTTGAAAGCAAACATCCAGAGCTCACCTTGATATCATTCTCAGATGATATAGGCCTCCTGGTCAGCGGAAATTCTATACTACAAGCAGTTAAAACACTCGAAGATATCTGTAAAGATACGCTTCAGTGGGGACTAGAGAATGAGGTAGAGTTCGAGGTTGAGAAAACCGAGGCTCTTATCTTCTCTCGGAATAGAAAGACAAGACGAATAGCGCTAGATACACCTATCAAAGTAGGGGATCAGACTATTAAACCAAATAAGGAGGCCACGCGCTGGCTAGGATACTGGCTAGACTCTAGCCTTACATTCAACGAACACTGTAAGACTAAGCTGGGCAAAGCAAGCCAAGTACTAAAACGGACACTTCCGTTAAGTAAAACTAGTGGGGGACTACCAATTCGACTTATCCGGAAACTTCAGAATGCAGCTGTTCAATCAGTTGCATTATTCGGAGCAGAGATCTGGTGGAAAGGCCAAAAAACACAGGAGAAACGAGTCCAAACACTTCTTAACAGCCAAGCAAGGACGATTACAGGAATGTTTAAAACTACGCCAATTCAACCACTCCTTAACGAGGCGGGTCAACCAAGAGCGAGAGCGCTACTAGACTACCGACAAGTAAACCTAGCAGTACGCTGGCTAGGTCTACCACAGGACCACCCATCACATCAACTACTCCCCCAAGCGCTGCGTAGCGGGGAACTAGTAGATAAGGATATAGTCAGTAGCGAAAACTGGCAAACGAACAGTATAAGGCAAAAAACACTGGGAAAGAAACTAGCACAACAGATCTCTACGCTCAGCCACTACAACGAATACGGCATCCTTCTAAATAGTAAGATAGATCTACCCTTTATAGGAGAGACTATTATTCTAGATAAGAAGGGGGCAAAAGAGCTGGCACTAAAACAGTACCCTCCTAATACCTTATCTCTATTTACGGATGGAGCTACGGAGCAATATCAAGGCGCAGGGATAGCGTATCAAGAAAACGGCCAGTGGAAAGAAAAAAGTATCCTACTAGGTGCTCGGACTACTATTCTCGATGCTGAACTCTACGCAATTAGAGAGGCAGCGCAGATAGCGAGAAGGAGCAAAAAAAAGATTAGAATCTTCTCGGACTCTCAACGAGCTATTAAGCTTATCCGAGACCCACCCGCGTATGGAAGCCCTATTCTTAGAGAGATTCTAGAAGACCTACAACAAGTTTATCAACAAGACCGCAAAGTTATTATTAGCTGGGTTCCAAGTCACTCGAACATACCAGGCAACGACCGCGCAGACCAGGCAGCAAAAAGAGCAGCAAAACGACCTCCAAGAAAGCTAGACGCTACCACGCTAGGATATCTTAGAGATGCGCTCAGAGCGAGGAAGAAAACACTGATAAAAGAACCCCAGAAAGGTCTCTTAGATGTACCAAAGCGGCTGGCAGCCAAGTATCTACAGCTTAAGACAAATCACGCCTTTATAGGTACCTACCTATATCGGTTCAAGCTGGCAGATACCCCAAGCTGCTGGTGGTGTAATCGGGAGCAACAATGCGTAGCCCATCTTCTATTTCAGTGTAGAAAATGGCGCCGCCAGAGAGAAAAGCTTCTAAAGGACTTACCATCAATACTTATTAATAGTAGAGATATTACTACATTTAGTAGTATCACTGCTGTTACTAAAGAAGTCTTTCTAGACCCAGACGCCCTTAAACCACTACTAGAATTCTTAGGAACAACAGCAGTAGGTAAAAGAGTACAAGAGCCAGAACAAGAACGAGGTGATATATGGGATATCGAACTGCTGGACAGCAGGGATATAAACTAAAAATCACGAAAAACCATCTCCTATGTCTATTTTCTTCTCCGTGTACCAATTATACTCGTTTTCCTCCTTTCTCCTATGTTATAAATGGCCCGATTATTAGGAGGAGCATAGAAGCTCTAAAAGGCAGCGCTTTCTTATAGATAACTGCCGAGGCAAGGAGCACTGAACACCCTAAAACCGCATACCCACATAAACAGCTTCATTTCACTTACTAGAGCCCTTACAGGCACCAGTTAGTACACTGCCATAAGCCAACGGCTTGCATGCAGAATGAATAAATCAATCAATCAATCGAACGGCACCCTCGCGCCAGCCACAAACATGACGTTGTCCCCAGCTGTTATGTCCATCAGCCCCAATCCAAAAATCACCGTTGCGTCCTGAAGATGGCCCGCTTCCTGCACGCGTAGAGAAACGCTGATCTGAATGAGGCGCAACCGTTGTACTCAGCGCAGTCCAGCCCATGAAAACGACACCATCCTGGCGCTCCACCACCACAGACTTCGGTCAGGAGCTTCCCACGCTCACCGATAACCTCCACCTACAACATGAAAAAAACCCGTCTGCCCCATCTCCCGCATCAGACCCTGATCAAGCCTCACCCACCGGCCCACCCATCGCCACGATCGTACCCCTCTCCCAAACCCCTGCCGCAATCGTAAATCGTACTTCCAGACCCCCCGGGCCCCCAGAAACACCCAAAAAAATAAGCGTCAACCCACCCCGAGCCCAGACGCCCCATGCAGAGCTGACGCAAAGGCGACGTCAGCCCGCCGACCGCATATATGCACACCCGGCGCAAAAGAACGCGTGTACAAAAGGTACCGAATGGCCCCCCTCCCTTGATTCATCTATCGAACGCAGCGCCCCGAACTAAAAGAAGCATGGGATTTAGGATTACCACGCACAGTTCCAGGCGCGAGGGGAGGCTCCGCCACCGGCAACGCCGCCCGCCCCGATGCAGACCGTTAACTTTTCCGAGGTGGGCTTCGCACCTGAACCGGGGCGGGCAGAACGCAGCGGGGGGGGGGGGGGGAAGCAGGAGCATATTGTGCCTGTGCGATGACGCGGGCGCTGCCGGCTATTGGTGGATGGAGTCGTCGCGCGCGTCTGAAACGCGGTGCGCGTGGCTGGGCGTGGAAGGCTCCTCGTTATCGGGTCGGGGATGCTGCGCGGGGGGCAGATGGTACGGCGACGGGGGGAAGAAAGGACGAGAGCTACGACGGGAAAACGATGCAGGAGGGAGTGGAGAAGGGTGGGAGAGGGCGCTGCATCATGTGAGGCACAGCGCTGGGGTTATTAATGGGTTCGGAGTGATGATGACATTTTGTCGAAGCCGGGTTGCGGGTACCTTCTTTTTTTTTTTTTCTTGGTGTACCAGGCAACACGGATGAGACCGGTCGGGGAGACCGGTGAGCGCGCAGGTGGAGAGTGTAGGCGGGCAAGACAGTTATAGTTTCCGTTCGGTCGCCGACCGATAGCGTTTTGCTATGCGCATGACTTTGGCAAAGGAAAAGACGGGAATAATGGTCGGCGGGGAACCGCTTATCGAGATTTGCTCGTGGCCTGTTCGAAAAGCAACAGGCGTCCTGTTACACATGCGTGCATGTTCTTTCCTTCACGGCTTTGAAGGCGGAGAGATGGGAGAAGCAAACAAAGTTGCTACACGTATGAGAACCTCAATATCCGACCTCTCCTACCGATGGTTCCTACGCTATCCTGCTTGCTTACGCAATCGTTCCTGCATGTGTAGTCTTTTAGACATCCCCTCCTCGACTTCCATAGACTAAATTGAAGAACAATTTGATTGCATAATCGGAGAGCGATTACCATCCATCCCGCCCGTCTTTCGCGGGTGGAAGCGGGAAGTGCGGGAGAGCAATACGCTACTTTACCACCATCACGGGCGGTTTGAGTGAAATTGATGAAGGATCTACCCAGGGTGGATCTCTCAAATGCGCTTCTCAATATTGTAGCTTAAGTATGAAGGGCGTTGGAAGAAAACGCTCTTCGTGATGAGAGGCAAAGGAAATGGCAGTTCGCCCGCCTGCATTGCTGAGAAAGTGAAGACAGGTGGGGATGTGGGGCGAGTGGCCCGCGTCGATGGACCGACGCCGTTGAGAGAAAAGCCAAAGTGTTTTAGAGTTGCGGCAGATGCACCAAGCAGTAAGCGTATTTTGTAGGATGGCTTCGGCTGTTGGGAGACGGATCCCCTCGTAAATGTAATGCGAAGATCGAGGACTGGAAGGTCAGATTATACAGAAGTATGCCTGTGAGGCCATAAAATATTATCATCGCTGTGCAGAGACTAATAGGGGGTCCATATACAGAAGAAGAGAGCACAAGAAGAATGCAAAGAAAACAGATTGACCACAGTGACCCATGACTTGAGTCTTCGCCCTCTTGACACCACGCTGTTCCAATAACCGATACCAGTAGCATTACCTCGGCCGTAAGAAAAAAACAACATTTAAGCACCCAACGACAGATAGATCGCGAAGGACATCCAAAGGTCATCTCCTCCTATCCCATCCCCTCTCCGCGCCCCTCCTCTCTCCCTCTCCCCTCGGCGGCATATCCTCCTCTAACCACGCCCCAACCCTACAATCCTCCCGCCCCTCCCTCCTCCACGGCGGCGTCGCGTCCACCGCCACGCCAATCGGTATACTTCCCGCCGTCTCCTCCATACCCTCCGCCTCCACCCTCTCCAAATCCAACCTCATCGGCACGCCCGTCTCGTCCCTCCTCCGTCCGACAATCGGACTGTACCGCACGTGCAGCGCCGTCTCCTTGCGTATGATCAGCTTCTCGCCGCCGTCGCTCGTGTCGCTGCAGTCGTCGGCGAGCAGCGGGGGGCTTCTGGGCGCCACGCGGGCGGCGACGAGCGGCTGCGTCGAAGGCCGCGGCGTCGCCGTGACCATGTGCTGCGCGATGGTCGGGCTGGCCGACATGGGCGCGATGGCGATGGCGTCGAGCGTGTGCGGCGGCGAGGCGGGCGTCGTCTGCGGAGATGGCAGCTCGACGCCGGCGTGGTGCGCGTCGAAGGCCTTGAAGCCGGTTGCGATGTTGATCGCTTCGCGGGAGGCCGGGGAGACGGGTTCGGCGATGGGGGTGGTGGTGGCGGCGGTGAGGATCTTGCTGGGGCGGTGGTGGAGGGCGCGCGAGGAGGGCGCGCGCGAGCCGCGGTCGATGCTGCGCATCGCGTAGCTGGTTTGCGAGGCCGAGCCGCCGCTGTTGAGGTACGAGCCGCAGTTCTCGACCTGCGTGGGGTTGACGTCGAGGAGGCCGGTGTTGGCGGCTTTGAGGAAGGGGCGTAAGCAGGGGATCGTGGCAGCGATGAGAGAGTAGTGCTGTTCGACTTGGGTGAGGAGGATGAAGGGGACGATGTCAAAGGTGGGGTCGGCGCTGGAGAGGGTGCGGGAGAGATAGTAGAGGCGGAAGGCTTCGATTGGGGCCATACTGTCGGTGTGATGTTAGGTGAGCACAGCCGGAAGGGGGTTTACGCGTGAAGGGTCATACATGAGCCGAAAGCAAAAGCCGAAAGCAACGGTTGCTTTGCAACCCACTGACATCTGCAAGCCCCAAAGCAAGTAGGCTGGAAGCACAGCGAGAACAAGCTCGATCATGACGCCGATTGCCCCGAAGGACGTCCATATCTCCTGCTGGAAAAATTGTGAGTAGGAGAAGTGGTGGTTGTCGTGGGGGCAAACCACGTACCCAATTAGAGCATCTCTCTACGCGCACATCCCAAGGCCTTGCTGCGTTGCAATTGATTGAGACGCCGAGAACGAATGCAATGCCCCACATCATAATGATGGCCGAAGTCACATATGCCGCCACAACCTGATTACGTGCACGCGTGAGGCGGGACATCAACAGAGAGGTTGCAGTCTTGCTAAGACTAAGAGAAACCACGAAGAGAACATTGGACGCATAGACAAGCTGCACGGCCGGTCAGTTATTTCGTGATAATAATGATTTGAAGTTGAGTGGACCTTCTGCGCAGTTTCTCTCATGTCATCCGAAAGGCTGAGGATGTGTCTTCCCAGGCCCGCCTTGACCGCCTCAAGGATTACCACTGTTTGGGCAATCGCGCAGATCTGCCGCAACGCATGAGTAAAGTTCGTGGTTCATCGGGGCTCCGCGAACGCCGGGCATGGTACCGCAGAGATGACAATGGCCGCATCGTCGAGACCGAACAGCTGCGTGAACGGGTACCGAATCGACAGTCGCAGCCCCGTCAACAGGACCATGCTAACCAACATCAGCGCGGCCGTGATGGTCACGTAGGCGCCGTGGTTGTCGGGCGTGATGACATTGCTCGACGCCAGCGTCGGCAGCGGCGATGCTTCCGCGGCAGACATTTGCTGCTGCTGCAGGAATCCAACGGCGGGGAACGACCAAAGGCACGGAGGGACGACGGGCGGAGTCCAAGAAAACGAACCACTGGGGCAGGCGGATGCATGCGGAAGCGGGTGCGAGGACGCGAATTATTTGCGGGCAGAGAGAAGATGAAAAGAGTGGCTGAGGCATTGGTGATACCAGCGCTCAGTACAAACTCTGGCTTTTTGCAGCCTCGCCGATAGTAGGTGCACGCTCTGTGTGCCGCACTGCCCATTAGGCTATGGCACAGCGCAGGTATAGCTTCTGCGGACGAAGGTTGATCCCGCACGGCCGGCAAGCGGCGGCGCAAGGAGAAGGGCAGCAGAGCCCTTGCCCATGCCCGGTGGTAATTTGAGTTCCAATAAGCTCCGCAGCCACGTCCCAAGACTCCAGAGCTTGTGAGGTTGTGCTGGTGGGTTCCAGAATCATGGAGTCCTGTTGTTTCGGGAATGGCAAGGGGTCGGGATCCAGCATCCATCGGGATTTCCCTTTCCATGGACAGGGCATGCTGCATTGGCGGTAAGCCATCGGTGCCGTAACGTCGGTACGGCTGGATGGGCCGAGATAGACAGAGGACCCCTGTAATCAAATTAGCAGATGTCTTAGCCAACAGCACCCTCTTAGTCGTACGCGTTCTGCGCCGGATCGGCTATCCATGACGTGCCGACTAGCGAAGCTTCCGCCTATTCATCAGCATGAAACATTTTCGCATCAACACAACGATTCGGCGAGCAGCAGCCATGATTCAGTATACTTTGCATTTCCTCTCTCGTCTCTGACTCAACCCCATTGGTGGACGAAGGCGCTCCGTGATTTGGGAACCCGTCGCCGATCAGGCGCCCGTTTTTCGTTCTGGAAGACGCCGCGAATGAGCGGAACAGGGCTGGAGAATCAAGCTGAGACTAGCGTTTGCTTAACAGAGATTTTCAGCAACGAATATAGCGACGCGTAGTCGGCAAATCGTCAGCATACGTAGCTGGACATGGTGCATTCAGATTGGAGACAAAGCAAACAGACATGAGCCTGGCAAGTGACACGTTCGATTGGTTTTCTTGACGCTCGTGGAAGCGGGTTGAGAAGCCTCGGCTCCGCATGCAAAAGAGCTGCTGCATTAAGGGAAGAGCTAGTACCGAGAGTCGGTGAATGAGTAGCAGGCCGGCATCAAGATCTCGGGTCGACTACGACCGGTCCCCTGGCTTCACGTTGCATTGTCGGACCACTCAGATCGTATTTGCTGTTCCTGATTTCGGAACGGAAGACTTCTTTGAAACCGTACGAGCGGTACAGATGCTCGCCCACAGGGGTCGACTCGACCCATGCCGGCAGGAAGAGGCCGTCTGAAATGTCGCAGCCCGTCCGAACGAGCATGGCGCCGCAGCCACGGCGCTGATAGTCCGGATGAGTGTAGAGCCGATTGAGTACTGCTCAGATTTAGCACTGAGCTGCGGCAGCGTGGAGCTGCCGACTCACAGACGTGGGGGCTCCCGTGTTGGTGTTGAGCACGGAACTGGTAGAAGGTGTGGATGATCTCTTCCGCCAAGGCCCGCTCCTCGCCTTCTGGAATCCAATCGAGGCTGGCTGGGTCCGTGTTGATGGGAACCCATGTGGGGTAGATCTTCCAGTGGGCGGCGCTCACGATGCAGCCCGTCTCACTGTCAACAATCTTCAGCCACAGGTCGGCAGGATCGTCCTTCATCTCTTGGGACCACCGTCTGGCGGCAGCTTGGCGGCCATCCTCGGTGTCGTAACCGATGAGAATGTCTGACAGCGGACCTTGAATGACAGTATAGTGTAGGTCGACTAATTCGCGCACGTCGGCTGCGGAAGCGCGTGAGAGGAGCAGAGGCATGTCGGGTGAATTGTGGCTGGGGCACGCAACGAGTACGAAGACAGAGAAGCAATGCTTGCGATTAGCTGACAACGAGAAACGGTTCACCTACCATACGAGCACCGCTGCTGCAATTTGTAGAGGGGCAGCCGGCGAGCGCTGGGGTATGCTTGGCACCGCGAGATGGTGGCTGCACGAGATGGGGTCCCGCAAGGCTGGATACGCATCCACTCATGATACGAGGCCGGAGACTGGTCGCGGGCGGGGTGGGGAGATCATCGGCTGAGAGGTGCAGAAGCGGGAAGCGGAGATTTCCTGAGGCACAGGGACGCAGATGTGGTCGGAGGATGTGATAAGAGCGGTCGGCAAGTGGAGGGCTGGAGGCCGAAGTGCCGGGCCCAAATGCGAGGAGCGGGGTCGTGTGAAGAGCTGGCGCGGACGGGCAGGCGGGTCAGGCACGAGGCTGTGGTGCGGGCTCGAGTGCGTTGGGGAGCACGGGAGGTTGAAAGAGGATTCTGGCTGAGTGGAGCAGTGGAGCCCGGCCGGCGAGGGAAGGGACGGCGCGCAGGGGGTCCCCCAGACGCCGCCCGTCGCCCCCGCAGCATCGGCTCGTGTCAACCACACGTGCCTGCAATCACGTGCTTCATCTTTCATTCAACAAAAAGCTACACTAACCTCAACACTACCCCTTACTCCCCTTCTTACTATAGCTAAGGTTGATGAAAGAGCCACCGTGTTCTTTTAAACGAGTAGTATATAGTTAGCTCAGATAGCCTTAATTTACAAGACAGCGGTGTCCTACTTTCTCGCGCCGTTCGACAGCTCGCCTCCGTCCCAAGGCCTCCGCCGATGATCACTCCGCGCCGCCCGACTGCTGTCCGCCGCTGCCCGCTCCTGCCCGCTCGCACCTCCACTGAAGCCTCGCACAGGGCACTCGTGTTCTGGACCTCCCGTGCAACCCGCTGCCGCACACCCTGGCGACCTTACTTATCGCCGCTCCTGCAAGGCAACCACACCAGCCGGCTGCCTGATCCGTCGCCCAGAAACAGGCCGCAGCCGGCTCGAGCACCGAGTGGCCTCTCGCGCAGCCCTCTACCCCTGCAGCCCGTCCAGTACGACCGTGAGACGCGGTGGCTCATCAGCAATCGAGCCATGCAACAGTCTCCAGACAGCCATGCTTTGCGAATCCCGTTGCCGTACCCGGGGCGACCCGTCGCGCCGGGTTTGAGGCGGCAGAGACGCGGCCTCTAGTACAATGTACCCTGTGTGAGCTTCCCCGGTCCTGCGCCTCTAATTTGCGGCACCGCGGAGCTAAGGGCCCGCTCTCCACCGTGTGCCACCCTGAGGGACTGTACAGGGTTCACGTCGATAGCCAATGTGCGAGACGGCAGTTTTTCCCAGTCGGATGAACCGACCTGCATCTCCCACCATCCACATGTTCCGTCCAATATAGCCACACTCGCTCGCTCCCGTCCACCCTCTCCTCGCCCGGAGCCAAGCAGATTCCCAGCAACTTTCCTTCCCAACCCCCTCGGACCTTCTGGAAAACGTCGTCGCAATGGAGGAACAGGCAAAAGGGCCATTTGAGATGTCCTCGCGAGAGGTCAACATCGTGACCACGCAGACTAGTCAGGATGCGCACGACATGGCCCGTCTTGGGAAAAAGCAAGAGCTCAAGGTAAGGCAGGCCCGTCTACCCATCATGCTCCCCGCATTCTGGACCACAGCCCTGCAGCATATCTGAGATCGCACGAACCCCTACCTGCTGCATTCTTCTTATACGTACTATGGGAGTACACAGCACTATACATGCTGTAGAGTGTTGTTGTCTGGATGGACTCGAATGTGCCCCGGTGACGAGCTGCAGCTGCGGCCATGCGCTGGTATGCCAACTGGTTTATTAACAAAAGCTAGCGTAACTTCCGCGACCTATCTATCCTTGGATTGACATGTATGATGATGGTATGTGGATGACACAGTTGTGCGTGCCCTACATAAGCTCACCCACCAACGCAGGGCACATGGGAAGCGATGGTCACTACCGCCACCTTTTCACTTATCAATGGTGGTCTTGCTGGCACAGTATGGATATATGTGGGAGTGTGGCTCTCCACCATCGCTGTTGTGCTATCAATGGCCGAAATGGCAAGCATGGCGCCAACATCCGGGTTTGTCGACCAAGGCCACAGAGCCGCAAAGCGCTGACAGAAAAACAGCGGACAATACCACTGGGTTTCCGAGTTTGCTCCACCGCAATACCAGAAGATTCTCAGCTACATGGTTGGTGTGTATTAGCTGACCCTTGTACTTCCGGCGATTGCTGACGTTACAAAGGCTGGCTATCTGCAATGGGGTGGCAAGCCGGGGTTGCGACCACAGCCTTCGCCTCGGGAGGCATCATCCAGGGCGTCGTGTTCCTCAACTACCCTGACTATGTTGCCGAGCAGTGGCACGGCACACTCATGACCATCGCCGTTGCACTGATTGCCTTTTTCATCAATACCGTCGGCGCCAAACACCTTCCCATGCTCGAAGCAATCATCCTCTTCCTCCACATCTTTGGTTTCTTCGTGATCCTCATTCCTCTCTGGGTGCTTTCACCCCGGACCACAGCTGCCAAAGTCTTTGGAGAGTTCTCTAACTTTGGTGGATGGTCCACCGTCGGCGGTGCCACTATTGTCGGCATGATCACGCCTACGGGCTCCTTGGCTGGTATGATCGAATACGCAAGCTGGTTGCAATAATGCTAAAATATACCCAGGTTTTGATGCCGCCGCACATATGGCGGAGGAGGTTCGGGACGCATCCAAAGTCGTGCCACGCGCAATGATCACTACTATCATACTGAATGGCCTGATGGTAAGCGTCCCAGGCGGCGTGTCCGTCCTTTTCTGACCCTTTCCCTAGGGATTGATCATGATCATCACATTCTGCTTCTGCATCACGGATCTTGAAACGCTGCTCTCGCTCCCGCTCGGCTTCCCGTTCGTCGAAGTCTTCCGCACCGCCACCGGCAGCACGACGGGCGCCAGCCTGATGAGCATCGTCGTCATCGTCCTGACCATCTGCACCTGCACGAGCGGCCTCGCCGCCGCCAGCCGGCAGGTCTTCGCCTTCGCCCGCGACGAAGGCCTCCCCGCATCCCACACCTGGAGAAAGGTAAACGAACCACCACCCGCCCCCACGCGCCGTGCCCTCTAACCCCACGGCGCAGATCCGCACCATCGGCACGGAAATCCCGCTCAACTCGGTCCTCTTCTCCCTCAGCATCGCCGTCCTCATCTCGCTTGTCAACCTCGGCAGCACGACGGCGTTCAACTCGATCGTCGGGCTGCTGAACGGCTCGGCCGGCACGGCCTACGCGCTGTCGCTCGCGTGCCTGCTGTGGCGGCGCACGCGGTCGCCCGAGCCGCTGCCGCCCGCGCGCTTCAGCCTCGGCCGCTGGGGCACCCCGCTGAACGTCTTCAGCCTGCTGTACGTCGTGTTCAGCACCTCCATCGGCTTCTTCCCCATCATGCGCGACGTCACGGTCGCGACGATGAACTGGAGCAGCGTCGTGTACGCGGGCGTGCTGGCCATCGCGCTGGTCGCGTACTGGACGGGCGGGCGGACGCGGTACAAGGGCCCGGTGGTTTTCGTGCAGAAGGAGGGGTATTGACCGGCTCGCCCTTCGCCAGCATGTGTCGCGGCGCGATGGAGGGGTTTCGTCTCCGGGGAAGGGTTGGGCGGTGCGGACTGGAGGCTAGAGAATACACACACACGAGCAATGGCAGTCGTCTTTTCGCGTTGCGCGTCTGACCGGCCACGCCCACCTCGCCAGCAGCGTTGCGGGTCTCTTCCGCTTTCGTTGATTCCCGCGGCCGGGGGGCTACGTGCATGTCTCGCCCGATCACAGCCCTACCGTAGTGCCCGACGGTTCTATTTATACCGACGCATCTCGTTTCGAGAATAACCTCTCCACCGGTGTCACATTGCCATCTGCATTACGCAAGACAGCAGAGCAAAGTTCGTCGCGACGTTTCAACGCGTCGGCGTTGATGTCCGGATGAGGCAGGAAGGGCGGCTGGGCCGAGGGCGACGATGGTGTGGGGTTGGATCTGGGGGGACGTCGTGTGCACAGACGAGATGTGGCTGGATTGATTGGCGGGGTAGGGAGGCCGACTTGGAGATCGACTTGGGCAATTCGATGATGGTGGACGGGTAGAGCGGATCTGGTAGGTTTCAATGTTTACAGCCGGGTTGATCTCACTATTCTCGCGCCACGCCCTGCATCGGCTCGTGGCTCAATCTTTCTGCAGGATCCCGTCCCAACCGGATCTTTGTAGCAGGCATCCTTGACTGCTCTCACCCAGCCCGCCTCCGGTATACCCTGCTGCAGCACTATTTCGAAGAAATTGCTAGTGGCTAAAATCAGGCAGAAGCCTGCACCTTCCCTTTTGCGCTTTCCTTCTCGGACGACAAACAAAAGAAAGTCCGCACGTCCGATCCAGAACGCCTTGGCGCCCGTTAGCTGCGCGTGGCGACATATGCTTGTGTGCACATCCTACACCCTGCATCTTCTATCTAAACCGCAAATACGTCCTTCTTGTCCAATATTTGCAAATCAGCCCCCACAAGGTCGCCGCAACTGCCGAAGCACATTTGAGAGATGGAACAGGGGATCGCATCCTCCACGCTGTCTATCTCTGCACGGCTCGACAGATCTGCATCGTGCGATTCCGCGAACATCTACCGTCCTCCTAGTGCTAGTTTTCCGCGTCGCATGGCGAGATTCTGCTTCCAAGGTTCTCGGTCCGGGATTGATGGTGGCGACGAGGGTTGCGGACACCAATCGTGCGACTTCTTTGTGGTGGGCTGATCTTGACAGGTGGATGGCGGGGCTCTGGGCAGTCGCAGCACGTGGCGAAACAAGCGTGTTGAACTGGGATGTCGGATATCGTGAAGGGGCGTTGTAGATGATCTGTGCTGGGGAAGTGCGCGACGGACACGCTTGGTTTGGTTTTCCGCGTTGTATTATCTCCAGTGCTGTTGTGTAAGGGCTGCCGCAAAGTTCCGTCTTTTTGCCAACATCTTCTTCGCTTCCGACGCGAATATTCAATCTGCAATTCTCTATATTTTCGCACTTCTGTCATCCGGCTGGCTGTTTCCATCATTTCTTTCCTCGTAATTGCACGCTTCAATGCATGATTCGCCGACGCAAACAACAGCTCAGAATAGAGAAGACCCAGAGAAAATTGCTACAAGTGTCGATGTGCTCCGAGACCAACGATAACGTAGCACAGCTGAAGCACGAAAAGCATAGCGTACTGCTCTCTCCGCCGCCAACAGCCGATGTAGTTGAAGTAGAATGTTCAATGTACTAACGTGAATTTCGCTGATGGCATATTTGAACCTGATGAGTGCATCTTTAGTAGCTCGTAAAGGCCTCTCCACCATTCCTTCAGCAGAAAAGAAGAGTAGCGCAATTATCCCATCCGACCTATCCCCTGACCATGTCGCAAGCACTCTGATCTTCCTTGCAAACACACCACAGTGATCCACGCCTTCCTACCCAGACTGCCGCCTTCATCCCCCTTTCCCTGACCTTCCACCGCTCCCTCACCGACACCGCCTACGTCGCCTCTGCCTTCATCGGCGTTGCAGGCATCTCGCCCATCCTCCGGAACCCGCTCTTCAATGTCCTCGGCCGCCGCCCCACCTCGCTCTGCTGCCTCGCCGGCTCGGTCGCTACCTCCTCCGCCTCCGTCTGCTGCTGTGGCAGGTGGGGTTGCTGTTGGGGTTGCCGTTGACACAAGGGAGTTTGCTGGGCGAGGTGGTGTCGGGGGATTTCTGCGATTGGGTCAGCGAGCGGAGGGCGTTGAGGAAGGCGGAGTAAAGGTTGTTGGCAGTCTTTCGGGGCGTGATGTTCACGCCGTCGGGGTGGATTGTTGAGGAGGGTGTTTGCATCCATCGCGAGAGGCATTATATGTGGCCAGCTATGGGGATTTCCATTGCGAGTGTGGGATTCAGATTTTCATGACGGTCATTTACACGTACACTGCCGAGGTCAGTGCCAGGCTGATCTGTTGTTTGGGTGCGCTTCATGCTGACGAGGAGTGTGTTCTCGGTGTTACAACCCGCAGGCTCCTTGGACGGGCGCCATCCTGAACGTGTTCTGTCAGATATTTGGCTCTACCATTGGCTTTTTCGACCTCCGGCTCGGCACAACGCTGGGTTTCCAGAACGCCTGAGTCCCGTTGACCATGATCAATGTGGTATTAATCTTCCCGGTCCTCGCGTTGCTCAAGTACGGAGAAGTGTGGAGGAAAGGCTGTGTGCGCCAAGTTTTGATCGTGACCTGTAGGTGAGTCTGCGGTGGAAGTGGAAGCGAAGGACGGGCGCGCGCCGAAAAGAATGGAGCAAGAGCAGAACAGCGATAGATCAGAAAGGATGAAGGTGATGCGGGCGGCAAGCCAACGTGAGCGAGGACTGCATTGGATGCAGCGGTACTGTCGGACGCCAGGAGTGACTCCGGTGAAGGACTCAGCGATTCGACAGCAGAGCGCATTATGGCGATATCAGCGGAGGCTGTTGCACTGTATGTCTCTCGGCGCGCTCTTTTCTTCGACAAAATACGTCACCTTACCTTCCGACCCAACAGGAATGCAGGAAACGATGCAGATCGCCCAATCCGGTATGCCACTTTGTAACTTCGAACGTCGGAAGACCTCCCCGCAGAGATTGAACTGACACGGTTAGTCAGCATGGCTACCAAAAATTTGACATAGTCTCCCCCCAAGTTCCTCTTCCGAATTCCAAGCCCAGAAGAGCGCCTATTTGACGCTCTACCGGGCTCAGACTCCAGAAGGAGTTTACACAAGTCACGGTGCATGCCTAGTATTCGCTATCTGATGGCCTTATGCTGGGGCGCTGAGGGTCAAGCGAGAAGGAGCGTGGTGGACGGTGTTTGAAGAAGTTTGGAGCAGAGGCGACAAGCGGCGAAGCTTTGAGCCCGCGCAGCTTCAGGGTCCAGGTCCGTGCACTGCTGCGTGGCGGCGAGACAAAGTGAAGTGAAGCTGGCCGCCACGCCGGACATGGACGCGATGCGAAGCCGCTTCCAGCTTGTACGTCACAAAGGCATTCACAATGGTTTTGCTTAGTTCTGCATGATCCTTATTACAAACCTGACACGCCTCGCTTTTATGCCGCAGCCCGGTGTGCTGAAGCATCTGACTTTGCCGTCGAGATAGAAACACCCTCGTCCGAAACCCAGCCCATCGCGCCGCAACGTCCCCGCGCCCTTACGCAGCACCGTCCAGCTGAGCCTGAAACCCAGCTCAGACTCCTTACTGCCCCTCCTGCCCATACCGCTCTCCCTTCAGCGCCCCCGCCCTCGTCTTCCCCTTCCTCTCCTCCGCCTCCGCCTTCGCCAACCACGTCCCCGGCGCCGCAACCAACGCCTCCAACACGCCCTCCTGCCCCCCCACCACGCACTCCGCCGCCACCCTCCACCTCCCCACCACCGTCACCACCGCCAGCCACCGCGCCCCGAACCCGACCCCCCTGTCCCGGCCTCCCATCGCCCCCGACCCGTCCTTCCCCTCCGCCACCACGCACCCCTCGTCGTGCAGCCGCACCGCCGCCTCCAGCAGCAGCCACGCCCCAGCCTCCACCCGCGCCGCGTCGACCGCGATCCCCGCGTGCGTCAGCGCCGTTACGCAGAACCGCACGTGCCGCGCTTGCTGCTCGGGCGTGCGCGGGACGCTGGCGTCGGGGATGGGCGGCTGCCAGCGCGCGGCGAGCCGGCGGAGGTGGGCGCGCGCGTGAGAGGCGGACGTGAAGCGCGGGGCGTACTGTGGGCTTGTGAGGGAGGACTGGGCGGGCGTGGCGGGCCTGGGTGCTGGCGACGGTGTCGTGGGCGGTATCGGGGCGGGCTGGCTTGCGGCGGGGTGGGCTTCGGTCGGGGGGTTTGAGGTGGTCTGGCTTTCAATGTACGGGTTGTCGGTCGGTTGGCTTGCGGCGGGGTGCGCGTGCGAGAAAGAGATGATGTGCGCGGCGGGCGTGCTGGATCTGCGGGCCGGCGGTGGTGGGGTGGCGCGCGGGCCTGTGACGGGCTGGGTTGAGGTTTGGTGGTGCTCTGCAGGCGGGCTTTCGGGGTGCGCGGTGGTGGTGAAGTGCGCAGTGTGTGGTGGCGGGAGATGGGAGGGCGTGACCGAGTTGAGAGCCTCCGATGGGGCGGCTGAAAAAGGGCTCGCCACGCCATGGTTTGCGGTGAGATGGGACTCGGCGGGTGGGGTCTTGATGGTCGGATGCTCCGCGGACCCATTCTTGATGTGCTGGTTTTCAATATGCTGATTTTCAGTAGGCTTGTGTTCGGCGGGCTGGCCCTCGGCGGATTGACTTTCGGCAAGATGGTCCTCGGTGGACTGTTCTGAGGAGAACTGGAGAATGTGCCCATTTTCGTCGCCATCGTCGTTGTTGTCGTGGTTATCATCGTCATCGGGCGGGATGCCGGTCTTGTACACCCAATGTGGGCAGCATTCGCATGGCTGATGGATCCGGTCAAGGATTGCTGAGAGGGTCGTATTCGGGTCGACTAAGTCAAGGTCGAGTTTGTCTGCCTCCATCTTGTTGGGATGCCCGTTGGGCACCTCATTGGTGTCTTCCGTGTTGGTCCCAGCCAAGGATGGGTTGAACTGGGAAATGGTCGACGTGTTTGCAGAGATAGATGAATGATTTTGACCCAGAGAAGAGGCTCCGGAGAAGGTGTTGTGGACGAAGGAAAAGGAAAGGTGGCTGCAGTGGCAACGAGTTTATGTAGGCGAGAGGGAATTGGGAATTTGGGAATGTGAAGGCATTTGTGAATGTATTGCTACGAAAGTGGCAACAACAGATAGGGACTGCCTTCCCAAAGCACAGCACGAGTGATGGCGTATCTGCATAGACAGGTGATCGTGACTTGTATCTAGCCATAGAAATAGTCGACCGTTGCTACCGAGCAGTGTATCCACCATCCACGGGGAGATTCACTCCTGTGAGCCAGCTGGCATCATCACTTGCAAGCGTAACCGCAATCTTTGCAATGTCTTCTGGCTTACCCGGGCCGCCAAAAGGATGTCTTCTCTGCAGAACATCAAAGGGAGTCAGATTTGTAGTCGTCTCTGCGAAGATCGCAGTTTGTGTATCTGCCATTTCATCAGTATCATCTGGGTGACTCGCATCCCGCGGGTATACTCACAACCAGGGCATATGGCATTGCAATGGATGCGGTGCTCCGCATAATCAAGCGCCACCTGCCTCGTCAAGCTCGTCACCGCGCCTTTCGACGCACAGTAAGAAGCTACCAACCGCTCCGGTCAGCCACACTCCCGTCACTCCAGCTCAGAGCTGTCACAAAACGATCACTTACGATTCTGCGGCCCGGCAATCAGCCCCATAATCGACGACATGTTGACAATCCACCCGCGATCCCCCGACTCATGCGGCTCCTGCCTCAACATCTGCGCAATCGCATGCTTGCACCCCAAAAACACCGACCGGGCATTCACCCGCATCGTCTCGTCCCACACCTCCTCATCCGTCTCGTGCAACACCGCCGGCGCCACCGCCTCGAACGACACCCCCGCATTATTCACCATCCTGTTCGCCGCATCCGTCAGCGCGCGGCCCCGTTGGGGGGGAAGCGAAAACCCCTCACACGTCAAGCCTCCCAAACCGCCGCACGGCCGCCTCGACCAGCGCCGCCATCGCGCCGCCATCCCCCACGTCGGCAGTGACGAACTCGGCCGCCCCGCCGCGCTGCCGGATCAGGTCGTGCGTCGCGACGGCGGCCTGCCCGGGCGCGGCTAGGCGCGCCGTCGGCCGCAGGTCCGCGCACACGACGTTGGCGCCCTCGGCGGCGTAGCGGAGCGCGATGGCGCGACCGAGGCCGGAGGAGGCGCCGGTGATGATGGCGGTTTTGTGGTGGAGGCGGCCGGGTGGTGATGGTGCTGCTTCCGCCATCGTGGGTGCGGGGCGGGGCGGGGGTCTGGTGGTGGAGTGTGGGAGAGGGGGATGGGATGGATGGATGGCTGGCTGGCTGGCGGTATTTATCTGGTTGGTCTGAGTCGTACAGTGGAGGAGCTCTTTGGACGAGAAGAGGTTGAGCTCATAGCTGAGCTCATAGCTAGCTGGATGCGGTTGTTTGGAGGGAAAGGCGGGCCGAAGGAAGGTTTGCCGAAGGAGGAAAGTCGACAGCGCTGTTGTGGGGAGGGGCTGCGACTGTGGGACGATATCGCTCACGTTCGTTGAAAGTTTTCGCGGTTGCATCATTCAATTCCATGGCACGACTGCCCTTTCCGAGATCGAATTTTGTGGCAGCAGGTCTCCACCGAAGGATGTAGGTGGACGTCGCCCCGAATTTCCCCACTTGGCATCCTTGTAAGTTCGCGCAACCTCCAGAGTGAAGAAGGCTTGCTACATATCTGATCCTTCTTCATGTCTTGCAGTGTAGGAAATGGAAATGAAGCTAAAACTATCAGTGCCAGTGAAGAGTTACCTAATCCCATGTCTCAGGGCAGTGGACGCGGGTCTAGAACGTGGTGTCGCGGTGGCACGTGGGCCGTGACATTGGGTTCATGACGCGAGGGACAAGGAAAGTTTCCCGGCGAGATGGAAAGCGAGAACAGCTTCATGCAGAAGCACCTGAATAAGACATCAATAACTTATTGGCCATGCCACGATAGCCTGGTGCCGATAATGCTCGCAATGTGCTTCCGTAGTACTCTGCCGGCTTTTATCCATTTCCAGTTCTACCTACCAACCTTAACTCCACCATATGCACGCACGTATTACGCCCTTCAATGCTCTCATGTCCCATGCAAGAAATACAACAAGACATTAATGCTGCAACGCCTGGGTATAATCAACGACATGTCATCCTCCTAAGAATATCCCTGTTTTGTCCATGTCTCCTGTTCATGGTCCTACGCCCCAATTCCCACTGCCTGTACCTCCTTGTGCACCAGCCGCACCACCTCCAGTGATGGCAAAATCGCCGTCCAGGTTCATGAAGTCTCCGACGACGTCACCGACGCCTGCCATACCGCCAAAGCCGGCTGCGTCTACCATCAGCGCGGGATCTGTGGCCTGTGCCGCAGATTGATTCGGCAGGAGCGATGGTTGTGCAGGAGTAATGAGAGCCTGCAGCTCATCCGGCGCCGGCGGGTCTAGACTGTCGGAGATATGCGTGCTAGCCGGTACAGAACGGCCCAGGGCATCTCGGCGCTCAGGTTGGCGGATGCCGAGGGCTGGGGTAGAAGCTTTGTCGTTGGTAGATTTATTGCTGTCGTTGCGAGCGTTGAGCCAATGTGATGCGTCATCTAAGTTGCCCGAGCGGATGGTGTTTTCGTAATCCTTATCTCCGAGGACAACGGGCAGGAGGACGCTGCTTTCGTACCAACGTCCCTTGACATGCTCAACAGGGACACCGTGCATGGGACGGAGCAGCTTCCAGGTGCCCTGGCGACCGGTCTTGCCCGAGACTTGATTACGGAAGCGGAGGTCCAAGACCATGCGGGGTGGAAGGTGGTCTGTGGGCGGGACCTGAGTGTTCGAGGGAATGTTTCCTATGAAGGTGTAAAGATCGCCGAAGATAGTAATAGTGGAGCGACCCTGCTGGACACGTTCCAATATGTCGACAACGATAAGAATAGGCAAGTTGACACCCGCCATATCCATTTGTATCCGGACCGGCTCGCCAACCCATATCTTCTCTGCGCCGAGATAGATGCCTGCCCAGCGCCGCTCCTCCATGGACGGACCCGGCCGTGAGTTGTTGAGCAGCTTGAAAGGAGTATATGTATTGTCCACAGACTTCGCAGCTAGGATGCTGGCATCAACTTCCGGATTCCCATTGCCGTAATGGCCACTTGCGATAGCCTGCCAATCAACCGAGTCGTATGTAACGCCTGCACGGTTTTGAAGCTGACCGAAGGTAAGCGGCGGTGGACTCCAGGCGAGCCACGGGCGGAGGAGATTCTCGTTGGATAGATGCACAGGGGTCTGAAAGTCGAGCGGATGCGAGAGAGGCTGCACAACGTAGTGGCGCTCAATTTTGTTGTTGGCCACCTTCTTAATGAACCGGCGGATCAACACACCAAGACCCCAGGCTTCGCCGCGGCTGACCCAAACCACTTCACCAGGTCGGAAGAGCAGTGTGTGATACTGAGTGTCGAATTGGTGATCGGGTAAGGCCAATCGAGGGAGAGGGGATGGCCCTGCTTGTGTTGGAGTGCGAGGAACGTTTTGCGGGGTGGCAGTTCGCTGTGATGGAGACGGATGCGCCTGTTGAGCCTGAACTTGGGCGGTTTGTGCTAGAGCGGGATTCGAAGAGGGCCGGTTTAGCGTAGCAGGCTGGGGTTTCGGGGTAGACGTCTGGCTACGGGGCCGTGGAATGTCAACGTAAGGATGTCTACCAACATTGCCAGTTGCGGGCAGTGTGGGAGCACTGGATGTAGGCTGCACTGAAGTCTCCTTCTTCACGGCAGGGCGGGACTCTTTCTCGTCCTGCACCTCCTCTGGACAGCAAACCTTGCAGCTGCAGTTGTTTGGGTCTCCATCCTTGTCCGTGGCAAGCCACAGGAGGTGCGGAAAGAAGTCGGCGGGACTTCTATACCGCTTCTTGCGACCCATGGGGTGTCCGTACAGGTATGCATCCTGGCGATCGTGACCACCGCCGGCGTGGTTCTTGGACGCTTTACGGGATTGCGGATCGCCATCGTGGGCGCGCGACTTGATGTGCTCGAACAACCGGTAGTTTTCGGGCAGGGCTGCCAGCATGCATGCTTTGTCTGCTCCGGGTTGGTTAGCAAAGTCAGCGAGAGGCGGGGACATGCGACTCACGCTGGTGCTCAGAGCCGGCAGTAGCAAGCTCGCGCATCAACATGCCGCCCAGCTTACGGCGCCAGTCGAAGTGCTTGGCCTCGTCATCGGCGATGGGGCGGTAGAAGTCGCTCACGCCGCTGGAGTCAGGCGTGTCGTTCAGCTGCTCGGGCGTCGGCTCATTCTTCTCCTTCTTCTTCCCATGCACTGTCTCCAGCTTGCCGTCTGAGCGGCGCACGTATAGCGGGTAGTAGCGCGTCATAGTGGTGGAGTACGAGCTCGCGCGGGCATGGCCGGGGGAGGCGGCGGTGGGAGCGCTGCAAGATTGCTGTGGCGGGAGCGGGCGGCGAGAGATCGGAGAATTGACAGGCCGGCGCGCGGGGCCTTGGTTGTGTTGGCGTCTTTGACGGATTCGCCGAGCAGAATGCTTTGGCACAGAGGTGTGCGCGCAGACGCGTTAGCTGTCGCGGACAAAGACGGCCAGCGACGCGTGCGAGAGACGTTTGGAGAGTGAGCGGCCGGCGGGGATGGGGTTTTGCGCAGCTGGCGCTGGAGCTGGAGATCCCTGTGGCGATCGGCAGTCGCGTCCCAGGCATGCGGCCCGCCTGCGCGCGGCGCGTCTCCCGCCTCGCCGCCGTAGGACTTCACAGCCTGCTGCTCTTCACTCCCACCTCTGCGCCCCGGCACGGCCGCTGCTGTAGCGCACGGGGCCCTACATGCCTTGCTGACCCCATTGACAGTCACGGCACACCGCGTTTGTCGGATTGCGCTTGCAACCTCCCAGCCCGCCATGGATCGACCGCATGTGCGCGTGGGCAGTCCCATGCCCATTACTCCACGAGCACGGAGGCGCAGCACCTACGAAAGCCTTCTTTCTGCCTTTGGATCGCACAGGTCTGCATCATCGGTCACGCAGGCACGCAGATCCGCGGCCAATCCCGCTCCAGCTCCGACAGCTGACACCGCTCTGCGCGTACCCTCGACTTCGCCCGACCCGCTTTCCCTACCCCAACCACCCGCCAGCCCGAGGGTCTTGATTCCTCGTAGAACTACACTCTTGGAAATGCTCGACGATCCTTCACAGGATGGCTTGGAAGATATGGAGGACAATGGCCAAGAGGACACACCCAAGCGCTCGCTCCGGCCGCGCCGGAACCGACCCGAGCCCAACTACCTGCCTCCTCCAGACCCGAACCGGAGGACATCTGGCAGGAGGAGGGAGAACAAAAAGTTGCTTACCTCAGACATGCTCGACGATTCACCAAAGAAGGCGGCGAAGCAGAAGAGCAGCGCTACTGCGCGAATGCAGGTTCGGTCCGACATCGCTACGCACACCAAGGTGAAGCGCGACGCCTTCTTGTATCGCCACAGCGAGTACTTCCTGCCCTTACTCCCCACCAGTAACTATGTCGCAAAGCTTGGTAATCACAGCCATGGCCCGTTTGTCCCTTACGTCGAGTTGTCACAACAGCCGAAAGGGGTGACTGCAACTATGAAACCCTATCAGTTGAGCGGCCTCTCGTTCCTGGCTCACATGAACGAAAACGGCATGCCGTGTATGCTCGGCGATGAAATGGGTCTGGGAAAGACCCTGCAGACTTTGTCGCTGTTCCAGTTGCTTGAAGAGAGGGAAGCAATGCAAAAGGCTCGGTCTGCTGAAAACAGGCCCTATCTCGTTGTTTGTCCACTGAGCGTCGTGAACTCATGGGTTACTGAGGCACGCCGCTGGACCCCAGAGCTCAAGGTTCTCCGCTTTCATGGTCCGAAGTCGGAGCGCGACAGTCTCAAGAAGGTCGCCACGGGCCAACATGACCGATACGGCAACGAGACGGCGCGATCTAAGAAGAGGACTGGAGATCGCCGTCGCGCTTCGAACAATATTGTCAGTAGTCTGGACCCGGATGATGAAGATGACGTTTACAAGATTGTCGTCACCTCCTACGAGACTTTCGTTGCAGAGCAATCTTGGTTCAAAACGGCTTTTGTTTGGCGCTACATTGTTCTGGACGAGGGCCATCGAGTCAAAAACAGTTTGACGGGCGTTTCACAGGCTTTGCAAAACATTCGCGCTGAGTACCGGCTGATTCTGACTGGTACCCCGCTTCAAAATGACCTTCATGAGATGTGGGCTCTACTCCACTGGTTGTTGCCTGATGTCTTCATTGAAAAGACGGCCGACCTATTCAAGATTTCTTTCAACCTCAGCAAAGGTCAAGCCAACACAGCGGTTATGGACAGCGCCCGCCAACTTCTGGAGCTCCTCATGCTCCGAAGAATGAAGAACAGCCCTGGCGTCAATCTCAATCTCCCTCCAAAGGAAGAGGTGCTACTCTACGTTCCACTCACTCCGCTGCAACGCTTCTGGTACATGAGGCTACTCACTCGCTCCGGTGACGCTCTCCTCGACGAGCTGTTTTCGGGTGCGAAGGACAAAGAGAAGGATGCCCTGCGCAAGGATATTGCGGAACAGCAAAGGATTACAGCCTTGGAGCAGGTTGAGGCAAGAATAGCTGACGAACAATCGGCGGATGCGGATGTCTGGGGCGAGACTCGGGAGATCATGCAGCAGAGCCTGGAGAATGAACGACAGGAACAGAAGAAGAGCGATTGGACAAAACTGATGAACTTGGTGATGCAGCTTCGGAAGTGCTGCAGTCATCCCTACCTCTTGCCAGGAGTCCAACCGGAGCCATACTTCCTTGGCGATCACATCATCAGAGCTTCAGGAAAATTCATCGTGCTAGAAAAGCTCCTGCAGGATCTCATCTTGAAGCGTGGCAAGAAGGTGATAATCTTCTCTGGCTTCAAGGCTACCCTCGACCTTTGCGAAGACCTGCTGTCCTTGCTTGGCAATGACGGAGACTTGTTCCGATACCTGAGGTTCGATGGAGGTACGGACAGGGCGCGCCGCAATCTCGATATCCGCCTTTTCAACGACAAGTCTACCAACTACAAGACAATGCTGGTGTCCACCCGTGCTGGAGGTCTGGGGATCAACCTAACCGCAGCCACCGAGGCGATATTCCTCGACGAAGATTGGAACCCTCAAATCACTCTGCAAGCAGAGGCTCGCGCTCATCGTATAGGCCAGACGAAGCCAGTCACCATTTACAAGCTTTGCACGCAAGGCACCGTCGAGGAGCAAATGATGGGCCGTATCCGTAAGAAGTTGTACCTCTCGGCCAAGATTACTGAATCAATGAAGAGCGTCCACGGAACTCCAAAGGCGACCAAAAAGAAAGGCCTGGCTTCCGACGACGATGACAAGCCACAACTCGACGTTTCGCAGCTAAAGACTCTTGTGCGCCGTGGTGCTCAGACTTTGGCCCACCCTCAGATAGACGTCACTGACATGTTGTCCTGGGATCTGGATACTGTTCTCGACAAGTGCCGGGACAAGCCTAGCGATCCGCAAGTCGGTGAAAATGACTCTGTAGATGAGCAGAAGTGGCTGTCGTCTATGGAGAGGGTTGAGACGGCGGTTTTCGATGGGCGTCGCGTCCAGCGCAATCACGATCCTGATCAAAATGGCGTTCAGCTAGACCTTACAAGAACCGATCGGCGCAAGGGTAAGAATACTACGGTCATGGTTGACGGGTATGCTGTCACCAAGCAGAGCATGAATTGCGACGACTGGGAGGCTGTACCGACGTTAGCCGGGAAGGATCCAAGGCTGGCAGAGCCAGTGAGAGCGAAAAAGAAAGCCATCGTCAATCAAGATGTAAGTCCGTGTCACATATCCCCAAGATTTGGAATGTTTGTTTCTGCCCTACACTCGCCATTCTTCATGTTCTCATCCGTATCGAGACCCCACACTAACGTATCACAGCATTGCCAAACTTGCTGGGATGGTGGCGAGCTCTGGATCTGCTCGCTTTGTCCCCGCAGTTACCACGAGGACTGCCTCACTGAGGATCAACGCAGCGCTATCAGGCTGGGCGGTCAGTTCACCTGTCCTCAGCACATGTGCGCAGACTGCTCGAAGAAGACCACGGATGCTGGCGGCATGCTTTTCAGGTGCCGCTTCTGCTCCCTGGCTTTCTGCGAAGACTGCTTGAACTTTGACCGTGCCTCTCTCATTGGCGACTCTCTTCCCGAGCTGCAGCTTCTCGACTTTGGCGAAGTCAGCCAGGCTTTCTTTGTCAAATGCCACGTCTGTACCGACGCCCACGATGAGGAGCCAGACATGAAGGAGTTCTGCGACGAACAGGCCCGCGAATTCGACCGTACCTGGCACAGAGTCAAAGCAGAGAAAGAAGCCCAGGCCCAACAAGAAGAAGCCGCCGCATCTGCTGCTGCATCTGCGAGAGCCACCCAGGTCCATGACGACCAGTCCATTTTCCCAAGCATGCCACATGGCCTACCTTTCAACGCTGCTGGCCCCCCTACCCGGCCTCGCACAACCAGAGCATCTCCACGTGGAAAGAAGAGCCGCGACGCCATTTCGACAGGATCTAGCAGCCGTTCATCCAGCCACTTCAGCCTGGACTTCACCGACACAACCACGGTCACGACGCCGAGGGATGCGCCAGTGACGAGCGGATACTTCGGCACCAGGAAACCCTCGGCCTCGGGCTCCTCCACCCCACGCGACGCTTCTACAGTAGGCGGCCACTTTTCCGGCACGAACAAGCACGCAACGGGCCAGCTGCGCTTCGGCGCTGTCACGGCGCCGAAGACGGCTTCGCCCGCCCAATCCGCCCCGCCCACAGCGGTGTCCAGGAAGAGTGCAAACTCGCCATCCTCGGTCTCGGGGTCGAGCAGGAAGAGGCGCGCGGCGAAGGGACCCGAGGAGAAGGAGGAGGCTGCGAATGGCGTTGGTGGGTTGAGGCTGGAACGGCCGAGCAAGAAGCAGCAGAGACTGTCGTGGTTTCCCGAGTGGGTCTGAGGGGCGCGAGTCTTGGGGCGCTGCAACGAGGAAGGGGAATTCGGCGCAGCGAGGCTTGCGGTTCTTCATCACGATTTGTACCAGGACATGGTTTCCGGTTTGTGGGTTTCTTTTATGGTGGGTCAGGCTTAGGGTTCTATGGCGCTTGGGAAGGAAAAATCCGGATGGCGGAGTGGGTGGGTATGAGAATGAGGCTATGCGAGTGGATTTGAGAGTTTGCGGCTTTCCGAGGGCGGGCAAGGGGAGGCCTTGTTGGCAGCTCGATATTGCTTCTGGGTCACTTTTTGGGAAGCTTTATTACGGGAAAAGTAGCGATGCAGAAAATGTCGTTAGCTTCGAATGCGATAGATAAAAGTCGATGAATGCGTGGTTTCGGTGCGTATTGCGTGGAACTTTAGCTCGAGGGAGATTCTGAACGATTTTGATTGCTGTTTCTCCATCAAGTCCAGAAGGTAGAAAGGCATAGTTTGCACAGCATCTGAGCAAAGGCTGCAGCGCTTGCCAAGAAGACTGCGGAGAAGCTGCTGGCACGACGTTCGAACTATTCAAGTCGTAGCATGAGGCGGTTGCGGAAGAAAGCTTGGAGGATTCGATGCGCAGCCGCCGGTGTACCATCATCAGTTCCCGGTGTCTCTCAGCAATAGCCCAACTGACGAGCTCAACAATCCTGCGTATGACCCGCGCCCCGGATTTCCTCCCCGCGTTGTCAGACCCACGCATTTCAGACTGGCCAATCGGGTTGACGGAGAGTGGTGATGGTCGGCAAACCTTCCATGACGTAACGCCTCTCCCCCACAACTCGCGTTTCTTACCCATCACCGGCTGCCCTTCCCCCGCGTACCTCAGTGACGAAAGCAGACATTCCGGGCGGAGTACTGACATCGACATTTGAGTGCAGGCGCGCCGACATGTTTGATGTGGGTATAAAAAGCGATGAGCTTTCTGCATCACTCAGTATAGACGGACTACCTCCGCGGAGCACCTTTCATCATCAGCATGTCTCTCGACACAGGAGTCCTCATTATCGGTGGCGGGCCCTCGGGCCTTGGAATGGCCATACAGCTCATTCGAAAGTTTGGCCTGCGGAACTTCACCATTCTCGAAAAGAGCGACGACATTGGCGGCACTTGGCATGCCAACTCGTATCCGGGGTGCGGATGTGACGTGCGCTGTCCCCTGTCACTGATTGAGTGCACAGGACGACCTACTGACACGTCTCCCTCCAGGTACCATCCCATTTCTACTCCTTCTCCTTTGCACTCAACCCGGACTGGTCTCAGACCTACGCGCTGCAGCCTGAGATCCGCCAGTACTTCGCCGACCTCGCCGCACAGTACCGCCTCGCCCAGCATGTCCGGCTCAACACCGCTGTCGAGGAGGCATCCTGGGACGCCGTCACTGGAACATGGCTCGTGACGGCCCGCAACCAGACCACCAAGGAGACCAGCCAGGTCCGCTGCAAGATGCTCGTCTCGGCCGTGGGCAGCCTCTCAGTCCCCAAGGACTGCGACATCCCCGGCGCCGAAACCTTCTCGGGCCGCATCTTCCACTCGGCCCGGTGGGACCACAGCTTCGACTACGCCAACAAGAACGTCGTCGTCATCGGCAACGGCTGCAGCGCCACGCAGTTCGTCCCCGTCATGAGCGCGCCCGGCCCCTCCGCCGCCGCCCACATCACCCAGTTCTCCCGCCAACCGCACTGGCTGGCCCCGCGCCCCAACCCGCCCTACACCCCCGCCTTCCGTGCCCTCATGCGCTGGTGCCCGTTCGCCATGCGCCTCTACCGCTGGTACCTCTTCGCCTCCGCCGAGCGCGGCTTCGCCTCCTTCGCCACCACCTCGGGCGCCGCCGCCCGCGCGGCCGACACCGCCGCCCAGACCGCCTACATCCGCTCCCACGCCCCGCCCTCCCTCGCCGCCGCCCTCGTCCCCACCACCGTCCTCGGCTGCAAGCGCAAAGTCATGGACACCGACTACCTCGCCAGCCTGCACCGGCCGACCGTGACCCTCGTCCCGGCCGACCCCGTCGCGCGCATCACCCCCGCCGGCGTCGCCACCGCCTCCGGCGCCGCCGTCCCCGCCGACGCCATCGTCCTCGCCACCGGCTTCCGCACCCACGCCCCGCTCACCCCCATCCGCGTCCGCGGCGAGCGCGGCACCGCGCTCGAGGAGCACTGGGCCGTCGCCAACGGCGGCAGCCCGGCCGCGTATTTCGGCACCATGGTCGCCGGGTTTCCGAACTTCTTCGTGCTGATGGGGCCGAATACGGTGAGCGGGCACCTGTCGGTGCTGTTCACGACGGAGTGCCAGATCGGGTTCGTGTTGCGGGTGGCGCGGCCGGTGCTGGAGGGGTTGCGCGGGAGGGCGCTGGGGGTGCGGGGGCTGCTGGGGGTGTCGGCGCGGGCGGATGTGGTGGGGGTGCGGAGGGAGGCGGAGGCGCGGTTTGTGGAGTGGGTGGCGGAGAGTACGGCGGGGCTGGTGTGGGCGACGGGTTGCTCGAGTTGGGCGGTGGATGAGCGGACCGGGAAGAATACGATGATGTATCCGGATTGGCAGGTTATGTTCTGGCTCAGGAGCGTGTGGGTCAGGTGGGGGGATCTGGTGTATAGGAGGTCGGAGGTGGCGGAGGAGAGGGCGAGAAGGAGGAGCGAGTGGGCGCGGTATGTGCTGCTGGCGCTGATGGGGGCGGCAATCGTTGGTGGGATGAAGGTTGTTCAGATGGGGGTGTTGGAGGGAGCTGTGGAAGCGTTGAGGGGGTTCGTGAGGCAGGTTGCGCCGAAGAGCTTGAGCGGGCGAGTATGAGTAGAGCATCACAGCGGTCCATGACAACGCAATGACTTCGTCATTTGTCGGTAGATTCTTTGGCTTCGATTGATTTCCATACGGAATTCACCCGGAGACGAGTTCGAGCGTTACTCGTGAATTCCATCTTCCATCGATGCGCAATCAGGAATCTGTCGTGATTAGATGTCTTTTCTGGCCATGACATACCTCGCAACAAGCCTCATGCAATTAAACCCTTTCGAGTAGTCCCAGTCAGCTCTCCACGCGCCAACCCACAAACCCAACAACCCCCGACCGGGTCTCCCACCCTCACGCCGCCCCGCCGCCAGGCTTCCTCCCCAAGCACACCACAAACGGAAACTCCATCTCCGCCCTCCCGCCCGTGCCCTCCTCAGCCGGATCGACCTCCTTCGTCATCGCGAACGCCGTCTCGACGCGCGCCTCCTCGAACCCAGCCTCGGCCATCAGCCGCCGCATCTCGGCCCGCCCGACGCCGTGCCGCGCCACGTCGGCGCGCTTGCCGGCCGGGTGGAAGTGCACGGACGCCGGGCCGACGGCCTCGAAGTCGGTCAGCGCGATGCGGCCGCCCGGCTTGAGGCTGGCGTGGCAGGCGCGCAGCGCGGCGTCCAGCGCTGGCACGTGGTGCAGCGTCAGGTGGCTGACGACGAGGTCCCAGCGGACGGGCGCCGTGGCGTCGTCGGCGGCGTCGGCGGCGCGGAGCAGCTGGCGCGCGGCGGTCTGGACTTCGGGCTGGTCCGGGTGCTCGAGGAGGGTGGCGAGGGCGGCGATGTTGGTGGTGGAGGGGTGGGCGGCGAGCTTGGATTGGAAGGCGGCGACCATGCCGGCGGCCAGGTCGACGCCGAGGAGGGTGCGGGCGTGCGGCGCGAGGTGAAAGGAGAGGAGGCCGGTGCCGCAGCCGATTTCGAGGACGTCGGGCTCTTGCTCGGGCGGGTTAGGGGGGGCGGGCCGGCCGGGTGTGATTGGAGGACGCACTGCTGTCGCTGAGCTCGGGGACCCAGTGGAGGAGGGCGTTGTAGGCGAGCTCGCTGCTGCGCACGGTCACGGGGTTGGAGTCCCAGGCGGCGGCCTCGGCGTTGAAGCGGTCGGTGCTGGGGTCTGCAGCTGGCATTGCGGTGGTGGTGGAATTGCGACGGAGGTGATGTTGATGAAGTGACGTTAGATGTCTTGAGCGGGAAGACGGACGCCGGCTGATCTTAGACTTTCTTACTAAGCTTCCCCACTCTCGAGCTGCGTCCTTGTCCTTGCCTGCCGCCATCGCGCAACCGAGGATCGAGACCAGCTGGTATCAGGCGCGGCGGACGACCTCGGTAGCCTTGCAAAAATGCTCGCTCCGTATCCTGAGCTACGTGCTCTCTGGTTGCGTCTCGCTTCGCTGGACCAAGTTGACGAGCTGGAATACCCCGCAGCACTGTCGGTCATCCAGCGTGGTGGATCCCCGAGCCTGTTCTAGGCGTGCCCTGTGGGAAAGCGTCGAAGGTCAATTGCGAGTAAACAATGCAAGGGTTTCCGGTGTTCTTGGGGATATTCTGGTCAATGGTGGATTGCTGTACCGGACGTTAATACAGTAAGAGCCTATAGATACGGGCGTAGCTTCAAGCTCTAGACCAGGCCTAGGTAGTTGAAGTTGAGTGGGAAACAGACGGCTCCGGCATCTGGTTTGCCAAAGCTTTTCGGCCTCCCAGAGAAGCACCCCCTCAAGGAAGGTCCGTGCGAGAGGCACCGTCGGCGGGCCGACATATAAAATCTTCGAGTGAGACCATACCTTCACATCTCCGCCCACCGCAATCGCATCGTCTTTACTGTTACGCTACGATCATCTCGCACCCAGTCACACCGTAGCGCTCCTGCGTCCACCATCGGCATGGTGCCAAACAGCTGCAGTCGACATCAACACCCTCACGGCCTTCCCCTTCCTGACTCGTCTCCTGCACCCTCCTGCCTGGACCCTACGCAGGCGATGACGAGCCGTCCGACTTCCAATCCTGTTCGTCCCGGGGTTGGAAGTGCATCAATCACGCACTCAAGTGACGCGTTGCCACAGCATTCCCCTAAGCAAGCCCAGGCACAACAACGCGTCGAGCCCCCTGCAGAGGCTCAGATGGAGCTGCATATTACACCTTGCGACTACTTTGATCTTCGGATCAACGGCGCCGAACCTCATTCCTCCAGCAGCCGCCAGACAGAGACTCCCAGTGGCTACTACACTCACACCTTCCAGGGTAAGCCTGTCACCGTCATCACCGACGCCGGTTACATCAGCCATGCCGTCGATGGCGACTCCATGTTCGGTCTCACGCGCAACGCCCTGGCCTGGCTGGAGCGGATGCAGGAGATCCCGCCCGACCCTACCCGCCGGCCCATATACCCGCCTTTCAGCCAGCTTCAGCCTCACCAGCGCATGACGAGCTTGGCGGAAGCGCAGCAGTACCAGAAGGCTCGGAAGCAGGCGCAGCGTGTCGCTCCCTTTGCAGACCCGACGCTGGCACAGGTACGGGCCAACGCTCCCCAGCTCGTTGAAGATTGGTACGCTGCCGCCATCGACCTCTCTCAGACGAGGGACAATGGTCACTCTCTGGGCTGCTGCTACTTGACCAGGCGCGCTAGCAACGGTCAGCCCCACACGACACCCAAGGCAATCATGATGCTGTTCTGGAAGATGCTGGTAAGTGGTGGTCTCGGATATTCCACCTCTGTCCAGCACTGACATGAAGAAGGATATGATCGTTGACGGTGTGACCAACGGCCACCTGAAGACCACAAACGGAAACCAGATCTCCCGGATGAGGAGGCAGAGCTTCAGCTCCGGCCTGTATGCCCAACAGATTGTCGATGACGCCATCCAGAGCATCCGCGTAGGTCATGCACAAGCCCTACTATAACGGCACGATACTACTGACCCGCCGCAGAAGGAGAAGATGATCCTCGTCGACCTGCTTGGACCTGCTGGACAGGAGTGCATGGAAAACTTCATCTGGTCCCCGAAGGGCTACGCCGACGTCAAGTTGTACGACCGCAACGCCAACATGATGAGGAAGTTTGGAGGCAAGAAAGCCATGGAAGAGAGAGCAACGACCGCTGCCGTCAGCCATCCAACCAACACTGGCCTTCCCGCCCCTCCTGAGACTCCGTCCACCGTCGAGGATTCTCCTTCTGTCCCCCGTGACAGCCGTACCCCAGATCAAGGTCTCCCTTCCGCCGAGGCATCCGGAGCCTCACCCTCCCCCCACCCCAACCCGACTCTCGCAAAGACAACGCCACCCGACCTCTTCCCCCCCTGGCCCTCCCTCCCCACCCCCACCGCCGCCTGCGCCCACCACCGCGCCGCCTCCCAGCCTCCTCCCCCTCCCGCCACGCACCCCGACCCCAACCTCGCCGCCTTCCGGACCCACCTCCCCCTCTTCGCCGCCCACCTCTACACCGCGGTCGTCTCCGTCTCGCACGCCCAGGACAACCCCTCCAGCCCCGCCTACGCCCGCTTCGTCCGCCCCCCCTACGCTTTCGCCGCCGCCACGCCCGACCCCCGCGTTATCGTGGCTAACTGCCTCCTCTTCTGCCACGCCCTCGCCTCCCGGCCCGCCGTCCGCCCCCCCGGCGCCGCGCCCCAGCTCGCACGGCACCGCCGCGCGTTCTTGGCGAAGGTGCTGCATGGCGGCAACAAGAAGCAGCGCGGCGACGGGAAGGAGCACCGCGGCGACGAGCAGGAGCGTGGCAAGCAGCACCACCCCGCCACCCCGGACGTGCTGCAGCGCTTCGGCGCGGCGTGCGAGGTCGTGCGGCGCGAGAAGACGGTCGCTGACGCCTTCCGCGGGCGCGAGGGCGGAGCGGGGCTGGCGGAGTTGGCGTGGGAGCCGTTCGCGTTCGGGAGGACGAAGTGGGCGCATCGGCGGAGCAATCGGACGAGGCCGGGCGCCGAGGGGGGAGGCGGGGCGGTGCGGAGGGGGCAAGGACGCGTGGATGCGGCTGTGGACGCAGCGGAGGGGCGTGGAGGTGGCGGGGGTGGAGACGGTGGCGGGAGCGGCGGGCTGCTATGGGCTCGGGACGGTGGGCAGCGGGCGGATGGGTCTGGAGGCGGCGAGCAGGGCGCGGTTGGCGATGGTGGCGGGAGCGACGTGCTCGTCCTCTGGGCCCAGGACGGTGGGCAGCGGACGGAAGGGTTCGTCGGCGGCGTCCCGCAGCGCTCGGTGGTTGAGAAGAGGGCGTGGGATGAGGACGCGGTCCCCGCGTTCAGTGTGAAGCGCCAGCGTCTCTCAGCTGCCGGGGGCAGCCAGGACGTCATCGATCTCAGGCCCGTGAACTCGCGGAGGCAGCGGCGGGACAGCGGCCAGTACATCAAGCCGGAGGATCCGGAGCCCTGCAACCCGTTTGCGCCCCCGCCAGTCCAACCGCAAGTTGCTGGGCTTGCGGACGAGTCTAGCGGATTCCAGCCCTTCCAGGATCACGGGTTGCCTTTGGTTATGCTTCTGATTGGCATGGCAAGCTGTGGGAACAATGGGGGTGTGAATACCGAGCAGCAGCTGAAGGCGGAGCAGGACGTTTCCACACTGATGGGGGACGTGCTCGCCGAGAGCCCCGATTGAGCACCGTCTCAGAGAGTTGAAGCGGATTGAGAAGAAGCACGAGCGGCAGAATTGAAAGCTTTGGAAACACGAGCGAGACATGTTCGAGGTATTTCCAGGTCCCGGTCATTCTGGATTCTGACATTCGGTGCTGGTGGGGAATCACCTCGCAGCGTCCGGATACGACAGGTTATCGCCAAGATTTGGAGCTCTGCGGGAAAAGTCTGGTTCTGTTATGGCAAAGTCTGGTTCTGTTATGGCAAAGGCTGGTGTCGGTTTGGCGAAACTACTGAGACGAGCGGTACTGTTATTGTGTGAAAACTCGGACATCCAATTGTATTGGTCGTTAGTATCGGGGAGTCCCGGCTTCACATCCAGTTGGGTTAATGCAAGCAGTGACGGACGGTAACAATGTCAGATGAGAACTAATAGAAATAGGAACAGTGACAGACACGAAACAGTTTCCGTGGCATGAAACTTTTTGACAAAAGTCTAGTGGGATCGTGTGCATTTCTGATGGTGTTGACAACGTAGCCATACACCATCCATAGGTACCGCTAGACGCGCCCAGCTATACAATGGGGACATGGTGGGTTTGAGCACGAGGACAGCTTTCTTGGATTTGAGCATTTGAACCATTAGGGTAGCGAGCCATGTACCCGGATGAGTCGATATGCAGGCTTTCCCACCTGGACCAAGACTTGGAACGCCCCTATGTGGCATGTGAAGGTTTTTTTTCTCCTCTCTTTATAATACAGTCTTACAGTCGTCTATGGTACGTCCAACATCGTCCCAAAATCGATCCCCGGTTCCCTCCAGGTATCGCCAAATAAGCCCCAGAATATGCAATGCCAAGTAAAAGAAAAGGCCCCAGAAGAAAGGAGCGAGTAAACACAAAACAACCAGAAGACCGCATGCCCCAACGTTCTCCTCCATTCTCTAGTAGTGATCGGGGTAATCAGGCAGCCCCTCCACAGCCGCCTGCCCGGCCGTCGTCAGCTCCTCACCCTGATCGTCACCCTGCTCCCGCGCCTGCTGGCTCCCCGCCGGCTGCACCGACGACCGCCCCTTCCCCGCCTTCGCTGCCTTCTTCCTCCTCCCCCTCCCCCTCCTCATCCCAACATACTGATCCGCCACGCCCTCCCCCTTCCCTCCTCCCGACAGCATGCTCCCGGCCGCCAGACTGTACTCCGCACGCCGCCAGTCCTCCCGACACCACACCTCGCCGCCCCACACCCACTCGGGCCGCCCACCCACCCACCGCTCCCTTCGCGCCACCGCCTCCTCGGCCGTCTCCCGCGCCACCTCGGCCGCGTTGCTGCGGTTCGCAGCTGCCACAGCGGCGGCAGCCATCTCCGCCATCTCCGCCGCCGCCGCCAGCTCCCGCAGGCTGCCCGCCACCGCCCGCCGTCCCGCAGCCGTCAGGTGCGTGCGCTGCCAGCTGGGCCCGGCCCAGTCGGGGGCGCAGCGCGCGAGCGTCGCCCAGAAGGTGGGCGTGTCCGGGATGGTGGGGGGGGTGGCGGAGGGAACGGCGGAGGCGTGCTTGGCGACGGCGGCGCGGCCGTGGGCGCGGAGGTGGGCGGTGAGCCAGTGGGGGGTGGCCCAGGGGGAGCGGGCGAGGAGGGCGAGGAGGGTGGGTTTGGGGAGGGGGATGGCGGTGGCGGTGGCGGTGGCGGTGGCGGGTGTGAGGGCGTAGGGGATGGTGGGGGGTGGGGTGGAGGAGGTGGCGCTGGGGGTTAGTTTGGGGCTTTTGGTCGGGCGGGGGGTCGTGGTGCTGGTGCGCTTGCGCCTTGTGGTGGTTGGGGCCGGGGCGGAGCTGGACGGGGCTCCTTGGGGGAGCGGAGATGGCTTGGCGGGCTGGGAGGACTGCGGCGGGGGAGCGGCTGTGCCGTGTGGGCTGGGAAGCTCGTTGGCGGCGTCCGGGCTCTTGCGCTTGTGTGTGTTGTTGGTGTAGTGGGAGTTCACCGCCGAGGCATCCCCGAATGCTGTGTTGGAGTTTTTGTACGTTCCAATATCCGGGTACGAGCTCGGCGCGGGATGATACTGGGGGCGGGAGCTTGCCGCGATGTTCTGCTGCTGGGAGTGCCGGGCCGCCATGCTAGGACTATACGCAGCATATTTGGACTTTGCAGCAGTTCGATGCTGAGTAAGGCGGGGGTTTGCCAGAGCATCCTGCTGTTGGGGGTACTGAGCCGCCATGTTGGGTCCAGACATGGGGTAGATGGACGCTCGAGCGTTGTAATACTGGCTGAAGTAGGCAGGGTGGCCATGCATTCCCTGAGGGAGGTTCGGTGCGGCTGATGTCATTTGCGTACTGTGCAGCTGTCCATTGAGAAGGTTGCTGTCACCATGGGGCGTGTCGGTCTGGTAGAGAGCCTCGTAGGCTGCCGTGTCGGTGTGCCCTTCAAACGGACGCACAGCTTGAGTGATCCCCGGCTGAATGGGGCTGTTGATGCTGGCTGCCTTGTGTTGAGGGTGACCGGCTGCCGCATGGTTCTGGCCAGCGGAGCCCTCGTGCTGAAGGCTCGGGAAGCAGAGGTGGTCTTCAAGGCCGTTGATGAATTCCGAGGCCTCCTCATCTGTCCGCAAAAACGGCTGGTTGGGCTCGACTTGGCCAAGATGATGGTTGGAGTGCGAATCAGTGCCGTCCTTCTCCGAGTGCGTGTTAAGCTGGTCGGGTTGGTTGGAGTCGGTGATGTCTTTGGGACCGACGCGTTCATTGCTCTCGGGAATCTCGTTGGACTCAAGGCCATCGCTGGGCTGGCTGTTCCCTAGAAACTTGTCGAGGACCGACTCTATCTCTTCGTCCGTCATGGCGCGGACATCCAAGGAGCTGGGGGAATCGGTATGGGTGTTGGGACTGGCGCTGACAGGAGCGGGTCCTCCGTTGACATTGGTGTTTTCAAGGATGGTTCCCATGGTGTGCTCGAAGTATTGGCTCTCCGTGACCTCGGTGAGGTGGAGAGTCTGGGCCGCTGGTGCAGTGTTGTCTGCAGGGACACAGAGAAGCAAGGCGCTGGGCCTGAAGGGATGGCTGTAGGAGAAGACGAGGAGAGCGTCGCGGCTGCGAAGCAAGTACGGGTAACAGCGAAGCTGGGAAGCGCAACAGTGCTGGAGGAACGAAGATGGAGTGACGAGGAAGAGCAAGGGTAAGAGGGAGCGAGCGTGGTGGGAAGACAATGTGCGCAGCCCGAGCACAATACCAACGCACGGACAACCATTCAGCAACTCGTTTCCATCACAGACGGGTTCCGAATAGGGAGCGCTCCCCAGGGCCAATAGGAGGCTTCTATTTGGGATCAGCCACACGGATTACATTCACCCCACTGGCGCCAGGCAGACGCGCCGGGTCAGGTACGCCCTGGCCACCGCCCGTCGTACTCATGACTGCGGCCGGGCGGACAGACGCGCTGGAATCAATCGTCCGCCCGCTCGCCTCAGTCGCCTCGCAGCCGAAGAAGCTGGCGCGGTCGAACTCCTTGGTGCGGCGCAGGAGGATGTCCTGGGTCCCCCACAGATCCGTCACCACCAGCCACGGGGGCGACATGGGTCTGACGAACACCTGCGTAATCGGGCTCTGGCGTTTGGTCGTCTGCGAGGTAAGCCAGCACTATTTATTTCCATCTCGAGTTAGCCCAATTCACATCATACTCCCCGGCCGAGAAGACCTACGAAGATGCGCTGTGTCCGCTTGTTATAGGCCATCAAGCAGTTTCGACGCGGCCTCTTTGTTGTACGGGATGCCAGGAGGCGGCCTCGGGAGGGCAGCACGGTACGTGAGGTACAGCACCAAAATGACACCGCCAGCCATCAGTGCCACCCCAGCAGAAGAAGACAGGTCGGCCATGCTCCACGTTCTTGCAGCTCTAGTGTGGCCCGACGGCGAGATTGGTGGGCTACTGAAGGGCGCAGCGAGATGGAGGGAGAATAAAGCACTGACGGCATGCGCTGCGGCGACGAGTAAATTACGCGCAGCGAGCGGTCCGGCATGGTTGCGAGAAGTGGGACGCTCACACCAAGAAATATTACGATAAATACGTGCGGTAGGAGGGGTGTCCTTAGCGCTTACACCTGCATGAGCCCGTCAATATAATAACCGCTGCAGGGTGTGCAATCCTGCCATGATGACAGAGCACATATAGGCGTATAATTTCGAGCCAGTCCGAAGCACACCATGGCAAGGGCTCGTGTTTTGCTCTCGAAACCGTTTGCTCCGGTGCCATGCACACTCAGGGATAATGACTCAAAGTTTTCAGTGTCACCAGACTTGATCTCTCGTGCATTGGATGGGACACAACAGTTTTCAATGTCTGCAGAAGTAAACTGAGCTTCCTCCGCTACTGCCATTATTGCTAGCAAACTAAACCTGTTCTCGAACCCACTATCGCAAATTCTACAACACACCAGAGCCAATCGTCTACAGCAAAGAGACCACGCACACCACATCACCGGGTAGCTTACCGGTGGTATCTCCGAACGACTGAACCTCAATTAAAAGTCCGAACCGTTCCCCTTCCCTTTCCACCACAACCTCCAGCCAGCCCATAGTCCCCCATCCCAATCCCCCATACCTACTAACCCCTCAACCCCATCAACCCCTCAAGCCCCCCATCAATAAATAAACCTCCCCATCTCCTCCATCACCCTTGCAACCTCCTCCCCATCCACAAACATCTCCGCCAGCAGCTCGTCATCAGCCCACGCCGCCGCCGCATCAGCCTCCTCCCCCGCGCCCCCATCCCCAGCCGCACCGCCGCCGGCTTCGCGCGCCGCGTCGAGCTCCGCGGCACCGGAATCGGGCGCGGAGGCGGGCGCGGTGGCGTGCTGCGGAACCGTGGCTGGGGCTTTCTCGGCGGGGGCGTGCGGCGCCGATGCTGCGGGAACGGCGGCCGCGGGGGGGAGGGGGGTGGTGTCGTCGTTGGGCTCGCTGTCGCAGAGGCGCTGTTGGGAGGCGTCGGAGTGGGTGTCCTCCTGCTTGGCAGGTGTAGCATGCTGTTGCTGCAGCGGAGCCGGAGGGCTCCCGTCACGCTGGGGAGAAGCGGTCTCGCCGTTCAGCGCAGGCTCAGCAGTCCGGACGGCGCGAGTCGCGAGGCGCGGAAGCTTTGCCGTCGCGGGGCTGGCGGTGCCGTCGCGCCTGCGCTTTGCCGTCTCGGACTCGTCCGCCGCGGGCTTCCTGCGGTGTCTGTCGCGGCCGGACCGCACGTCTCCGGCGAGGCAGTGCGGCTGGCACAGGAGGGCGCCGACGGTGAGCTCGCGTTTGAGGAGGCGGGCGCAGATGGCCTTGTCGCGGCGCAGGACTTCCAGCACGCTCGCGAAGCGCTGGGCGCTCGTGGCGGCGGGGGGCAGCGAGAGCGGCCCGTCGTTGGTGCACGCGCGCCGGACGGCCGTCGGGAAGCCGTGGGCGGTGGCGTCGAGGAGGGCGGCGAGGATGCGCCAGCAGAGCTCCTGCAGGTCCTGGACGGGGAAGAAGGCGGCCTTCCTGCGCCTGGCTGCGCCTTGCACGAACCACTTGTATTCTTTGCTGGCGGGGGGGTTCTGGATTTGCGCCACGTCGGTGATTGCCTCGTAGAGCTTGCGGAACAGGGGGAAGGCGTTTTGCTTCAGCAGTGGGAGGTGGGGGTCGCTTTCGAGAGGGTCGTCGCGCTCTTCGGCTTTGTTGAGATGGGGCTCTGCGGCCTGGAGATCCGCGAGCTGTTCGTCTGCTGGGAGGTCGTCGAAGGGGGGGTAGACCTGGATGAGGCCGGTGCTGCTGAGCTCGCTGGCGCCTGGAGTGTCACCGGGAGTTGAGGGGCCAGGTGAGGGTGTCGCGATTTGCTGGCTTGGGGCTGCCGTTGCGGCTACCTTTGACTCCGAGTCTCGCAGTGCTATCGACCTCACGCTCATGAGAGCCTTCGGAGCGTAGGCGAAATTAATGATCGTCTGCTCATCTTCTTCCAGGACTTCGGCGACGATATTCTTGTTTTCCTGGCCAAGTCAGCTACGGTTGCTACTGCAGGGAGGATTCAGCATACCTTAAGCGCCGTACACATCGTCTCGAGTCTGTCGGAAGCGCTGGCGTAGAGGTCATCCTCCCTGGCCTGTCTGGCCTGCCCTTGGTTCTTGGTCTTCCGGAAGCCGTTGATCGCACCATCGATCACTACAGACTAGCGCAAGGCTGTCAGCATTACCTCCATGAAAGTCTTCGACAGCGAATGCTTACAACAATAGCATGGGCTTTGGCTACGAGCTTGACCGCGGGGTAGTGAGGTTTCCTTTTCCTGCCACGCGACGACATGTGTCTCAGAGCCCGACAGTGTGCAGTGTTTTGAGCTACGCTAACGTCGATCATGGCGGCGTACACGTCTTTGACATGCTGCAAGCACCTGAGCTGGACGCCAGGAAGCGAGGAATCATCGAAGGGGTGGTTCCGAACGTTGATGACTCTACGCTGGTAAGACATGGCAGACTCGAAGCTCAGGATACGCTCCTCTGCTCCGAGTCTGACCAAGCTGGGGTAGACGGATTTCCTCTCGGGATCGTGCTTGACGTCATCGTCAGAGGGGGACCAGTCCGAAAGAGCGGGGATGAGCACGGCATCCAGGGCAGGGTTGGACCTTGGAGGCTCCAGCTTGGCTGTTATAGTGTCCAGGATTGTGTTGGCATCGTGGTCAGGCGCCATTCCATCTCCAACTTCCTCGTTCGGGTATTCGAGCTGGTCGTCGTCGAGCGCCAGGGTGGATTCCTCCCACTCGGCCCGAGACTGGAAGTGTTGTGGTCGCGTGGGACTCGGGTCCATTGCGAATGGTATCGAGTGGATACGGGAGACGGGTGCGCTGAAGCAGTGGTGGTGAGAAGATGGAGCAGGATGAGTGTGCCGCTTCCTTTTGAGTGTCGGTCGGCGGGCGGATAAGCCTGGCGAGCCTTCTAGCAAAGCTTGGACCACTTAAGGCGCGGTTCTAAACACTTCTGTAGTAATTCTGTGTGGCAGAGCTGGTCAAAAGTAAGATTCATCTCACGGCTGAGAGCATTCCCAGTTACACTTCTCCGGCGTCATCCACAACGCTTTCTCGTCTCCTTTCCACAGACGACGGAACGACCTCACTATACTACGCTGGAGTTCCGATGAGGTAAATGGCTCTGGTGACGAACTCTATGCCACTTGTTGTCCCCGCTGGTCAGCCGGACGACACGTATATAAAAGTCTTGCTGAGTTCGAGGTGCCGCATCACGTACTGCTCATCTTGAAGCTTCGAGAAGAGGGTCACTTGGTTCTTGAGCATCTCTTTCCAGTTGGAGTGAAATTAATGGAAATTTTTCTTTATCTGAGTCTCTTGGATGTACAAGTCATTTCTGTACCAACTGTATTCCGGCCAGGAAGATTCACAACGCAAAGCTCCTGTCCAATGTTCCAGTCTTTTCCCCTATCCCCACCCTCCAGTATTCGCCTTGATTATTCTTCAAAGCAGTCAAGCCTTCTCTGTACTGTGCAGTGCCCAGCTGAGGATGGTTCCACAACGAAAAATTGGAATCAAGGTTCTACATGATATATCGTCGCCCCTTCTTTAAGATCACCCAAGCCTCCCCTTTCACTCATTAATGATCGCATTCGCGCCACAAGTGAGGAGCTTCCAGGTTCCGTATGAAAAAACCCATTCCAGACGGGCGTCTTTTCGCGATCTGATGCCGGGGAAGCCTCGTCGTCTCCCTTATAGGACTAAGAAGCCGGCTGCGCCAAATTTCCCGAGCTGGACGAAGGAACAGAGCTTGAACTGACCTCTCCTATGCGCGCTTGGTGATGTTGCTGGTCATAGTATTCCGGCTGCTGCTGGCTAGTAGCCGGATGGCTGTACCCGGGGTGCTGGTGAGGTTGCCAATTGATGAAGCGCTGGCCATCATGAGTCTTTGTGTAGCCTGTTTGGTATTGGTCACTGGAATCCTGCGGGAGATTTGTTTGGACATTTTGAGAAACAAAGGTCTGACTTGCAAAAGTAGTAGAAGCAGTGATCCATGAGAAATACGGTGAGAAAAGGTCCAGCTGACTCTGATAGATGAACTGTGGCAACTCTGACGGTTGACTAAGACTGATTCTGGGCTATTGCATCGTGTTGAAGCCTCGCTTCTCGCTGGAAGCAGTGGCGGTTACTGGAAGGCTCTGTCCAGTAAGGTTGTTGTTGAGTGGAATGCTCTCGGTAGGGTACGAGTTCGCATGGAACATGACGTCACTAGAGCCTCTGAATGAATTTGTTGCTGGGTAAATGCCCTGGTTGCCCTGCGGTTGCGACTGAGGAAAGTTCACGCCGTCATCCGCGGGCTAGTGAATCTGTATATCACCATCCGGAAGCTTCTGGCCGGAAGAAGTCTCGAAGCTATGAGAAAGCTCAGGAGTGGTATTAAGGAAGCTCTGAGATTATTCCTGTACCTTTCCATAACTGGCGAGCGTGTTGAACGAGCCTTGGAAGTTGGTGCCAGTTCAAACCCCCAGAAGTCGGCTCCTCGCGTGGTGCTGCGCGTAGTCAACACTGTCACATTTTCCATCACAAAGCTCAGGCCAATTCTTCATCGAGTTGTAACAAACCTGGGCCTGTCACTGCACGCCAGGCAGGCGGGTACTGCGGTTGCGGCGACGGGCGTCGACGGGAGTGTGGGTGCGCCGCCTTCACGCGCGCCAAAGCGCAAGTCACCACCACGTATACCTAAGCGTCCGGCGCATCATGAACACCTACGGCGCCTTTTTTCCTACTATTTCTGTACAGCCTGACTTTGTATATAGTTTGACCTTCTGCATTGCACTCTGCGATAGAGAACTCTTGAAGAGTGGCATTCATACATCTCCACCAACTCTTAAGACGTGCGCGAGGATGATCACCAGGGGTATTAATTGGCACGCAGATTTAAGCGCTTGATCAAGCGTTTCTATATCAAGCGGGTTTTAAAGCCCGCTTGGTGGTTAGGAAGCAAGCGAGGGCTTGATCACCAGCCTTATAAGCTACTTGTTCATCCTTGTACATGGTTAGAATTTGTCACATCTCCTTCATGAAATCCCATTTTCTACTGCGCCTAAGCAAGCCCTTTTCTCCCTACGCATCATGATACTTAAAAAGAAATGAAATCCCGTCTTCGTGATTCAAGTCGACGACCACTGCATGGCACCACTGGGGAAAGCTTTAGTATGAAACTCTGCTTCTCAATGCTTTCCAATATGAGTAATTTCTCTCTTCTTGGATCATTTGGAGCCACCCTCAATCCTCTCATAGCGCTTGGTGTCCGAGTTCCACCGATAACCTGAAAGGTCGGCTGGAGGCCACTCGTGAGACCACCCAGGATACGTGAACCCATCGTTGAACAATGGCTTAAACTGCGGCATTGGATCCGAACGTTCGCAATCTTCGGTGAACCGTGGGAAAGCTGGAGTGAGTGGAAGCCCTTTGGCCTCTCGGGCCTATTCCTCGTCAGTGGAGCTGTCGAAGTTGAAAAACTGCTTCCAAAGGTTTACCTCGCACTCCAAGCCATGATCTGATCCCTTTGCTGCCGGAACGCGGGCCCTGGATGTGGATTTGCGGCGCGCTGAGGTGTCTCCGGTTGCCGATGTGGTCTCCATGTCGTGATCTCTGCCTCGCGTCCCAGGTTCGACTGTCTGCGCAAAGACTTGAGTGAGGGGCGCGTTCGTGCCATCCTGCGCCTGCACCTTTTCACAGAGCTCTTTCCGTACCGTTGCTCCCTTGACTGAAGGATCCGAGGATTTTGTAGCATTGTCCATGTTTTCCGCCTTCTCTTTGTTTGCGCTGGTAAATTTTGTGTCTCTGTCAGACCTGGCGTTGTCTTTGTTGGTAGTGAAGAGTGGTGGCTTTGGGAAACCTTCCGTAGACCTCTCCATGCTTGCATCTTCGTTACTGTCCTTAATGTAATCCACTACCTCCTCTACGGTTTGTGTTGAAGAGCAATTGGTACCAGTAGCCAACCTATCTTCAGCCGTGACAGAGGGAACGGAAGGGGTTTGCATATTCCTGTAGCAATTAGCATAATAGCTCAGCTCTGCTGAATTTTGTGGATACGTACCTCATCTTTGGTCCAAAGAAATCTCGAGGGACGCGGCTGAGGTCGATTGGGTCATCTTGTGAGGTCCTGAGCCCGAGGCCCTCTGGATGGCGGTCGGCACTGTTGCCCTGCTTGTCTTTTCCCACCGTTAATGGAGCAGTGGGATATTGAGAGCTTCTACACGCGTCAGCGTGGTGCGAATATATCAATTGAAGACGTTGCGACTTACCTTGCGGAAGTCAGGCTGCTGTCCGATGATGGGCTGAGGGTGATGCGAAGTACAGGTCCTGGAAGTGCGCCGGCCAGCGACAATCTCGTCATCCGCTCTGACATCGCTTCCGCTTCGCGCGCCTCATCAGTATTCCGAACGTTCTCAGACATGATTTTAGATAGGCGCTCAAGGTTTGGCGTATTGTCTCCAGTCGATGCCGAAAGAGTACATTTCTTGCGCCTCCTGGACGAGCGTGTCTCATCAAGTGTTGCTGCCATGTCCATTGTCCTATTTTCATGGCCACAGAGCGAAGAGCTGCTCTATTCTACAGAAAAATTAGGGACTTGGCTCTGAAGTCAGGGGGCTACTTCCTACCTCCACCGCATCGGCCTTCAACTCTTGATTCTCGAGCTCTTCCTTGGTCTCGATTTTCTTTCCGAAACTTCCGTTCGCTTTACGCGATTCCATGGATCCGTTGCGCTTGAAACTTCGCTCATGGCTGGAGATAACAGCAGGCGTCTTGGGCGAGCTTTTGGTGTGAGACTGGGTGGCTCGCGCCGTTGCAGCTGTCGTAGCTCTGGTGTGAGGTTTCTGGTATTGAGAATTGGATTTATTGTGGTGGCTTGACTGTTTATCTGTGCGTGATGATCGCTTCCTGTACTTGGGGCGACTGAGGGAGACGTTTCCCAGGCTGGAGATGCTTGCAGGTCCGGAAGACCGGAGACGATGTCTCTGAAGAGAGCGAAGATCGCGGTCGTTTGTCTTGGAAGAAGGGTTTGAAGTCCGTAATCTACACATCATGTTTGGAATGCTCCGCTGTTGTTGATTTGAATGGGTATCCAAAGGAATGCCTTGTCTTGTTTATGGTGTGGCTTTTGTAAAAGGCTTGGATACCAAAAGTTGGTTGACTCGCGTAGCATCGAGCGCGTGCGCATATCCACTAACATATAGGAAGAAACATTCACAAGAGCGGCGAATGATGTTACGGATCGTGCTAAATTAGTGGCCGATAGACGTCATGGGGCGCCGAACGGTACTGAGTGCGATCGCTGCAGGCGACTGGGAAAAGCACCACGTCATGATCAGAGTATTCAGTCGGAGTCAAATGCACGCAATTTCGTGCCTGCTCTTGCATTCGCGAACGGGAAAACCGGGCTCAAATCCTTAGTCTAAACACTCTACCATCACAGATGATAGACATCGGAACGCCCTACCTCATCAGTTTCCCTTGACGGATCAATTGAATCTCTTATCACTTCTGCTGATTATGTACTGATTTACCGCCCGTAGGCTGCAGTTCTGCTGTAATCATCTATGAATTTTATAATAATGAAGTCAAAAATCAAGTACTTCGAAACGGCGTAGTCCCAACTACGGCGGGCTCCTCACAGACTATTCCTGTATCTGAATAGTCAAAATCTCCTATTTAGATGACGACAGTTTCTCATGTAATTGAATCGCTGTGAAGTATATTTCAAGAAAAGCGTATTAAGCGGAACGCACTGCATTTATTTGTAGCATTTATTCGTGTTACTACCCCCACAGTCTTTCCTTTTGCTTTGCCTTCTATCGACCTCTCTTCCAGACCCTCATACTTTTACTGCTTGTGCTAGAAATAATGAATAGCCAAAGAGCTTTCACTTTTTCTTCGGCGGAGGCTCTCAATGTCCTCCTTCTGGAATTATCCTTCCATGCCCTTGCCAACAAACTTTACGCTTGTATGCGTAGACTCCACCCGTGTGAGGCAGCAAAGCCGAAAGGGTGGTATTGCTCTCAACTGAAAATCTATGTACAAGGAGAAAAGGAAAGAGAGTCTAGAAAGAGAGGGCGAAGGGTAAATATACCCAGTCGCTTAGCGCTGGGCCCGTGCCCTAGTGCCTGACCGGGTTATCCTTGATACAGCTGGGGCCTCTGGGGTGGTAGCGCTTGAGGGGCCTGACATGTACCTAGCGCTGTGCACGTGCCCTGGCACGTGACCGGGTCTCCCTCCTGGTTGCTGGCTGCTGCTGGTTAGTTACCCTACAGTCCATGGTGGTGCTGCCTGAGGGGCCTGACAACCCGTGAATCCCCTACATCGCAGCCAGACTCTACACATCTTCTACGTCTCCCGGGATTACTTTCACATACTCCAATCCCTCGGCGTCCGTGAGCAGCAACGTTGATCACTGGACTGAACCGAACTCTGAGCCTTCGCCACTTTCTTCCGCTCTCGGCTGGAAACGAAGCTCACTCGCATGTCTCTTTGAAGGACGCTTCACAGTATTTGCATCCGGTAGATATGAAGGCTCAGCAACAGGAAGTGCCTTCGGAGTGCCGCTGTCTGAACGGTGTCTGGTCGGCAGCAGGTGTTCTGACTGACCCCCAGGTTTGCGGTGACGACGCTCAACGTCGTTGGTAGTGATTCTGTTGCCGGGCGTAGTCAAAGCTCCGGCTGAGAGTTGATATGGGTCAGGCAGCTTCGAAAGCGAAGTGTAGTAACCGGCTCGTGATGGGCGTGCTGCTGAAATGGGAGTGGGCCCCCGCTCATGTTTGCGGCGGAGGGTGTTGGCAATCTGTGCCGGGTAACCGCGGTCCAATTCTTGGTTTCCAACGGATGTTTTGATATCAATGGAGCTGTGATTGATGGGCGTCTGACTGTCTCCATGTCAGGCCCCTCAAGCGCTACCACCCCAGAGGCCCCAGCTGTATCAAGGATAACCCGGTCAGGCACTAGGGCACGGGCCCAGCGCTAAGCGACTGGGTATATTTACCCTTCGCCCTCTCTTTCCAGACTCTCTTTCCTTTTCTCCTTGTACATAGATTTTCAGTTGAGAGCAATACCATCATTTCGGCTTTGCTGCCTCACACTCCAATTGTGTTGACATCGATGGCGATGTTGTTATTATCGGCAGGCGTCTGGCGGTCGTCGGGCGTGTTCGTGGTGGCGTCGACTTGGTTGCGCTAGGCTCGGCTCGCCTGCGCGACCTTCCGCTCTGGGAAGGTTGATCGCCGGCGTTTCCATCGGTTTGCTTTAACGGCGAACCGTCTTTGTTCGAGCGCCCTGCATTGCTGCCCGGCCTCTGCTCCTTGTTTGTCTGGTCACTACCAGACTTGGTGTTGTTTGGATTCTGCAGGCATTCCGCCACGTCGTGAACGATCTCGATGATCTTGGGTCCGTCAAGGGTGAAGGCGTGAATACACGCAGCCTTGTCAAGACGGAGTCTGGCGCAGATAGCTCCTAGGAGCCCCTGGAGTGTAAGACTAGTAGTATGGATTGGCTTGCGACCGGTGTTAGTCTTTCCGCCTCCATTCCTGATGATGCCGTAGACAGCGCCATCGATGGCCACCCCGAGGATCTGGCACGCAATGACCTGCACGTCGCATTCGTTGAAATCCTCCAGCGTGAGGTCGGTAGAGATCATATAGTCCAGCTTCCCTCTCTCCTCCTGCACGCTTCGGTCGTCAAAGATGGCGGCATAGATCCGCTTGATCCACGCCAATTCGCCCGCCTCAACTTCAGCCACGGTCGTGTCGTTCAAGTTGATGGGGCCGCGCTTCTGGTCGACCATCTCCTCGCAATGTAAATCAGCGGCACTACCATCCGCGTGGTACTGAAGGTGGTCCGACAAGTCGACTTCCGGGTAGATTGAGATCGGTATCTCAGCGGAACGGGTGGTGCGTCGCCGCCGCCGCTTGCCGGGCGGCTCGCGCTGATCCGCCTTGTACTGGCCGTATGCGCGAGGGTTGATCAAAAAGTCATTCTTGATGTGTTCGCTCAAGTAGCCATCCAGTACGTCGACGCAGGCGGTCTTCTCACGCTATAATCACGTAAGCCAGTCGTCAATCCACACCGCCCGCATCAAATCGAAGGCTTACCCGGAACACTTCACAAGCTGCCTCCAGACGCGTCTCGCAAGCAAGATCCTCAGGAAAGCTCACCATGTGTTTCTTCAACTCGTGCGAAATAGGCTCACGAAAGCCATCACGGCTGTACACGATAGCTTCCAGCTTCAGACTGGTTAGCACTGCGGCATGAGTGAACGCGAATTTTGTGCTTACTACGAGTCTCCAGCAGACGGCAAAAATGAACGCCGACTCGTATCCGGATTTCTTCTTGGTGAAGAGGTCGTATGTTGCGCCCGGTTTGTCTTGCATCTCATCGACATTTGTGATAGCCTCGTAAAGCTCTTCAACAAACGCAGCTTTGCTCTTCACCACCCTGAAGATGGTGCGATCCGGTTTCATTGGTGACAAAATCTTGCGACTTTGCTTATACTCCTGTGCTTGTTCAGCCGTGGAGAACTTCCGATGTTCAGGAAGATCGTCCCAGTCTGGACACAGCGACTGCTGCTGTTGCTCCACATTTAGAAGCTGGGGATTCCTTTCTATGTCATGATTGGGAGGATGTGGAATAGTCACAGAGCTCTTATCTCTACTAGCTGATGTAGGCGGAGCCATAGTGTTGCTGGCATCGTTCCACGGCGCGGAATAGAAGGTAGAGGATGCAGAACCCCCTATGGTGGGGTTGCCCGTGGTGAATCCGTCCATTTGGTATTGTAAACAATCCGGTGTCACAACACGGGGTGACAAGGCAGGACAGCTTTCGGACGATGATCCGACCGGACACTCGGAAAGTGTCAAAGAGGGTGGTAAGGAAAGGGAGAAGCTTTCGGGTGGGAGTGATTCATATTGCCTGCCTGGTCGGGTACTAAACTTCATCCAGACCGCCTTCACTTGGGGGCTTTGCGTGGTACATTCTGTCGATGTGGTCACTGGTGAATGACTCTTCTCATGGCGTCATCTAGTTCGGGACCATATTCACCAATGCACGCAGACACCCATAGTGGTTCATGCAGTCAACAACAAAAGTCTTCAAAGCGCCATACTCGCTTGATAAGTGTTACGGCACAGTCTCTAAAGACGCAGAAAGGTGAGGGGCTCACGAAGGAACCCTGCAAGAAAAGGCATCCCCACGTGACTAGTGCACGTGATGATCTACCCAAGATCCACATGTCGCCCTCACGAGCCGGGCGACATACAGCAACCGTCGCCCAGCGTAGCCCGGCTACATGGAGCAACACCAGATTGTCATAGCTTTCCTATAGTATATAAGCACACTCACTTAGCTAGATACTTGACCCTCCGTGGTCAACTTCAATAATCAATCCGCACCATTGATTAGTAACACGGCCTTCGCACGTAGTGCTCTGTTACGTGTGTTCGTCACTTCGTTCTCTCACACCCTCCCTTGTACCCACTCAAGGTAAACCCTTACACGGCTTACCACCCTCTTTGGTGTTTGATCCTTAGAGGTAGAGGCCCGCCGTTACAATAAGGTAGATAGGAGGTTCCGTAGTGTTTCTCACCGCTATAGCAATACTTTCGAATACTTATTCCATTTTCACATGGCAAGTTTCCTAATTAATTACCTTTTGCGGTGCCGAGGGAGTTTTTGGACGGTTCTGCATCTCAGTATTGCATTCAGCTCCTGTTTCGTACCCCATTTTTTGACAGCTGACTTGGGATCAGGATTGCTGACGTCAATAAATACCTTGTAGAGTAGTTTATCCCAGGAAGCCTCCTTCTCTTTGACATCAGCGACAGTGTGATTGCTTATATTCACCCCGAAGCGGGTTTAAAAATCCTCAAGGTGTTTGCAAGTACCATTGCTGGCCCAAACTTCCTCGCGATCTTTGGTCTCTTCAAAACAACAATATGAGGCATTTGTAGTACTTCTCGATGAGCTATTGAGCTCCTGGTCCTGTCAGGATTCCTGAGTATCTTTGAAACTCTCGCCTGGCTTGGTACGCTCGGCATGTTCCTTCTTCCTGTGACCTCTCTTAGAATCATGCTATGTGTAACGGCGGGCCTCTGCCTCTAAGGATCAAACACCAAAGAGGGTGGTAAGCCGTATGGGGGTTTACCTTGAGTGGGTACAAGGGAGGGTGTGAGAGAACGAAGTGACGAACACACGTGACAGAACACTATGTGTGAAGGCCGTGTTACTAATCAATGGTGTAGATTGATTATTGAAGTTGACCACGGAGGGTCAAGTATCTAGCTAAGTGAGTGTGCTTATATACTATAGGAAAGCTATGACAATCTAGTGTTGCTCCATGTAGCCGGGCTACGCTGGGCGACGGTTGCTGTATGTGAGGCAGCAAAGCCGAAAGGGTGGTATTGCTCTCAACTGAAAATCTATGTACAAGGAGAAAAGGAAAGAGAGTCTAGAAGGAGAGGGCGAAGGGTAAATATACCCAGTCGCTTGGCGCTGGGCCCGTGCCATGTACCTAGCGCTGTGCACGTGCCCTGGCACGTGACCGGGTCTCCCTCCTGGTTGCTAGCTGCTGCTGGTTAGTTACCCTACAGTCCATGGTGGTGCTGCCTGAGGGGCCTGACACTACCCCCCCCTCTTCCAAGCGAGGTCCTCTGAGCTCTGAAAAGAAATCAGGCATCTCAGGCGCGTTCTTGTGGTATGCGTGATATTCCCGGATCTTGTTAGGCGCGTTTTTGTAGTTTGTCCAGTGTTGCCATGGTGGGTTAGCATTCCATTCATCCCAGTTTCCTGTGAAAGTGACTTTGTATTGGACCCCGTGTCTGGAGTTTCGGCAGTCGACAACTTCGAGGACTTCCCATTCCTCGTGTATGGTTTCATCCTCATTGTCAAAGATAAGGTGTACAGGGCCTGGTTCTTGCACCTGTCCGGGGTACGGGTTGTCTGGCGCAAGGTGCAACTTCCATGGGTGGAAGACGTTGAAGATTCCTTGTTCTTGCATGTGTGGAGGTATGGCTACCTCGTACGCTTTGCCGTCGATGCATCGTGTGATTTCCCATGGTCCCAGGTTCTTTGGTGATAGTGATTTACTATTCCGCCCAAGTTCAAAGTTCCTTGCATCAACAAAGACCTTGTCACCTACTCGGAATGCCGGGTGTGGTTGACGGAACTTGTCTGCATGTCGGGCTTGCTCCTCCTGGATCCAGACTAGCTGTTCTTGAAGGAACTCCCTCATTGCATTGGTTCTTGCAACAAGTCGGTCTGCTCTTGTTACTTCGGCTGCTCCCGGGCCGTTATAGGTTCCAGGCGGTTCAATTCCTGTTCTTGGGTGGAATCCGTTGTCTGCGAAGAAGGGTGATACTCCTGTCGATGCACTAATATGTGTGTTGGCTTGGAATTCGGCTTGTGGTAGGAAGTCTGCCCAGTTGTCTTGGGCATGGTTAATGTAGAGGCGGAGGTATCTTTTCATGCCTTTCACTGAGCTCTCGCTCTGTCCGTCGGTCTCGGGATGGTAAGAGGTCGACATCTTTACCTTCACTTTGTAGCGTTCGAGGATTCGTTGGTAGAGGCGTGAGTTCATTGCGCTGCCTCTGTCTGAGACGATGTCAAGTGGAAATCCTCTCACGCAGAAGAGTCGGCGGTTTAGGGCCTCAACTACTTCTTCAGTGCTAAGGGTTGAAAGGGGCTCGTAGCTCCTTCCTTTTGTAAGGCGGTCCGTAATGGTCAGGCAGTGGTTGAACTCTCTGTTGTTGCGAATACAAGGGGGCAGTTTTTCTGCAAAGTCGATTGACACGTGGAGCCACTTCTGCTGCGGTATCGGTAGGGGTTTTAGCAGTCCTTGCTTCTGGTCTGTGTAGGGCTTGTGCCTTCTACAGTGGTGGCAGTTCTTTGCGAATCTCGTAACGTCTTCTCTTTGTCCTGACCACCAATATCTTTCAGCAAGGTTTCGGTACATTGCTTTTGTCCCGGGATGTCCAGCAAGCGGACTCTCGTGATGGTCTCGTAGCAGGCGTAGGCGTAGTGGCTGGTAGTCTGGGATGACAAGGGTATCTTTTAACCACACCCAACTCTCTTTCACTGAGAAGTCTTGGATGTTTTTCTTGTATCCCTTTCCAATCAAGTGGCTTGGCACGCGGCGGTTCCCTGCTTCGATGCTCTTCCGGAGGTCCTGGATAGCCTCGTCTGCCTCGTATGCTTGTCTAATCAGTTCCTCTAGGTCTAGGGTTTTGTCTGGGCTCGGTGCTTGTTCCTGGCGTGGCTCCTCTTCCTCAAGGTCGTCTGCTGCAAATAGGAGAGTGTTGACGGCAACCTTCATGTCTTGTTCAAGGTCGTCTGCTGCAAATAGGAGAGTGTTGACGGCAACCTTCATGTCTTGTTCAAGGTTTGAGTCCTGGAGGAGTTGCTGGAATCGGTGCTGCTTCCGCGGGTCGTCTATTCCCTTTGGAAGGTCTTGGGTGCGACGTGTGAGAGAGTCGGGTTTCTCTCCTTGCTTTCCGGGCCTGTATGAGATGACAAAGTTGAACGCGGAGAGAAACTCTGCCCAGCGGGCTTGACGGCTGGTGAGCTGCTTGGTTGTTATGAAGTATTCAAGGTTTTTGTGGTCCGTAAGCACCTTGATTGGTTTTTCAGCCGGTGTACTCATTAGTTCAGGCTTCCAGGTCTCGAAGGAGCGGATGATGGCAAGTAATTCCTTGTCGTAGATCATGTAATTACACTCCGCGGCTGACATCTTCTTAGAGAAGTACGCTACCGGTTTGAGGATTCCTTCGTGCATCTGCGAGAGTACTCCTGCGCTGACAAAGTCTGAAGCATCTGTTTCCACCCAGATCTCCTTCTCTAGGTCAAGGTGAGCAAGGACCGGGGCTGTGGTAAAGGCTTCTTTCAGCTTATCAAACGCGGTTTGCTTCATTTCGTCCCATTGGAAGTCGCGGTACCGTGTCTTCTTTTTCCCGTTCTTTGTCGTGAAGTGATCTCCTCTGGTCATTTCTGTGAGAGGCCTAGCGAGGTAAGAGAAGTTCTTGATGAAGCGCCGGTAGAAGTTTGCGAATCCTAGGAAGGCTTGGACATCCTTGACCGAGGAAGGGGTGTTCCAGTTTACTATTGCCGTGACCTTCTCGGGGTCCATGGTGATACCGTTGGTGCTGATGATGAGTCCCAGGTATTTCACGGTGTTCACGTTGAATTCACACTTGTCTAGGTCAAGCTGGAGTCCTCGTTCTTTCAGGCGCTTTAGAACTTTGTTCACATTGTCAGCGTGCTCCTCTACATTCTCGCTGTAGATTAGGACATCGTCCAGGTAGGCTGTGCAGAACTTGTCAAGGTATTCAAGGACGGAGTTGTTGATGTAGCTCTGGAATGTTCCCGGAGCGTTACAGAGTCCAAAGGGCATGACTAGGTACTCGTACTGTCCAAAGCGTGTGTTAAATGAGGTGAGATATTCGTGTCCTTCCTTGATGCGGATCCGGTTGAAGGCGTGGACTACATCTAGCTTGGTGAACACTCTGGCTTTGCTCAGCTGAGTAAGCGTCTCGTTGATGTGAGGGATAGGGTAGCGGTTTTTTTCGGTGACTGCATTAAGAGCCCGGTAGTCGACGCAGATTCTTAGGCCTCCTCCGGGTTTCCTAACAACCAAGAGAGGTGCGGTGCAGCTGGATGAACTAGGTCGGATGAACCCTTTTCCAAGATGCTCATCGATGTATTTCTTGACAGCCTCATTCTCTTGTTGTGACATGGGGCGGTAGCTTTTCTCATAGGGGGCACACAGCCCGGTCTAAGGTTGATTGCATGATCCTCCTTCCTGTGGGGCGGGAGTTCATCGGCAATTGTCTTGTCCCAGAGTTCCTCAATCCAGTGGTGTTCTTTTGGTAGCCGGGCTAGGCGTTCTTCCCGGCTATGCTGTTTCTTTCCTCCCATGAACTTCTGAAAATCGTCTTCCTTTCTCTCAGCCATGGTTGTAGCGCTAAGGTTCGTGGGGTTCGTGGGGTTCTCCCTGACGTTGTAGAAGTACCCTTCGTAGCCCGGTTTCCTTGCCAGGCGCAGGAAGGTCGAAGCAGAGCAGAATTTGATGTTGGGGCCTTGCTCCTTCGGGGGTTCGTATTTGTGTCCCACTGCATACTCTGTGTGGGGAAGGCCGTGGAGGCAGCCCAACTTAAAGCATTTGGCGCTGCAGAAGCGGACCGAACGTTTTTCCCAGTCGATGATGGGGTTATGGGTACGGAGCCAACCATCGCCTAGGATCAGTGGGTAATCTCCTAGCTTGGCGATGTAGCAAAGGAGTTGTTCTTTGTGTGTGCCGACAATAACATCTACCAGAGCGGCGTGGGTGATGTACTGGGAGAAGCTGCCGTCTCCCAGAGTCATACGGATCCGTTTTGTGAGGGGTATTCTTGGTGTTTTTGTTGCGCGGACGAAAGAGCCATCAATGAGTTCAGCTTGGCTTCCGTTGTCGAGAAGAGATTGTATGTTCATTCCTGCTACTGTAGCCCGTAGAATGAGGTGGGTTCCCTCAATCTTGTTTGCTTGTCTGTCTACTGCTACATTGGATACAGTGATCCTCTTCTGACGTGGGCCTGCTGATTGCTCACCCAGCTCTTTGTCCTGTTGAGGTCCCAGGGGGCGACTTACTCCTGGGACGTGGAGTTTTCCGACTCGCCGTCGGTGGCAAGCTCCTCAATGCTGGTGATGTGGGCAAACTTGGCACGGTTGTTGTTGGGGCAGACTGAGTCGGTGCTGCGGTGGCCGGAGCCACGGCAACGAAAGCAACGGCGTTCCTTTGCCATCTTGGTCTGCTCCTCAGGTGTCATCCTCTTGGGGTTCAGTTCGGGGTTGTACCATGGGCCGGTCCATCCTTCAGGCTTGGATGCAGTTGGGGAGTAACGCTGCGGCTCTTCCTTGTTATCAGTACTGGTGGGGGCGTTGCGGTTGAACCGGATGCGTTCGTTCGAGGAGCCAGAGCCCTGGCCACGCTCCCTGTCCCTGTTTGTGCGCTTCTCAGGTCTTGGGTTGAGGGATTTAATCTCTTCGCGCCGGTATTCTCCCTTGCGGAGCATGTCTAGGAGTTGCTCAACAGTGTCGAAGCTCTGGAGGGCAACCGAGTAGGCCAGCCCGGGCACGACGCTGCCCTGCAACTTGTCGATCTTGTCCTCCTCAGAGGTGTCTGTGAGGTCCCATAGGGTGCAGAGCCTTGCGTGGTAGGCATCGATGGACTCTTTCTCGGTCTGCTTGGCGGCAACGAGCTCACACCTAGCTTTCTTTTTGCAATGCCCATGCCGCAGATCTTTCCCAGCTTCTCCATGAAGGCTTCAGGACTCAGGTTGCTTGTTAGGAAGGGGCGCATGGTAGGGGCTACTGACTCAGCCAGACGGGAGTAGATATGGCGAACCATAAGCTTGTTATTGCCGCGGAAGAAGTCTTGTTCAACTTCAAGCTTGAAGCCCATGTTTTCTTTGAAGGTGATAAAAGCTTGGATATTGGTGGAGCTAAGCTTGTCGACGTCACTGGTAAGCATCTTGCGGGAGCCGGAGTAAGGCTGAGTCTGTTGCGTGTCCATGGTGTCCTCGCTCTGGCGGCGGTTGAAGTTGTGGGGGCCTCCTGCGTCCCGCTGTATGTTGTCAGTGAGGTTCACGTTGAGGCGTGTCAGTTCGTCATTTTCCTGGCGGAGCGTCTGGAGCAAATTATTGCCGCGGTCTGTCGCCTTTTTATAGCCAACACGGAGCTTGTTGTACCTCTCTTGGAGACTCCTGTGTTCATCCTGCAAAGTTGCGTGGTCTATGTGCTTGTGTTCGTTGCTGGTCGTAAGGAGCTGGAGGGTGTAGTAGAACTTGGCGCGTTGATTGGCCGGGGCCAAGGTGTACCAGTTGTGGAAAGCGTCGTAGTTGGGCCAGCGGTGGCTCTCAAGCGCGATGTCGTTGGGAAAGCTCGGGCTATTGGCAAGGTCGAGGGAGTGCGCACAGGACTGCGCTATCTCCTCAGGGTTTGGGGCACTCTGAGAGATCGAACGCGTCTCGCGGGGCTGGTTCCTGTTGCTATTGTGGGGGCGGACGGTGTCGGGGAGTGGGGATTCCTCATTAGCATGGTCTTCGCATGAAGCCCTATTGTGATGAGAGGCAACACTGCTGGCGCGGCTGTGGTTTGGCATGGTGAGGTCTTCTTGGTTGGAATTTCTGATGGCTGGTGGATTTTGTGTCCGATGATGTCGGTCTGTGTGTGTGAAAGTCTTCACTCGGTCTGTGCTCTGGGTCAGGTTCTTGTTCAGGTGAGGGCAGAAGTCGTTCCTTGTGTGTGAACTGTTCTGCTGCGCAATGTCAATGTCGTGTGTCTGGTCAGGTTGTTGTGTTGGAGGTACATAGATTGTGTGAGGCAGCAAAGCCGAAAGGGTGGTATTGCTCTCAACTGAAAATCTATGTACAAGGAGAAAAGGAAAGAGAGTCTAGAAGGAGAGGGCGAAGGGTAAATATACCCAGTCGCTTGGCGCTGGGCCCGTGCCATGTACCTAGCGCTGTGCACGTGCCCTGGCACGTGACCGGGTCTCCCTCCTGGTTGCTAGCTGCTGCTGGTTAGTTACCCTACAGTCCATGGTGGTGCTGCCTGAGGGGCCTGACACTGTATGTCGCCCGGCTCGTGAGGGCGACATGTGGATCTTAGGTAGATCATCACGTGCACTAGTCACGTGGGGATGCCTTTTCTTGCAGGGTTCCTTCGTGAGCCCCTCACCTTTCTGCGTCTTTAGAGACTGTGCCGTAACACTATCCCCCCCTTTAAGGATCTTCGGCCCGAAGATTCTTCCGTTCCTGCGTATATCTTTCGTGCCTCCTTGACTCTTTCTTCCTGTAAGCTTCCTTTGCCATAATGCTGAAACGTACTTGTCCTGATGACGGCGCGGTTGTTTCCCGTCCTGTTAAGCAGCATCGGTCTACCCTTTCTCGTAAGCGACAGCTTCGGAACATCCTTCTCAACGGCGTCGAGATGATTCCTTGTACTTCATGCTTGGAGCATAGGTCGGAGTGTGTTGCGCTTCCTGATAATCCGCAGGTATGCGCTGCTTGTCTTAAGGCTCGTAGGAAGGAGTGTGATGTTGCAGAGGCGAGCGATTCGGGTCGTAGGTTCTCCTTCCCTTTGTTGGGTCCCTTGCTAATCTTTCTTAGTGGATAGGCTTGATCGTGAGTATGATCGCGTGGTGGCTGAAGAGGACGCCACCCTGGAGAAGCTGGTTCGGCTTCGTAGGCAGCGTCGCTTCCTTCATGAGCGTCGTTCTCGTATGATCCGTGAGGGCTTCGCGTCGTTGGAGGAGCTTGAGAGGGCCGAGGCTTCCAGTCTGCCTGGGGGTCCTCCTGACCCTGTGGCTTCTGAGGGTCCGTCCGTGTCAGAGCGGCCACGTCACGAGGCTGTGGGTCCTGCTGTGCCGCAGTCGGCTGATTCTGCCGCGTCTGCCGGCGAGCCTGCGGTTGATACGAGGTCTCCTCATCCTCCTGAGCTGGTGGATTCTGCTCGTCTGTCGCCCTTTGCGCTGGATCCGTCAGTTCTTGAGGGTTTTCCGTCCTTCTCGTTCGAGGGCGGCCTCGTTTTCGCGGGAGGTCAGGGTTCTGACGATGGAACTCTGTAACGAGGTCTGGATGTATGTCGTTCCTTGGTATCCACTGATTATCCTCGTTCCCGTATCCTTCCCATTTGACCAGGTACTTGAGCTGATGGCCGAACCGTTTACAGTCTAGGATTTTCTCTACTGGGTACTGTGGTTCTTCGGCGTCCGGGTTTTCTGGTACGATTTCTTCTTGGGTTTCTGGGATGTTGGCGTTCTCTGGTGCTGGCTCGAGCAGTGAGACGTGGAAAGTAGAGTTCATCCGTGTGTTTGACAATTTGAGTCGATAGGTGACTTCTCCGAGTTTTTCTTCAATCTTAAATGGGCTAATTTTTTTGAAATCCAACTTGTCGTTTGGCCGTTTTGTCTTGATGTTTTTCCTGAGGAGATAGACTTTATCCCCCCTCTTAAGGTTCGGTGCCGCCTGGTGCCGTCTGTTGTAGTATTTGGACATCATGATTCGGACGTATTCGAGGTCAAGGCTAATAGCCTTGTGAAGTTCCTTTAGCTGCTCGGCCTTGAGGATACCACTTTGCGCTAGCTTTCTGCTTGGAATCGTTTCCCTGTAGGCTTCCGGCTCAAACCCGTAGTTGGCGAAGAACGGTGATTCGTTCGTAGATTCTTGCTTAGCGCTGTTGTATGCGAATTGGGCCATGGGTAACAGTTCTGCCCAATTCTCCTGCGGATAGTTGATGTAACAGCGGAGGTATTGCTCAAGAGTTCGGTTCATTCGCTCGGTTTGACCGTCCGTTTGCGCGTGTGCTGTGGTGGCGAGCTTACTCTTTGTTCCTAGCTGGCGCGTTACTGTTTGCCAGAATTCCGAGGACATAAGCTTGTCTCTGTCCGATACCATTTCTTCCGGCATTCCATGGTCCGCGAAGATGGTTCGTAGGAACGTGTAGGCGAGTTGTTCTGCGTTGGATGCCTCGAGGTAGGGCAAGAAGTAGGCGTACTTCGTGAGTCGGTCGACAAAGACGAGAATTGAGTCGTACGAGACTCCTGTGAGAGGATCCTTCGACCTAGGCAACTTGGTGACGAAGTCCAACGTGATGGACTGCCATGGTCGTTTTGCTACTTCCAGCGGCTGTAGGTAGCCGTAAGGTGCATGTGTCGCGGCCTTGCTTCTGATGCAAAGATCGCACTGCGAGACTGCACGCTGTACGGTTTTCCTTAGTCCTGGAAAGTAGTAATTCCTCGTGATTCTTTCGGTTGTCCTGTCGATGCCCTGATGTCCATGTGCTGGAGCTTCGTGGATGTCTTTTACCAGTGCTTCTCGCAACCGTGTTGGTACATAGATAAGTCCTTTGAAGAGAAGCGTTCCTTCTCTATCTTGAGCGATACGCGGGTCGTCCTCAAGCGCTAAAAGTTCCTGCGCGAAGGGGTCCTGCGCGTATGCTTCTCGGAATTTCTGGTGCCATGGGTTGGCTTCGATGCGGAGCATAGGTAGGGTCTGTCTGGCAAGGAGGAGCGATCCATCGCTGTCCGCTGCGAAGATTGCAGGGTGCGGCTCGGTTTTTCCTTCCATGTAATCCACTCTTCGACTGAGTGCGTCAGCTGCGGCGTTATCTGATCCCTTTCTGTAGGTGATCTTGAAGTCGTAGGAGGCCATTTCTTCTGACCAGCGAACCTGTCGTCGGTTCAACTCCTTGGTCGTGGTGAAGCGTGTGAGGTTCTGGTGATCACAGCGTACTATCACTTGGTGGCTCGCTCCTTCGAGGTAGTGTCTCCATTGCTTAAAAGCTGAGACGATGGCCAGAAGCTCTTTATCGTGAATGTCGTAATTGAGTTCTGCCGGGGTGAACTTCCTGGAGTAGAACGCGACTGGGTGCCATCTGCCTTCTTCATCAGGTTGGCTGAGACATGCTCCTAGGGCGAATCCTGACGCATCAGTTTCCACTTCGGTGGGCTTGTCGGGATCGTATATCCCGAGCACTGGGGCTTCGCAAAACATCCGTTTGAGCGAGTCGAATGCCCGTTGCTGATCGTCTTCCCATTTAAAGCCATGCTCCTTTCGCGTAAGCCTAGTTAAAGGTTCCGTGACTCCGGAGTAGTTCCAGATAAACTTCCTGTAGAAGTTTGCGAATCCAAGGAAGGACTGTACTTCCTTGATTGTTTTTGGTACTGGCCATTCCCTAATGGAATCCAGCTTTGAGTCGTCCATGCCGACATGACCCGGGGTGATGATGAAGCCTAAGAACTCCGTTCTCTGGACGTGCCATTCGCACTTTTCGGGTGCGATAGAGAGGTTCTTTGTTTGGAGGGCTTCTAGGGCCTTTCTTACATGCTTTTTATGATCCTCTAGGTCTTCTGAAAAGATGAGGATGTCGTCGAGATAAGCCATGCAGAAGATATCCAGGTATTCTCGTAGAGTATCGTTGACGAGATTCTGGAAGGTTGCCGGAGCGTTGGTAAGCCCGAATGGCATTACCGTGTACTCGTAGAGTCCTAGCCTCGTTCTAAAGGCTGTTTTCCATTCTTCCCCTTCTTTAATTCTGACTAGATGGTATCCTTCCCGGAGGTCCAGCTTCGTAAAGTACTTTGCTTTCCTTAACTTGTCCTGGAGCTCATCGATGCGAGGGAGAGGGTACCGGTTCTTAATCGTGATGTCGTTCAGCTGTCGGTAGTCGACACATAGGCGTAGCTTGCCGTTCTTCTTTGGGACAAAGAGGATTGGGTATCCGGCTGATGACGTCGAAGGTCGGATATATCCTCGTTCGAGGTTCTTCTCGATGTAGTCCCTAAGCGCTTCCATTTCCTTTTCTGATAAGGAGTAAATGGGCTTGTAGGCTGGCCTCGTGCCTGTCTTAAGTAGGATTTCGTGGTCCCACGGCTGATGTTCCGGCAAGTCCCCTTTCCTTCTTTCTCGGCAAACGGCCGTCAGATCCCAGTACTCGCTGGGTACCGTTTCCATTTCGGGTATCGGAGGGTGTCTATATGGATTGTTCCATGTTTCTAGACTGTCATGTTGTCCTTTGTTGATCCTCGCGGGATCATCTCCTCCTAAGGGAGCTGCGTAGTCCTCGTTTTTTGGCCTTTGTCGTTGGGCTCTGGCCAGTGCTCTCTGTTGCACTGCCGGCGAGGGCTTGATGTACATGAGGCAGACCTGATGTCCTTGGCGTCTCATACGCTTAAATGCCTCTCCTGAGATGATTTGGACGTCGATTTGAGGCTCTAGGGCTGCTAATTGCTTGCGCGAAGCCTTACTCTTAGCCTTATGCCGCTTCCTCGTAGTCCTTCGTGTCGTGTGTTGTACTTCTGATTCTTGAGAAGTGTCGGTCTGGGTTGGTCTTATTCCGCTCGAGGTGTTGCATTTTACCGAGGAGGCTTCGTTGCTGTCCTGGTCCTGGCTTACTCCGTCCTTGAGGTAGCCGTTGATGTTGCCGTCGCGGGGTCTTACTCCATCCTGGTCGACCGTTTCGTTGGGTGTATCGTTTCGCTCAGTAGGGCTTATTCCTACCGATGGGTTGCATTTTACCGAGGGGGCTTCGCTGCTTGCGTCGCAGTCCTGGTTCTGACTTACACCACTGTCGGAGTTGCCTACACAGTTGCCACATTCAGGCCTTATACTGGCTACTTCCCGTGTTGATGCTGCTAGGAGTGTCCTTAGGGTATCCATCAACCCGTTTCTTTTCTCCAGCCCTTGTTTTCGTAAGAGGTTGTCAAGGTCCTCTTGAAAAATGATGGAGTCTTCTTTTCCAAAGTCGAAGATTGGTCTTTGGGTTCTGACCCAGGGCATTCCGAGAATGAGATCGTGCCCGGGTACTCGTTGAACGTCGAGGGAAATCTGTTCCTGATGATTCCCTATCTGGAGGGTTACTTCCTCCGTTTCAATCTTTACCCAGCCTTCTCCGTAGGCTGCTTGGGAGCCATCAAACCCGCTAAGGGAGTATGGTTCCCGTTTCTTGCGGTAGGGGATGTTCATCTTCTGCACAAGCTCGTTGTGGATGAAGTTTCCGCTTGATCCTGTGTCGATCAGGATTCTCATGGGTACTCCGTTGAGTATTCCCTGCGTTTTGAACTGTTTCCATAGGTTTGGTCCGGTGAGAATTTCCGTATTCGAGGTGCGTGATACCATGTTGAGGGACCTAAACTGCGGCCCCTGCTGTTGTCCCTTGGCTGCAGGGCCGTCTAGTTTTTTGACTGGTGCCTCTGGTTGCTCCATAGTAGGAAGAGGTTGTGGCGAGTCCATCCGTTCGGACTCCATCCTTCTATTTCCCACTTCTCGATAATTCGGTGCGTCCCATCTTGTTGTACGCGTACCGGGAACCAGTGATTTTCGTTCTTCTGACGTTGGTGCGTCCTGCACTGATGGTCGATGCACGAGATCCATGCGATCTGTTGATGCTTCTTATGCCGGGGGTTGAGGCGTTCATCGTCTTCTGGGAGGATCTGGCTGCTTGGCCTTGGAATCTGCCGAAGGGCTTTCCATCTCACGCCTGGAACGGCTATTTCCATGTTAGGAAACAGTCTTGCCCTTTCTTCTTCCTGGGTGCGTGCCCTCTGGGTTGCTAGGTTGTCCTCGAGCGTGACTTCGTCAGTCTCCGTGTGACGATCCTCGTACAGGCGTGTTTCCCATAGTTGGTCCTTTCTAACCTGCCAGGTGACTAGCGCGAGTCCTGGTTGGTTATCGGGGATCCAGATGCCTTGCTCTTGTTCGCCGTGGTGGAAGGGAATCTTGGCGATGATGCCGTGTTCCTCTACTTTCTCAAGGAGCCTGTTGATAGCGCCTGCTAACGGGCTCTCCTCCACTTCTGCGAGGTTTCTTTCATCGGAGCTATCTTCTTCGGCTTCGGTACTGTCGTAGAACTCGCCGCTTTCACTGTTGATGATCTCGTCGTCGAGCGGGAATGATTCGACAATATCGTCGAGGTCGAACACCTCTTCGTTCCTTGTGAGCATAGAGATGCCCCTTGGCTTCTTCGGGTACCATCCCGTAGCGTCCTTATCGCTTTGATGCGTTCGACAATTATCGTTGAAGCATGCCGTCCAGCTTAGCGTGGCGTGGTCCTCCTGGCGAGATACGGTCGATGCTTCGCGTTGAGCGCTTGAGGTCTGCTTCCCTTCTTTCTTGTTGCGAGGGTTCTGCGGACATGTAGGCGAAAAGTGCTTGTCGCTGCCACAGGTGATGCAGAGTCGATCTTTGTACCATTGCTTCTGCTCGTCTGTCCAGTTCGGATTGGGGCCTTTGGGTTTCTTGTTGTAGTTGTTCCTACCCCTGGTATCCTTCTGGCTGCTTTGTCGATTGGCGGCGTCGAGAGCCATAGCATCGCCTCCTTCCAACGTGGTGCGTTCGCGGCGTGGCCTGGTCGTGTTTGCCTGAGGGTCACCCTTTCTTTCGAACCACCTGTTGGTCCGTCTTCGGTCCATGTCGGTTGCTAGGCGGATGAGTTCCGAGAGCGTTTCTGGCTCGTCGTGGTAGGACATGGCTTCCTTGATTTCGTCTTTCAGGCCTCGGTAGTACAGTTGTCTGAGCGTGTAGTCCGAGTGTTCTCCTGCGACGTAGGCTGCTTCCTGGAATTCGGCCGTATAGTCGAGGACTGACTTCTTTTGCTGGATCCTGAAGAGGATCTGGTTGGCACGCTTGGCCTCGTCAATCGCGTTGAACGCTTCCTGGAGCTGCTTGGCGAAGGTCCTGTAGTCGGAGAAGATGGCCTGGGTCTGAAGCGACCATTGCCAATGCGGCTTCTCCTGAGTCTCCCTCTTGTATGGTCTGAACCACTTCTCTGCTGCTCCTCGGAGGAAGGTACTGGCGTAGCGAACCTTGTCTGCGTCGTTGCCGAACTGTCCTTTGGCGAAATGTAGGTAGTCTTCCAGCTGCATAAGGAAGCTTTGCGTCTTGGTACGCTCACCGTGGTAAAGGTCCGGTTTCGGCACCTTGACTCTGGTGGATGGTTTCTTTGCGGCATCTGGCTCGGTAGCCTGATCCTGTCTGTTCCTCAGGATGCGATTCTCGGTTCGCAGTTCCTGGATCATCTGCATGAGATCTCTCATGGTGGGCTCCGTTTGCTCCTGATGAGCAGGCTGAGCGGCCTCTTGAGCCGGTGTCTGAGGAATCGCTGGACGACCTTGTCCTGCGCTGACGTCTTCCATGTTGACCGTACTCATTACTGTTTCCTAAACTCGTTAGGGGGTGATACCTTACCCGATGTTCTCTTACCCTTCCTTGCAAGGATGGTGGTCAAAGTGTAACGGCGGGCCTCTGCCTCTAAGGATCAAACACCAAAGAGGGTGGTAAGCCGTATGGGGGTTTACCTTGAGTGGGTACAAGGGAGGGTGTGAGAGAACGAAGTGACGAACACACGTGACAGAACACTATGTGTGAAGGCCGTGTTACTAATCAATGGTGTAGATTGATTATTGAAGTTGACCACGGAGGGTCAAGTATCTAGCTAAGTGAGTGTGCTTATATACTATAGGAAAGCTATGACAATCTAGTGTTGCTCCATGTAGCCGGGCTACGCTGGGCGACGGTTGCTGTATGTCGCCCGGCTCGTGAGGGCGACATGTGGATCTTAGGTAGATCATCACGTGCACTAGTCACGTGGGGATGCCTTTTCTTGCAGGGTTCCTTCGTGAGCCCCTCACCTTTCTGCGTCTTTAGAGACTGTGCCGTAACACTATGTTTATACAACCTCATTTTATAGTATCCCCTTGGCAAAGAATCAAGTTGTAGTTCAGCAAGACCTACGATCGAGAGGTATCTCCGACCGCTGCGAGATTACTGAGATATAACCAGGTTCGTTCGGGTCTAGGCTGGTATCTGACAAAGAGCATCCGTAGGATTCTGTTTCCCGAAGATACTGGAAGACCGAGAGATTTGGATCATGGAAAAACTCGTATCAAGCTTAAGATCAGTGGAAATGTCTAGAACGTCTCTGGACCGTTAATGCATGATTCTTGGATTCTTGGGTAGATGAACCATTACTTGAATACTGGAGTCCATCAGCTAATGTAGGCCAGTCTAGTTTGTCCTCTTCATTCACCCATGCGTTCTTCCATTTTTCCCGGCTTTCTCCTATAGTTCGAGATGACATCGATCTTCGTCTATGTCGTGCGACATTGAAACCTGTAAATATGCGTATCCCCACTGTGAGAGTCTGGAGCCTCGGGAGAAGCCTCAGAGGATCATCGGCGGATCACGTGATGCCAAGTCGTTCTTGTATTTAAGTCGTTTTCTTTTTCTTCTTCTTCTTCTTCTCTCTTTAAGTCTTAGCTTAACGTACTGTAACGGTAGGCTCCTTCCACTAAGCTTCGGAGTCGCTTAGCAGGTTGGTGGAAACCGAAGGGTTTACCTTGAAGAGACAAGAGGAGGATGGCGGTGCAAAGAGGGAAGTATCACGTGATAGCGCGGTGCGCAATGAGCTTGTTACCTCCAAATCAATAGGGTTTGAATTGGAACTTTGAGTTGACCACGAAGGGTCAAATGTCTAGCTAAGGGAGTGTGACTATATACTACTAGAAAAGCTATGACAATCTGGATTTGTTCGGGTTGGATCTGTAGGAGTGGGATCTGAGGTGGATGGATCTGTGAGGCTTGGATCTGTACAGATCCAAGTGTGGGTCCGGGTCACGGGTGTGCGTGGGGCGCACGTGACGTTAGCGCCCAACCACCTTCCTGGTTTCCGACATTCGTCGGTGCGAGGCGATCGCTATGTTTACCTATTCCGCGCCCGCTTACCTCTATCCTTTCCGGGATTCTAGCCCTTGATCCTTCGTCCCTGTGGGCCTTCTTCCCGTAGGGGACTCTGTCTTCCGTCCTATCCCGTAACCGCGTTGTCCCTTGCGGTCCTATCTCCCGTGCGGGTTCCCCGCCCTTAGGATCCTAAAGCCCGCTTTCTTGGAGGTTCGTAACACGTACATAGCGCAATAAACCTTTCAGCGACCATCCTGAGGTTAAGGCCTAACAATAGCTAAGACTTTAAACCCATTAGACTTATTAGAACTGGATTATTGGCACAGTCGCGCACTAGAATTACTGGAATTACTGGAATCACTGGAGACACCGGAAGCACCGGAAACACTGGAATTAACGAGAGGCATAGGATCCTCAGAATGGTTAATCCACAGCATACGGATGAGCAACAGGCTCAGGAATCCCAAGAAATAAAGCAGATGCTACAACAGATAATGGCTCAGATAAGCGCACTCAATAGCAAGGTGGAACAACTTAAAAGGGAGAATCAAACTCAAAAAGGAGAAAACGACACGAATCCTCTTCCTACCCCAACAAATACTTCTAGCGAATCTTCGGATAAAGCTCGCCCGCTAAACGATAAGCTAACTAAGAACCTCGGACCCCTTATGTTACGAACACGCCTCTGTATATAGAGTTGTTGGGGCACGATCAGCCACCAGGCTGATCATTGCTGAACCTTTTGTCGACTGGTCGTCGACGGGAGGTTGGCCGAATGGTCTTACGCGCCGACTGAAACCCAACACGGTCGGGTCCGTCGTAACATAATGATCAGCCTACCCATGGGTCGACAGGTTCGAGCCCTGTTGTCGGCAGTTAGTCGAGTGAGTGCTGGTTTTTCGGGTGGCCAGCCAGAGGCAAGAGAGTGGGTCTGGTTCCCCCACTGCCCCACTGACAACGGACAACCAGGTGACTCGTTCCCCCGGCTCACAGCCACAGTCCGCTGCAGGTCCGGTCGTATTTGACTGGCGCATGACTGGTTGGTTGGGGGTAACTCTATATCCAGATGACGAGCTGAGTCTGGCAGCTGGGGTCATCTGCCTTAAGAGGGGAGGTAGTGTTACGAACACGCCTCTGTATATAGAGTTGTTGGGGCACGATCAGCCACCAGGCTGATCATTGCTGAACCTTTTGTCGACTTCCAGTCGACGGGAGGTTGGCCGAATGGTCTTACGCGCCGACTGAAACCCAACACGGTCGGGTCCGTCGTAACAATCCCTACGCGGAGCGGGGCAGCCCGTCCGCGCAGCCGTTGGGTGGTGGGGCCGGAGATATGTACACACACGTACGATACGGTAAGCACTACGCCGCAGCGGGACTCTCGCACGTAAAACCGACGTGCACGCAGCGCGCGGCTGGGCGAAGGTATAATTACGGGGGACTTGCTCGCCATCGAAAGCTGATCGCATTCCACCCCCGACACACCTGGATACGATCGAGGACGCCGACGACCATGGACGACGCCTCCGCCCCCAGCCGGCTCGCGCCGCTGCTCCTTGGGGTGCTCTTCCACGCCGTCGCCCAGCGCGTCGAGATCGACATGTTCCTCCTGCCGATCGCGGGCGCGTTCGGCGCGCTCGGAGTCGCCTACTTGTACCTCAGCGTCCAGGTGTTCCACGCCACGTTTCTGGGGGCCCTGGCCAGCCTGTCGCGCGGGACGGCGCTGTTCACGCTCGGTTTGGCGGGGTCGATGCTGGTGTACCGCGCGTTCTTCCACCGGCTGAGGGGGTTCCCCGGGCCGGTGGCGGCGAGGCTGAGCAAGCTGTACATGGTGCGGCTGTCGGCAAAGAATTTGCAGCTGCATCTGGAGTTGAAGAGGCTGCACGAGGAGTATGGGGATGTCGTTAGAACGGGTAAGTGGGTTCCGGCGGCAGGTGGTGGAATTAAGAGCGTGGAAAGGAGAGAATTGGACACACGCATCGGGCTCAGATGCGCGCGGATACAGTCATGTAAGGGTAAGAGATGCGAGGAAAGGCGCTGACAGCTGGCCAGGCCCTCGCGAGCTCACCATTTTCCATCCAAAAGCCATTCCGTACATAGCCGCGTGCCGCAAATCCTCAATGTACCAGCTGTCGGACAGGAGAGACGAACGGCTCGGCCTGATCGAGACGCGCGACATCGAAGACCATCGGCGTCGGCGGCGGCCGTGGGAGATGGCGCTGAACACGAAGGGTACTTCCTTACCCCTGCCAGACTTCCAGGTCGTGCACTAAAGGCCCTGTCTCCCGCACAGCAATCACCAAATACGATCCCCTGATGCAATCCACCATAACGCAGCTCCTCGACGCGCTCTCCTCGCCCGAGCGCGCCGGCAAGCCCGTCAACGTCACCGAGTGGATGTCGTATCTGGCGTACGACCTGATGGGCGTCGTGGGCTTCGGCAACGACTTCGGACAGCTGACGGGCGGCGGCGAGGAGCATTGGGCCGTGAAGGCGTTGCGGTCGCAGCAGGTGTTCTTCGGCTATCTCAAGCCGGTACCGTGGCTGATCAACGCTGCGGTGAACATTCCCGGTGCGGACGCGGCAGTCAAGCCGTTCGTGGATTACTGCAAAGGGCTGGTGGTGGAGAAGCGGAAGGTAAGTTTGCCAAACGATCTCCTGTCCAAGAAGCGGACGAGCAGAAGAAAAGGATTTGAGTAGAACGAAAAGACAAGAAAGAAAAGTCATCGTCGGGCAGCAAGTCGCTAACGTCCCCACCCGCAACCAGGCATCCAAGTCCTCCCCCTCCACGCCCACCGACATCCTCTCCTGGATCCTCCAAGCCTACGACGAGCAAAGCCCCCACGCACCCCCCACGCCCGCCGCCCTCGACGAAAATGCCCGCACCATCGTCACCGCCGGCGCGTAAGCCCTCCTCCACCCCACCCCACCCCACCGCACCGCGCCCGCTAACCCACCCCCCACCAGCGACACCACCTCCAACGCCCTCACCTGCGCGCTCTTCTACCTCGCCCGCCACCCCGCCACCTACGCGGCCCTCCACACCCAACTCGCGGCGCTCTTCCCCGCCGGCCCCACCACCTTCACCTACGCCGCCCTCCAGGCGGCCCCGCCCCCGCTCCTCGACGCCATCATCCACGAGACGCTGCGCCTCAAGCCCGCGACGCCGTCCGGCAACCCGCGCGTCACTCCCGCCGGCGGCCTGCGCATCCCCGGCGACAACGGCGCTCCCGACCTCTACATCCCCGCCGGCACCGACGTCTACGTCCCGCCCTACGTCGTGCACCGCGACGCGCGCTTCTTCGCGCGGCCCGACGCGTTCGTGCCGGAGCGGTGGCTGGAGGGAGAGGCAGCGGCGGAGCGGGCCGCGTTTTTCCCGTTCCAGGTCGGGCAGTATGCGTGCGTGGGGAGGGCGCTGGCGATGTGGGAGATGCGGAGCGTGTTGGCGAGGGTGGCGTTGGGGTTTGAGTTGGGGGTTGCGGACGGGGGGGATGGGGGGAAAGCGTTTGACGAGGGGATGCGGGATACGTTTACCGTCACGCTGGGGCCGTTGTGGTTGGTGTTTAGGGAGAGGAAGGGTGTGCGGGGGACGGCGGCGTAGGGGGGAGTGGAGAGCGGCTGAGACGGTGTTGAGGATGGATAGTAGCGACAGTGCGTATTGAGCGCGTTTCTTCGCGTCTGGGAAGTCGTCAGGACGAATGTGCGAGCCCGTACCACTCGCCCGTGAAATCATCACCCGCCGCGAACGTGACCTACCCTTAACCGCCAAGCGGGACTGGACACGGGAAGGAGCAGCGACAGCGTCGTCCAAATAAGCACCGCCACCATGCGAGTGCCATGTGTAACCCACGGGACCCAATATCCCTAGTCTCGGAACCAAAATCCTTCCAAGTGGGGTAAGCGCAGTGTCTCACGTCAGCCAATGCCGGAGGTGTGTATCCCACGTGGCAGGTGAGATTTAGCCGCCAGGAACGCGAAGCCTCTCCCTGCGTTCATCTTGCAGGTCTGGGACCGAATCAGGAAAATTTCCGAGTCCCTGGCCGCCGGCGTGGGAGCGGGCGATGCGAACGCGGTTGCAGAGGTACGGAACATAGGGCTGAATGAGATTAGCCAGCAATGAACGAACCAATCGGAGCCGAGGAAGCCAGGAGAAGAGGTGCTGAGCGATGCGATGCATGCGATACGCCGATAACATTGACTAAGACCTCCGATGCGACGCTGGAGAAAGAATGCTGCAGATGGCCACCCAAGAAGATAAACAGAAGGCACAGGGCGAGATTATGAGCTGATATGCCGAAAGGCCAATGACGATCGATCGCAATGGAAACACACCAACTAAACAAGAAAAAGCAAAATAAGCCGCCCAATTTCGGATTTCAGTATAGCCTCCCTCGTCCCTCCTTGCCAGGCAGGGACCCGATCAAAGCGCCGTGACGATGCCTTACCCAGAACAATACAAACAAAAAAGCAAAAAGTTGTTGGCGAAGGGGTGAGTCAACACAAGGAGATACAAAGCGAGGAGGCCCGTCTCTTAGGGCAAGAAAAGCAGAATGAACTGCATAGGCCGTGACATGAACGCGGCAGTGACGAACGCTATGAAAGGAACTTTTGCAACGAGGTCGCCGAGAGTGGTATCCAGGTAAAGAAGTAGACAATGTGTGCCGTGTAAGAATGTGCTCGACCGTTGCTCATGAATATACTCTTGCGCTGCATGAGAGTTCGTGTGAGGACTTTTTTAATGTTCAGTTGTAGTCCGGGTTCAGCCAGAGGAAGCCAGAATAGCAGGGCCGGTGGGGTAAGTCCAGATGGAAGTCCAGGCAGTGGTAATCCAGTCCCGGGTGGGGTGAAGGCAACTCCGGTTTGCAGAAAGGAGACGGCGGCAGCAGGCCTATTAAGAGGAAAGCGGACCATATCAATGGAAGGACTGACTCAAAGGAGACTCCGTGCGCAGATAGAACGGCCATGTTTGTAGCATCGCCGGCGATGAGGGTGGTTTGAAGGCATCCCAAGCCACATCAAGGATGTCCTGGACAATGCGTCAAAAAAAAGTGAGGCGGAGGCCGTCGTTTCTCGACCCGTTCCGGCTAAGCCGCTCAACTCGGGTATCTCGGGCTCCACGCGCATGCAAGTGATTGCATAGTCGTGCCAAGGCTCCAAGACGATGGTTCAAAAGTCTTTTTGGTGGTTCGATGTTCGGGAAGGCCCGTCGCCCGCGACGTCGAGCATGGGGATCAGCGGCTTAGTGGGACAAGGGAAGTCTACGCTCGGGCACTTGGGTGGTGATGACGGTCTCAGGCCGGGTAAAGAAGCTTCTTTACCCCCACGGGCAGGACCTCCAGGTTTCACGAGCACGCTACGCCATGCCACCCGCCGTTTGTTTCCGGGCGGCAGGCCCGGGTCATGCCAGTTCTTCAACGCGGTCGGACACACGGCCATCCCTTTCCTGGGGGGAGCCAGAGGGGGGAGCGGGGAGCACAGCACGGGAGAGAGAGGGCACACTGGGATCAGCAAAGGTGAAGAGGGTCCTCCTGCGGCTCTTCCCAAAGGCGGACTGGGCGAGCAGGAACCAGTCGTCCGACTTGGTCCACCAGCGAGACTTGGCTTCCAGCAGATGGAGGAGATCAGATTCCAGGATGTCCAGGCCGCCGAAGCGCTTGAAGACGGGCCAGCTGAGGTCCTCGACGACGTACTTGACGACCGGGTACTCGTAGGTGCCGCAGTCGCCCGAGTCGGCGAGCTCACGCGTCTCCCGGCGGACGATGGCGGTGACGCCGAGGAAGCACGCGTTCTTGCGCACCTCGAGCACGCCACACACCTGCGGCGGCTGGTAGCGGACGAGCGCGCGGTGCTTGGAGGCGGCTCTGCGCCTGGTTGGGCTGCTGTGAGGCGGAGGCGGCAGCGGGCCTTGGGGCACCTGCGTGGAGAGCGGCTGCTCCCAAGAGCTGTGTCTGGCAATCAGCATAGGCGAGGCGACCAATGGGCGTGGGTGGATGGGGACGGACCTCGAGCTGTCGATGGAGGCGGAGTCCATTGAGTGATGGGCAGCTCGTCAAGCGCAGGCGATCGCACAAAAGATGAACCAGAACACAGGCGGGGAGCACCTTGGGAGGGCATGGGAGAGAGGGAAAAGGGCGCGTTTTTGGGAAAAGGCCATGGCAGGCGGATGTCGATTGTGTCGCAGCTGGGACGTGGAGTTGCTGTTTCCGTGCGGGCGGAGCAACGTCCGACAGGCGCGCAGCCCACTGCTGCCCACGGCGCATCCAGCAATCTCGGGGGGTGGATGATGCCCAAGCGGCACGAGTCGCGGCGAGTCAGCCACTGCCGCATCAGATGAAGATTTGCGTGCGGCTCGTTTCTCGAAAGCCCAACGCTCCTGATCTCGTTTTCCGCGGCACCCCGTCCCACGCCGCCGGCCGCGCTCTTATGAAGCGCCCACTGCCCAAGCTGCGGGCCGCGGATGCGACTGGTCGTCGCCGCCGATGGTGCGCCAGACGGTGCTGCAGGAGCCGACCATCGCGCGCGCGCGCCGACACCCGCGGACGCGTTGCTGCCCACGGCCTTTTGTGGACTACGACGACGCTGGCCGCGGCGCGCTCCTGCTGCTGCTGCGTGCGGACGCGGACGGTGACGGTGATGGCGACGGCGACGGTGGCGCCGACGGCCGACGCTGTGCCTGCGCGGCTCCTGGTCCTGTTCCTGGGCCTGGACGAAGGGGGTGGCGAGTCGGGCGGGAGGTCGAGCGTCGGACGGGTCGCAGCCGGAGCCTGCCGCGGGTGCATGGAGCGCGTCATGTGAGGGCGGTGAGGGCGCGCGAGGTCGTCGTCGGCGGTTCCCTCGGCTGCGCGCTCGTCTCGCGCCGTTGTGGGTGTGGGTGTGGGTGTGGGTGTGGGTGTGGGTGTGGGTGTGGGCGTGGGCGTGGGCGTGGGCGTGCGGCAGCACGTCAGGGCAGCCGTCAGGCCCCCGCCCACACACCACTGCGCTCGCGCCGCCACGACTCGGCAGGCCATCCCTGGCGCTGCGCGCTGCTGGCGGCTGGCGGCTGGCTGCTGGCTGCTGGCCCCTTGCGTCGGCGGGCTGCATGCGGCGGTGGCGCTGCTGGCGGGCGTCCGGGGCGCGGTCCGCTTGGGCTGAGTAATGCGGCGGCCAGTGGCACGACTCGGAGGCGCGGCCCCTGCGCCGATCTCGCGCGAGGGCCTCCATGGGCCGGGCTGCTAATCTGCGCCCGCGACCGGCCGCATCTTAATACCTCCGCGCTGCCCTGGCCCACGCCAGCCATAACCTGAATCCACGCAGCCAGGCAGCGCAGGCATCGCCCCCCACGTAGAGCCTGAGCCTGATCCTGCGGCGCAAGGCAGCCGCCATTCCTCCCGGCCCTCTCCCACTTCTCCTCTCCCCCCCGCCGAACCCCGACCGCAGCTCCCCACCCACCTGCGCTCGCGATGCCTTTCCCGGCGCTCTTCAGGGACAAGTCGTCCAGCAGCTCCAGCAACACCCAGGACTATGGCATGACGCGCCAGCGCCAGACCGCCCTGGCCGTTGTCGACGCCTTCAATCGCCTCGACACCACCACCGTGTGGAAGCTGCGCGACCGCAGCTGCTGGCGCGAGATCTACCCCAAGTCGCTGGGCGCCCCGCCGCAGGACAACGACGCCTGCCAGCAGGCCCTCAACATGCTGGCCAACACCTTCAAGGAGATGCACATGTCGGTGCACGAGATCATTGAGGACATCCCCGCCCGCAAGGTGTGCCTGTGGGTCATCGCCACCGGCCGCACCATCTCCGGGCCCTTCACCAACGAGTACGTCTGGAGCCTGGAGTTCGACGAGAGCGGCAGCCAGATCATCCGCTGGAAGGAGTTCGCCGACGCCATCTCCACCAGGGCCATCTTCCCCGAGCTGATGGTCGCCGACAACGCCGCCGAGACCGACTCGCAGTCGACCCGCACCGGCACCCCCAACCTGCCCACCCGCGCCGACAGCATGGTCTCCACCGCCTCCCACGCCTCGTCCAACGTGTCGTCCCAGCAGTCCATCCCCCAGAGCCAGTCGTCCCAGGCCCTCTCCCTCGCCTCCGCCGCCGCCTCGCTGCACAGCCAGCAGCCGCTGTACCAGCCCCAGGCCCAGCCCCAGCAAGTGGTCCCGCCGATGCCATGGCAGCAGCAGCAGCAGCAGCAGCAACCGCAGCAATTGCAGCAACCGCAGCAGCACTACGACCTGCCGCAACCGGAGGGCCCGCCCTCGGCGCCCGGCTCCAAGCCCGGCACCCCGCGTCCCAATTCGCAACTACCGCCGCCCCGCTCGCTGCGGGGTGTGCCGCAAGAAATCCAGGGAAACGGCCGGACGCTGGGGACGCTGCGTTGAGGCATTGGCGGTGACGAGGCCGGTGGTCGGGGCGTCGTAGAAGCGGTGTGTGTGTGTGTGTGTGTGTGTGTGTGTCTCCAAAACGCATCTTGCGGTAGGTGTCTCCCCGCCGCTCTCCCGTTCCGACGCGCCGATGAGCTGAACACGAGAAACGTAGTGTATCCCCTTTGCCGTCCGCTCCGCAGGGCACATGCATAATGAAGCATATCCCGACCTGACAACCACGGAAGGAAATGGTAGGAGAGAAGATCCCACGTGGGTCGAGCGTAGTATGTCGTAATGGGAGCGGGCGCGCGTCTTTTTTTTTTTTCTCTTTCCCCCCCTTTTCCAAACACATTTTCTTTTCATTTCCTCACAGGCCGGAGTCGGAGTCCCCGTTTCCCCTTTTTCATCTTCCTTTTTTCCGGTTGGAGTGACGGCCGGTTGCCAAATGTTCCTTGTTTGCGGGCAATCGTTTTCTCGGTTCGACGGCCGCGAGGTGTTCCTCCATATATCCCCTCTTCGAATCTCGCACGAACACTTACATAACTTGCATGTCTGAGATACCCAATGGCCAGGGGGAAAATCTAGGAAACCAAATCCATATAATGACAATCGTAGATATATCCGCTCACTCTGCTCTTGCCCGTGGTGCAGGTGCGTACCTATAGATGGAGTTCAGTACTAGTTCATCCGGCCACCGTGTTGAGTGAGAGCAGAGTTCGTATCAGTCGTCGCGTCATCTCCACCGCGAACGCATCTTTCCTGAGCGCAGACCGGCAGGAAACCGAGAGAGGAGGGAGGCGAAAAGCCCCGGAGCGCCGGGACGTGGGCCGTGGGAGAGATTTATGAGGCGTGAATGGTCGGGGGTTCCCCACCGCAGGCGACAAAGAATGAGGCTGCATTTCCGAGGCGGACGATTAGTTAGCCTGGCGGGTTTGGCTAGTGACAGCGCCAGCGCTCCAAGCGCCGCCGCCTCCCCCGAATTGGCCAACGACGTGCCGGCGGACGGCTTCGACGCGGCTCCACGAAATCCTTCCCTCTCGCTTGCGCCCGTCCGCGTCCTGCCGCGCGTGCGTGCGCGCCTGCCGCGTTGTTTAGCGCCCGCCGCTTCGTTTGCTCGGCTCTGGCGGTGCTCATGCTTTTTGCTCTGCTGTGCTCGTGCTGTATAAGCTTTTTTTTTTTGATGTCTCGGACTGCTTGTGGTGAGTTCGGCGACGATGGTGATGGTGCTGATGCTCAGGCCGCGCCGCTTCGCCCGCCCATCTTGCATGCATGTACAGCAGGCCGATTACGAACCAGCTCGGCAGAGACAGGAGCGGTAACAGGAACAAGACTTCTAGGGGGGAGTAATTAACACAAAAAACGGCAACGAGTGAGCTCGAAAGGAAAGCGGGAACGAGAACACAGAAACGACCGGAGCGGAACATCGCTCGCTCGCTCTCACGCAGACGGCGGCGGGTCTCCGTTATTTATACGCAGGTCTCGGGCCTTCATGAGGGTTGTCCACGGCGGACAAAAAAAATCAGGCACCACTTCAGCCCTATCATGCGGTGTGCCCGCCGGCCAGCAACAGACGGCACGGGAAATAAGCCTTCGTCGAAGCTGCGCCGCAGCCACGCTTGTCTGCCCAGAGCAGAACGACTCGCGCCGGCCGGAGCTGGCCCCGGCGGCCGAGAGGAGGCGAATATCACGGATCTGCCCTGGTTTGCCTCTTGCGAGGCGTCCGAGCGGATCTTCGGTTCGAGTCGGTAGCTTTCGGAGTCCGAGTGTCCAGCGGGCTCCAGCGCTGCTTTGGTTGGGTTTTCGTGGCGTGGAAAGGATGGTTCGTCGTGCGGGGCCGAATGTCGGAAGGGGGAGGGCGTCGTTCAGGCGTTCGAGTGTTTCTGTATCGAGAAACTGAATGCGAGGACAGGTGTTGAGATGTCTTGGACCGGCCGGATGTGAGCCGCTGCCGGAGCCGAGGATGGGTTCTGCCGGCTTGGCTGGGCAAGGACGGGCGGTTGCTTTGGCAGTTAAAGCTCTGTGTGGCTGCAGAAGATACGAGTTAGACGAGATGCTTGCCAGGTACGTGTAGTGGCGATAGGGTTTTCGGGGTGTTGTTCGTGCGAGAGCAATGTGGGGGTGGGTAAATAGGTGGAGATCGGGAAGCAGGCAGACTGCTCGTTGGTCATGTCTCTTCCAGAGTATGCATGCTGAGTTCTATGGAAGCTTCCGTTTTTCCAGGGTCTTGGCGCCGTGGAGGCGATTCAACAAGCGTGGGATGGTGTTTTTGGGCCTGATTTCCAATCTTGACCTGCGCCTGGGCATTAATGGTTCACCAAACTCAACAGTATTGTGATAACTTCGCCTTTGCGTCTGTGCATGAATTGAGATCACTCAGCAAAACAACGAATTTCCACGGCTGCTTTGTGATTGAGATGATCTTCGACGATTTGTATAACAGCGGCCACTCCGCACCACTCACCACAACGGACGTCAGAATAGTATTGCACTGCAAACCACTCTGGGATCACATGGCACTCAAGTCTGACGTTGATTTCGACGGCCTAAAAGCCTCTGTTAGCTCCTGCGGACCAAGGTGATCGGAACCTAGTAGGCTTGATGGACGATTCGTCACAGCGAAAGTGACAAAGTGTTGAAACTAAACTTTTATCCTCGCACATTACGCGAAGCGAATTACCGAAAGGGATGGGTGTGCAGCAACTTCGGACGTAGAAACCCAGGTGACCATGTCCGAACAAGTTACGCTCGGCCTATAAAGAGTAAAGCACTGAGCTCGAAAGTCGCCGAATGCGGTCCGTGTACCTTGAGCCTCGACGCACACACTTAAAAGAGTATAGGGACGGAAAGGGGGCCTCGTGAACTTTAGGCTTAGCATGTGCCTGTCGGCTCTTGCTCTGAAACACCGTTGTCCTTCAACGAGCATCCACGACCTCGCTGCAAGAACTCCGTGCGGAAGCCAAAGTGCAAGAAAGAATGAAACATATTTCTTTTGTTGTTTTTCCCGCAGGAGCCAGGCGACTGATGATGCACCAACTTGGGAAGACCCTGTTCTCCGACTGCGAAGATGCTCTCAAGATACTCTGAGGGCCAGACCGGAATTCGATGAGTTCGTGTATCTCCGTTTTCTCCGGTAGGGCTGAGGGCATGACGTCCGAACCAGTTGTCTTTGGTGCTGATTTGCTGTTTAGCAAACCCCACGCGGGGACTATCAACCACCCATGAGACATGCCAGCCCTGTATCGCCATTTGATATTTCGTGGGTTTATGAACTGACAATTTGCAGATGTAGGGTTCGTTGCTGCGTTCTGCATCTCTTATAACAGACATACCTCTTCGAGATGCATTCTTGCACTTAGTCAGCTCGTGCATGCAAGTAGGCGTCAACTTGAGCTTCAGTCTCACATCCGAAGCATCAAGGTTGAAATATAAACACACTCCATTTACTGACGCGTTGCCATCTTCTTTCCTTTTTTGTTTTTCTCTCTCTCCATCCAAGTTTAAGAACAAACGCTAAAGAAGGCGATGCGTGGTGCTCGAACGTTGTCGGAACTTGCACACTCAAGATGCTTGCAATACAACACTGACGAGGGACCGTGTTCTTGGTAAGTTTATTTTGACATTTTTTTTTTTTGGTCTTGTTGACAATTGGTGCGGTGCAGAATGTAGTACGATTCTTGGCATGAGTTGGTGAGGGGGGTAGGAGAGGTGCCCGCCTTATACTCAAGCTCTAAGCTATACCTAATCTAGTAACGAATGTACACGTGATTTCCAACAGGTCTGTTCAAGAGTCTGCCGTCCGCCATTCGTCCGGCCATCGCTAATCCCAAAGGAGATGGGAGGCTCAGTCATCATGTGCAAAATCCCTTCTCGCGTCCTCCGCAATGGCATCGTCCGTCAAGACTCTCCAGCCAAGCATCGCCATACCCTTCGCGCACTGGATAGCGGCGGCATGGGCCTCATCCGTCGCCGCAGCAGCCGCGAAACCCGGGTGATGACCAACGACATTTTTGGGCGCGGGAATGCCGAAGGCGCCGTGAAAGCTCGGCACGGCATACGAGACGTTGCCTAGAAGAGGATCGAGTCAGTCAACGAGATGGACGGTGTTTAAGCTTTTAAACGAGGTGTCCAAAATTGGAAGGACGCTGGGTTCCCGGGAACAGGGGAGCCCGGGGGCCGGGGAAAGGGGGATATAACGCACCCATGTCCGTGGACGCGGTGGCTGGCTCTTCCTCCTTGAGGATGACCTTCTCGCCCAGGGCGGCCATGTCGTCGACGTAGGTCCGGCATAGCGTGTCGTTTGCGCGCAGATCCTTGTACATCGGCCCCCTACGCAGTTAGCAAGCGGACAACGCCGCCAGCCGCTGCCAGACTCACTCGGTGATGTTGACCTTGCAGCCCGTCGCGGCGGCGGCGGCGTGGAAGCAAGCGTTCACGCGCTCCCGCAGCGCGTCGGCGGCCTTGACGGTGGGAGCACGCACATTCCAGTTCATGCGCGTGTACTCGGGAATGACGTTGGGCACCTTCCCGCCGTCCTCGATGACGCCGTGGACGCGCTCGTCGGGGCGGATCTGCTGGCGCAGCATCGAGACGTTGGTGTAGGCGGCCACGGCGGCGTCGAGCGCATTGAGCCCGTCCCACGGCTGGGCGCCGGCGTGGGCAGTGCGGCCGGTGAACTCGACCTTGAACCTGTGGCTGCAGATCAGCTTGAAGCCGGCCAGGCCGCTGGCGCCCTGGGTCTTGGCCATGTGGCCGGCCACGGGGTGGGCCATGATGGCAGCAGCAGTCGCAGGCGGGATGGCGCCGGCGTCGAGCAGCCTGATCTTGCCGCCGCCGCCCTCCTCGGCCGGCGTGCCCAGGATGCGGATGCGGCCCGCGAAGCCCAGCGCCTGCTGCGCCTTGGCCGCGCCCACGAACGCCGCGGCCGACGCCGTCGCGATCAGGTTGTGGCCGCAGGCGTGGCCGATGCCCGGCAGCGCGTCGTACTCGGCGCAGAACAGGATCTCGCGCGCGCCGGCGTCGGTGCTGCTGCCGACGGCCGCTTCGAACGACGTCGCCAACCCGTGCGCGTGGCGCGTCACGCCGAAGCCGTGGCTCTCCAGGAAGGCCGCCAGCGCGTCGTGGGCATGGACCTCCCGGTACGCCGTCTCCGGATGGTCGTGGATGTCGCGGTTCAGCGCGCGCAGGGCCTCGCCGGCCCGGTCAATGTGCGCGCCGATCGTGCGGCGCGCTTCTTCGACGCTGCTTTGCGCGGCCTGCGCGGGGATCGTGACCTGGGTCATGGTGGCGGGGGGGGATTCGTCGTCCGCAGACCAGCCCTCTCACGGCGGCGGCGCGCCCTTTATCGCAGCGTCTCTCTGCATGCTGCAATGAGCCGACGGCGAAGTGGACCGCCGCCGTAGTGCCAGAGGCAGCCGGCGCTGCGATGGAGGCCGGCTGGGCTCGTCGGTGGTCGAGCAAAATTGCCGACGAGCTGCAGGACCTGCACCCGCCCTGCAGCGCGCTCACCACCACGGCCCGGGGGCTGCTGCGGCGCTTGCAGACACCGCGTTCTGCCCGCGTAAGCAGCCGCCCACCCCCCCCTTTCTGCGCCAACGGAGCGCTGCCTGCACCGCGGCGCTGCACTCTAAATGCGCACAGCCCAGTTCCCCGTGGAGGCGATGGAGGTGCGAGGCGGCGGCGCGCTGACTCGCGGCCGGCTGGGGCCAAACACTGGCCGGCCCATCCGTCGGCTTGGTCGGCTATTTACTCCTGCCGCGCCCAAGAGCCTTTTGGCGACGTCCCGTTTTCCCTGCCATCAGAATCCCATCGTACGGCTCGACCATGCCGGCTGACGATCCGCCGCCGCCGCCCGCCCACCCGACCGATGAATCACGGCCCATATCACACTCGTCGCGGCCACTCGACACCACCACCACCGGCAGCCACACTCCGATCCCTTACCGCCCCGCCGCCGATCGCAGCGGCCCGCGGTCCCGCGCCGGCTGTTGGACCTGCCGGGACAAGAAAGTCAAGTGCGATGAGGGCAGACCCGTGTGCCAGCGCTGCGTTCGCCTAAGGCGCCAGTGCGACTACAGGCCGCGTCCGCGGAAGCCGTATACCAGAAAGGCCTCCAGTGCCCATGCGTCTTCCGCCGCCTCGCACGCCGACAGCGCTTCGCAGCACGCCGCCAGCCCGTCCAGCAGCAGCGCTAGCAGCGGCAGCAGCGACCACGACCCCTCCTCGCCGCCGGACAGCGTCTGCTCCTCGTCCGCCGCGCAGATCAGCCCCAGGAGATCTTCCAGACACGACAGCCTAGCGATCCTGGCGTCATCGCTCCAGCATCCCGAGATGGCCGCGGCCTGTTCTGTCGTCTTCACCCCGGCCGACCACGAGGCCATCTACTACTACCGCACGCGCTTTGCCACCAATCACCACACTAAAAATCCCGAGTACTCGGTCTTCTCGCTGCTCTTCCTCCAGGCCCAGCGCCATGCCATGCCCATGCACATGATCCTGGCGCTAGCCGACCAGGAGCTGATGTACCTGCGCAGCAGCCAGCGCCAGCCGGTCGCGGCCTCGGGCGCCCCCAATTCCCCCAAGTCCGTCAACCACTACACCGAGGCCCTGCACCTCATGACCCGCCAGATGAGTGCCGGCGATTTCGATCTTGACCAGGTGCTGGCCGCCCTGTGGTTGATGATGGCCTACGAGCAGAAATACGGCGACGGTGGGGGCATTGGCCTGTCCAAGCACCTGCAGGGTGCCGCGTCGATCTTGCGCACGAGGTTCAAGCCTCTCATCCAGCTGTCAGCCGAGGACAGGGCCCCCGGCGCCGGCGACACGAATCAAGATGCCTCTCCGGGCGCCGCGCCGCCGGCGAATCAGAGCTTGATATCGTTCTTCGCCGCCCGCATGATGGTCTGGATGGCGGTGCTGGACGCCGGAGCCTCCTACGGGGTGGGCGCGAACTTTGGCGGGTCGGTGAACCAGCTGGTGCGGCAGATCGCGGGCGAGGACAAGGCCCGACTGCTGCGCGGCTTCAACGCCATCCACATGTACAGCGAGCCGCTGTTCCGCACCACGTGGGGCGAGCGGTACCCGCAGGCGGAGCTGGTGGACGACTACGACAACCGCAAGGTGTACAGCCTGTACGCCAAAGCGGCGCTGATCCGCTACGAGAACGCCGAGTGCAGCACCGCGCTGCACCGGGGCGACGAGCAAGAGGCCGCGCGCCGCGCGCGGGACATCGAGAGCGCCTTCTGCCTCCTCCGCGACGAGTTCGCCGAGCTGCTGGAGCTGGCGTCGCGGCTGAGCCCCGACCTGGACCACAGCCGGCGGCTGTACCAGAACATCCGCTACGTGGTGCCGCACTACTACGCCATGGAGCTGGAGTTCCTGCGGCTGACGTGCTTCTCGCAGCCGCTGGCGCAGCCCAACGACGCGCAGCGCAGGGCGCTGCACCAGATCATGAACCTCGCGTACCAGGGCTACAAGCACGAGGGCGAGCGGTTCCTGGCGCGCATCCCGCTGCCGTTGCTGTTCGCCGGCATCGAGACGGATGACCTCATCCACCGTGCGTGGATCCTCGACCGCTTCGCCGGGCTCACCAAGTACGGCAAGAACTATGCCCGGGCCTACGCGTGTCTCAAGACCGTGGTGGAGGAGCAGGACAAGGCGGGCGGGATGCGCGTGGACCACATGCAGCTGCTGGCCGAAGGGCGGCTCGACCAGTTTGTGATCTGACGGACGTTTGGTATCTTTCTGATTTGCTATACCCACAGCGCTCTCTTATATGATGCTTCCTTTCCACCACCATTCATGTACCCCCCATTGCTGTACTTTCATTTTAATGCAAACAAACAACCACATAGAGACGAGAGATACCCCTACGATCGGATCAGCGGAAAGATGGACGGATGGACACGCAGCTGCCTACCTGCTAGTACAGCTTTAGCTAGCCAGGACGGCGAGACGACAATGGACGATGATATATCGAAATGAGAAACACGCCTGGGCCACCGCACATCGAAACTTTGTTGACGGACGAATGACTGGCGCAAGGATCTCTCCGCTGCGGCGCGGCGCAGTGCTGGCATAACTAGAGCGCTTTCGTTTGCGACCCTGTCACAATTCGTTTTCTATCCGAACCATGCGCTGCAACAGCGGGCCTCTTGTCTTTTCTGAGGAACACGAGCTCGAAACACGCAACACGCCAGGGGGGGAGGGGGGAAAGCGGGGATACCCGCGCTGTCCGGTGCCTCGTCCCGCTGGCCGCAGCTGTTGCAGTCGTCTGAAGGACGTCCGGGTTGTTTTTGTTAAGCTGCGGCAGGCTGGGTGTTTCGCGCTGATCAGGAGTTTACGGCCGTTCCGGCGGGCTAAAAATTGACAGCTGCTTAGCTGCCGTGCAGCAGCCAGCAACCCTTTCATACCGGCGGACGCACGGATGGTGGACGAAAGTATCCTGACAGCAGGCGAACAAGCAAATGAGACAAGCACGAGCTAAACCGCTTCGCCAATACTGCTGTACCCGCATAGCACACTTGGGCACGAGCGAAGCGCGTGCACACGCACGTTCCCCCCACACAGCTGCGTGCCTCTCGGAACTTCGCGCCTTATCTTCTAACAGCAGAACCTAGTCAGTTGACACCTTTAAGCAGAACCGCGCCGCACATCCAGCCCTGCGAAATATGCATCTGAAACCCACCTTTTCTCGCCCACGCCAAGACGCAATCGTCTGCTTTCATTTCTTTGCCCTCGCCGCTCTCGCTTCCACGCATGCCTGCCTGCTTGGGGATAGAGTAAGAAGTGGGAAAGGACCCCGCTCTGCCACATGTGTGTATAATAAGTAGCGGTCGGATCGCGGCTCTCTCTCTCTCTCGTCTCTCGTTTTCACCAAGCTCATCTTGTTTGATTGTTGGTGCTTTCTCGCTCCGAGCTCCGAGCCCAAAGCACACCCGCTCGCTCTCTCCCCGCGCTCGTCGGGCTGGCATTGGCATTGGCTGGGCGCCCCTGAAGATCAACGCCTCGCCTTCCAACCCACCCGCTCTCGCCTCCGCGCGCGGATTCTGATCCTTGCGTAAGCGACCCACCGGCCTCCGCCTTTTTGTCTTGTTTCTCGCAACGCGATTATCGTCTTGAGTGCAAGAGGCAAGCAAACCAGAAACACGCATTGCGCTGGTCGCATTGGAGGAAACCCGAAGCAGAAAAATGTCGGCGCAGCAGGAGTTCTACGCGGATCGGGAGAAGGGCGTCGCGGCCACGACGACGCCGGCCACCGCGGCCGTGGCGGCCGAGATCAGGAATGGCGACGCCACGCTGGAGGATTTGGGGTCGGATGTGGGGATGCTGGAGGAGGAGCTGACGCCTGAGGAGGATAGGCGGATTTTGAGGAGGATCGATACTTGGTAGGTGGTGTTGTTCTCTCTGTTTTCGTGTCTCCGTCCTTCCTTCTTTTTGCCTTCGTGCTCTTCAAAAAAAAAAATTTTTTTAAACATTCGTGCACTTTCTCTTTGATTCTTTGCTCCCTCCCTCTTGTTGTACCATGGTATACACCATACTATTCCCTCCTACGAGCTGTTTGGCATGATGCCGTTCTTCAGTCTTTCTTCCCTCCACCACAACATCCCCAACTTATACCGCGGGAATCGAAAGTCCTCTTGCGTCCTCCAACCACACTCCTCATTCCCTCCAACCCATCCCACCCCACCATCCCGTCTCCATCTCCCCCACCCCCAGCTAACCTCCCGCCACCAGCCTCCTCCCCATCCTCGCCATCTCCTACATGTTCCAATTCCTCGACAAGCAAGCCATGTCATACACCTCGATCCTCGGGCTGCGCACCTCGCTCGGCCTCCACGGCCAAGACTACGCCTGGGCCGGCTCGATCTTCTACTTCGGCTACCTCGCAGCCTCGTACCCGGTCGCGCGGCTGCTCGTCCGCTTCCCGGTCGGCAAGACGCTGGCCGCGTCCGTGTGCGCCTGGGCCGCCGTGCTGATGTGCATGGCCGCAACGCGCAACGCCGCTGGCCTGCTGGCTACCCGCTTCTGCCTCGGCTTCTGCGAGGCCACCGTCGCGCCGGGGTTCTCGGTCGTCACGAGCATGTGGTATAAGCGCGCGGAGCAGCCGCTGCGGCACGGCGCGTGGTTCATGGGGAATGTGGCCGCGATGCTGTTTGGGAGCTTGTTGGCGTATGCGATGAGGCATGTGGAGGGGGCGGTGGAGGCGTGGCAAGCGGTGTTTTTGATCTTCGGGGCGGTGACGCTGGTGTGGGCTGGGAGCTTGTTCTGGTCGATTCCGGATCAGCCGACGCGGGCGTGGTTTTTGAGGGGGGAGGGGGACGCGGCGAAGGCGGTGGCGAGGGTGAAGGGGAATATGACGGGGATCAAGAACGGGGTGTGGAAGAACGAGCAGATGCTGGAGGCGTTGCGGGATCCGCAGAGCTGGCTGTTCGTGTTGATTCAGTTCTGTGGGAATATTCCGAATGGCGGCGTGACGAATGTGAGTGCTCCTGGGGCGTTGTCGGCGGGAGGGTGTGGTTGGAGAGAGGGACGTTGGCTGACTTTGCGTTCGACAGTTCGCGGCTATTGTCGTCAACGGCCTCGGCTTCACCGTCTTCCAGACCCTGCTCATCGGCATGATTGCTACGGCCTTCCAGGCCGTATTTGTGATCCTCTCCTCTGGCGGCGCGACGCTCTTCAAGAACACCCGCACCTACTGGCTCGTCTGGAACTTCGTCATCTCGCTCATCGGCACCGTCATGGTGCGCGAGATCTCCCCCGACAGCGGCAAGTGGTCCAAGTTCGCCGGCTACTGTCTGCTCATCTCCTTCTCGGCCAACTTCCCCATGATGCTGAGCCTGACGGCGGCGAACGTGGGTGGATTCACGAAGAAGACCACCGTGAACGCTATGGTAAGCCCAACCAATGTGCCTCCTCTGACGTGCTGTCTGGCTCAACTGATGGAACCTCGTGCAGCTGTTCCTCGCCTACTGTGCCGGTAACATCGTCGGCCCTCAGCTTTTCTTCGACGACGAGGCCCCGTCGTACAAGTCCGGCTTCCTGGCTATGCTGATCTGCTTCGTGCTCGGCATCGTCTTCAGCGTCGCTCTGCGCTTCTACTACATCTGGGAGAACAAGCGCCGCGATTCCAGGGTTGCAGTGGGAAGTGATGGGCTCGGCGGGAATGCGGGTGTTGCCGAGGCAGAGGCGCGGCAGGAGTCCGCGATTATGTTGAGCCTTCAGGACAAGACGGATAGGGAGCTGGAGCAGTTTAGATATGTGTACTAATGGGCCTGGGGCTAGGGAAAATTGGGGGTGCGATCTGCGAGAGCAGATGTAATGTGATGTGGGTTGATGAGCAGGAACATCACGAGAGAAAAAGTTGCTATAGATTAGCCGTAGAAAGGATCACGGAAGCAAAAGAATCAGCAAAGGGGATAGGACACAGAAGACTACGAGAAGTTTTGTGGTCGTGAGGTCTATGATGCATTTCGCCTGCAGCGGAACAAACTAAGTAGGGTGAGACCTATAGCAGGCTGCCCTGCTCATGCTTTAACAAATGTTAGCCAGCTTCCAAATTGTCTGACTAATCCGGGGATGTGGCCTTTCCGATAATCCAGGTGTCACATTGGCGGCTCTCGCATCATTCTGCGTGCACCGAAATGCTGGGCCGGGATCGTGCAGCATAAGCATGCTATCTTACCGCAGTGGGCTCGATTGAACGTGCGGCCTCGATGGATCTTTACTGTAGGTAGCTGTGTAATTTAAGTTGGCGCTGACTTAAAGGCTCCATTTCGGCTCGTCAGAAGAGCACATTCAGTATGTAAGTAGATGGGGAACTATGCAATATTGACGTGAGGGATTGTGGTAGCCCCAAAGGTTTTTCGGCTTCAATGAGTATGTAAGAATTATCCCAACTGATCGAGTCTCCCGGTTCAAGCCAACCGTTCATGCTACACACGTCATACAGATATACCTATTCATCACACTAACGCATTAGTTCCGCGCCTCGCTGCACCCAGACACGGTTTAGGAAGTTCGAGGCCCGACTGAGCTGAGAATGTAGGCAAAGCTCACCTGGGCCTTAAAGGGTGCGAGCTCCGCCCCAGGATTCCCACTTTCTCCGCGCTTCTTCATTCAGCCTTCCAAGATTTTACGGTCGACGAAGTCCTACTGTCAAGACAATATAAAAAAAGAAAAGAAAATCTTTGTACATCACACTGGAGTACACTAACAAGCTTATTTAACCTAATGGACCAAAGCTAAAGTCGCAGCCCCAGCAACGGAAAGGAGTATGGCTGCACCAACGACAGAGTTTAGTGGCACGAAGATTACTTCAACTACTAAAACGACCCCAAGAACTCCAAGCACGACAACATACACTTTCGTGGTTATGCAGAGTGCGGCCAGTCCCGTCGTAGTAACCGTTACCGCGACCTCGGTCAATGATCCAACAAGCACGAGTGGTGGCAATGATCCCGTGGTTGCAACCAGTAATGAATGTGCGGTGGCGATCAGCCCAGTTGTGGCTTTGTGATGCTCCGAACTGAACAGAGCTGTATAAAAATCAGCCAACAAGAGCGGATTTAAGTAATCCAAAGGGTATGTTGAAGGATGGGACGACGCGGGGGCGTTCTGCGTAAAGAGGAGGAGCTTTAAGTTGGTCACCGAGAATAGCAGAAAAATGAGTCGTGGCCCTCAATCTCATATCCTTTGAAGTAGTTTCTATCTCGTTTGTTTACTTTCGGCTTACGGTAGAGCACATGAAGTACACTAAAACACATGGCGTACAGTACTTACAGCGAGTACAAAAAGAGTACACAGCACGGGACGTGGAGGTTTCAACCCCGCGGACAACCTTAGCGCTGATTCTTGACTGGCAAAAGGTTCTTCGGGTCCCGTTGATCCCATGGTTTTGGGCATGAAACAGTAGTTCGTGATCTTGGTGAGAGGGCTGTTTTCACGTCAGCGATGCGGTGATTGGGCGGCCGCGGCCGGCGACGTCATGCCCTCCGCCCGTCCCCGCCGCTCACCACCGAGCCCTCCACCTCCGACGTCTCGCAACACCACCATTCATCTACCCCAGCATGCCTGATCGCGTCTCTCATCACCGGCCATGCTCCACACGTCGACTCTCGCTCGCGCGCGACCCGTACGGCTGAAGGCTGCCACGCCCGCCGCCCTCGCCAGCCCATCTCCCGCCCCTCGACAGCGCCTGTCGCAACACCGACCACTATCCACTTGCAGCCGCCGCCCGCAGCCCCCACGCCCCACCCACCCGCCCTCTCCGCGCCGCCTCCACCTCGCCCCGCCCTTCCTCCTCGACGACTACATCCCGCGCTACCTCCTCCTCGACGAGCGCAGCGCCGCCAAGAAGCGCGCCGCCGCCTACGCGCACCTCGCCAAGTGCAACCTCTGCCCGCGCAAATGCAACGTCAACCGATACGAAACAACAGGCGTGTGCCTGATCGGCGCCGAGACGGTCAAAGTCAACACGATCGCGCCGCACTTTGGCGAGGAGCCGTGCCTGCAGGGCCACAACGGCAGCGGGTCGGTGTTCTTCAGCGGCTGCAACCTGCGCTGCGTGTTCTGCCAGAACCACGACATCGCGCACCAGCGCAACGGGTTCGACCTGACGCCCGAGGAGCTGGCCGAGTGGTACCTCAAGCTGCAGACGATCGGCCGCTGCCACAACGTCAATCTGGTGACGCCCGAGCATGTCGTGCCGCAGGTCGTACTGTCGATCCTGGCGGCGCGGGAGATGGGGCTGAGGATCCCGATCGTGTATAACACGAGCGCGTTTGATAGCCCGGAGAGCATTGAGCTGCTGGATGGGCTGGTGGATATCTATTTGCCGGACTTTAAGGTGTGGAAGGGAGCCACGAGTCGGAGGCTGTTGAAGGCGGATGGGTATACCGAGGCTGCCATGGAGAGTGTGAGGTTGATGCACAAGCAGGTGGGTGATTTGTGCTTCACGGCGGACGGCATTGCGAAGTCGGGGGTGTTGGTGAGACATCTGGTCATGCCGGGGAAGGAGGATGAGGGCGTGGAGATCATGAGATGGTTGGCCGAGAATGTGTCAAAAGACCTTTTCGTCCACGTTATGGAGCAGTACTTCCCCCGCGCCCATGTCGGGAAGCCGAGGAGAGGTGGGAAAAAGAAGGACAAGGATGGTGAGGATGCGCATGATGAGGTCACGGAGCCGGGTGGAGTTAAGGCGGATAGAAAAAGAAGTGAGAGCGTGAGATACAAGGATATCAACCGCGCGGTGAAGGATGAAGAGGTTTCGATGGTCACGAAGGCGGCTAGAGAGGCCGGGCTGTGGCGTTTCGTGGAGGCGGCCGAACATGGTGGATTTAACATATGAGCCATGAGCATAACAGAAGACTATTAATTCCTATCCCACGAGCTGTCTCCCGCCATAATGCACGACCATACATCCCAAACTCCAGTATTAAACGCACGAAGAGGTTCGGGCTGTTGTCTGGTATTCTTTGCGGTTTGCGTGACGAAAGCCGTGATGAGGCTGGTCGAGGGACCAATTTGGGGTGCCCCCCTCTCCAATCTTAGTTACAGCCATACCGGCAAGAGCAGAGACCGCTAAATTGGATTGTTGGAGTCGCTTCCATGCTTTTTCGTAGCCGGCATTCTAAAACTTCCCTGCACCGCCTTAATAACATTAGTGGTTGTCAAGAGGCCGAGGATATATCCGTTGAAGCCTTGAGTGAGCCGACACCGGCCGTGGAAAACGGACACCTCTGTGGGTGGGGTTAAATGATGCAGTAGCCTTCTCGGATATTTGAGAAAGGCTCTCATTTCGTCTCGAAAACCTCTTGTTTTGCAGAGCCATCCATCATCCCGTCTCATCGTCCCGGCCGACAGGCTCTCTCGCCGCCAACTCAACCGGCTCCCTCACCTCCACCATCTCTTGCATGTTCACCTTTGTCGGCATCTCATGTACCACACCCCCACCGCTCAGCTCGTGAACTTCCTCTACCGGTGGAGCTAGATGTTCTTGATCCTCGCTCTCGACATGATGATCCCCGTGCTTGCGGGTTGCCCATGGAAACCACAGCGTTCTCTTTCCGGAATTTTCCGATGTTGCTGACGTCCGTCGACCGAGTATGTATCCTCCAGTCAACAATATTACAATCAAGCCCCCCCCCCCCCCCTGCCAGTATGGCCACACCAATAAAAATCTTGGTCTTGGAATTTGTGCCAGTATTTGATGGCGGTGGTTTGGTGGAAGGGTAGGTCACCAGTGTTGAGAAGACGGTGATAATTCTGGAAGCTTGGCCGGTGCCTGATGCAGTCTGAGTGGAAATAGACGTAATTATTGTAGTTGATGCGCGACAGTAATCTGACCAGGTTCCCAAGTCGAGACTGGTGTTGGCCCATTGTTGCCTCCGCTCTGGAGTGCGTCGGGAAGTTCAGTGGTGGCTGTCACCCAGGGTGGCATACCGGTGCTATCGTAGCGAACTGGATTGTTCATGATGGTGACGACGGTCGGGATGGTCGTCAAATCCTTCCAAGCGTCGTTGACTGATTCCGTGTATTCATTCCACCAGGCTTCGTGCGCATCCTCTGCCTGGGCGCGGCGGACCTCATCTTCAATAATCCAGGGCATGCTCGCTGAACATAAGGGCGGACAGACCTGCAGAGAAGACGGATTTTTCCCCCCGATTGTCGATAAGCGAAAGTCTGAGAGATTTAACGGAATTCAACGAGCGTCAGCGAAGCTGTTGTTTCCAACTGCGCCCATGGTAGCTCTTAAGATCTACACCACGGCGAGGCTGAGCTGAACCAGACGCCAGTGCAAGTAGAGCTAAATTGAGCCCCGGAACCCTTCCGTGTCACCACGTAGAACGCATCGCAGCTACTGTGCGGCCACGATATGCATGCTCTATCAAATCTGTGAGCCGATTGTAGCACATGCCATTCTTCCGTCGAATCACTGGCAGGCCCCTGACCACTACATACTGCTCCCCAGAACTCTCCCACCCCCCTTTTATCATAAAGTCATTCAAGGATTAATGGAACACGTCAATGTAACCCCGTGCCTGCCAAAGGTGCCGCCGCCAGCCTGATAGCCAGCCAATGCATGCAAGACACCGAACTCTCCACCCTAAGATCATTGGCGCCCAGGAAACCCGCCCCGTAGTATCTCAAGGTTCCAACGCGCCTCTCTTCCAGACAAGGCTCATCATCAGCCTCGTACTCCATCACCTGCGTACAGCTCGACCGGCGAACTCGACGGCAACTCTACCGGGTCCTTCTGCTCCGCCATCTCATGGATATTGGACTTAGTCGGCAGCTCGTGCATCAGCCGGGCTCTCGGCATCTCGTGCTTCTCAATCTATGCAGACAGATACAACACATCCTCAGTCTTCCCAGCCTTGCCACGGTCCTCGCGCTTCTCCCATAGCCGGCGCCACCAGCTGCTCTGCATGCCACTGTCCTTTCTCCTCGATGCCCGCCGCCCGAGTATGAACCCCGCAGCTACGATCAATACGATAGCGAGCACACCAACCGGCACTCCGACCTCGAGGGCGATCTTAGCGCTAGAAGAGAGGCCGGAAGATGGTGCTAGAGCCGGCGTTGCAGACGCGGAAGCGGACATGGTGGAGACGTAGGTGACGGTCATGACACTGGTTTGACGGCCTGGTGCGCTGGTCGTGGGTTGGGTAAATGTGGAGGTGAGGAGCGTTGTCGAGGGTCCCTCCACTCCGATTAGTGAGCGGGATAGATTAGCAGTGCCTCTCAGGTCGGGTAGGTTGTTGCGTTATTCAGGAACGACTTCTTGCATACTGGCACTGCTTGCGGTGACCATTTTTGCTGACAGAGGACGAGCGGGCCTACGGTCTGTGAGACTTAAAGTTCTTTCTTGGTGTGCTGATCTTTCATGTGAGACATCAATTGGGCCTATGCTGAAGGCCGAGACTTGACAGGCAAACGTGGAAAGGCGGTTGAAACGGCGTGAATCTTTGATTATTGACCTGGCGAGGCTGAGCTGATGTCGTGTAGGCCAACCAAAATTTAGGCAGAGGCCCCGCTGTATAACCATGTGAGACAGCCTGGATCGGGGTAGCACCACGTGTAGTGCGACGTAATGCTGGAGCTGGCCATCCATTCTCTTCCTACGTACACAGTTGCTCGCAAGAAGTATGACAGTAAATGCTGGATAAGAGCCGCCCACCAGTCTTCCGTCAACATTAACAGAGCCGATAGCCATGATGGAAAAAGCCTGAAATTTTTCCTTACTGGCATTTTCATGGGTATTGCCGTTATCCGATGCTACTATGCTTTTTTCGTTTTTGTGCTGAAGAGATGAAAATGCAAGAGGATGTGACAAAACGATGAATCACAAACCCACGGCCCACCACCCCACGATGCAATGCCAGATTTTCCGTGTTGTTTTTTCATGTCCCCGTCCAATGAGATGCAAACGCGGTAGACGTATTGATGAAAGAATAAAGATGAACGCAATTAAGAACTTCGAAAGGAGAAGACCGCCCACCATTTTAAACATTCTCTTGGAGTATCACTTCAACAAGGAAACAACAGAATTGAAGATTTTCGTATCCCCGCGCGTATCAGCAGCAGGAATGGGGAAAAGAGTGAACCGAAAAGACACAAACCGAACGCTCGCTCCACTAGTATCACAGCGCGCATATACCTTCGTCTCTCATCAACCATGGCCTGGGCGGGCGTGGCCCACAACGGCGAAAGCCTAGTAGCTTCTCAATATTTCGCCCCGCTGGGCGTGGTGTTTCCACCTGAGCTCGACATGCTGTACGGAGCCTGCGCATAAACAAACGAAAAAAGGCATCAGCAAAACAAGATTCTTAGCAATCAGAAGAGAAAAAAAGAAAAAAGACCGAGAACGAAACTGGGCCCGGTAACTCTGCTAAACGCCAACAGTCTCTTTACTGTTCAGAGCGCTGGCGCCTTCTGCTCATCACGTCTCCTTTCCTAGAATGAAATCAAGGAGACTTCCTCTCAAGAAATAACGAAGGAGATATTCGATTACTTACCAAAACCTTCTTTGCGTTAACGATCCTCCACGCCAAATTCCTCACACACCCATCCGCCTGCACGACCTCAGGCGCAAATTCGATACCAAACATCTGGTGGACAGCGAAGACGACTCTCTTAGAGAACTTGCCGTCACGTTCTACTAGTCCGCCGAATCCTTCGTCCACCGTCTCGGGTGCAATCTCCGGGTCGCGGTCGAAACAGTTGCGCACGACAGGCAAGAGGGTTTGTTCGACGGCGAGGCGGAGAGAGCTCTCGAAAAGATTGCCATCTGCACCGGAAGAGACGGAGGTCTTGCTACCGTTGGAAAGGGTGGGGTGTAGCTGCAGCTCAACATCATCCTCGTCGAAGCGGCCGATGCGGATCTCGAAAGGATGCGAGATGGCCATAACGTTGTGCTTGCCGTCGTGATGGTATCGGAATTCGAAAACGCCCGTCGTCCACCACAGCTTGTCGCCCGAAAACTCCATCTCGCCTGCGTAGAAGTCCTTCTTCTCGCCGTCCTTGCGCTGTGCGCCGGATACAAGCTTGTCCGAGACAAGGATACCTGTGTCGACGCGGACGCTGTCATAGAACCCTGGGTTAGTGGCGATCCAGCGGCCTTGGGACGCGACGCGCGTGACTTCACGGGAGAGGTTGTCCGAGACCATGTACAGGCCGACCCAGTCTTTCTTTCCGTGGTTGAGCGGTGCAGTCCAGCGCACCTTGATTGGTGCACCGTATTCAAACGAGAGGGTTTTGAATTCGGCGTACTTGCGCGCAGGACCACGAGCGTCCTCTCCTTCACGGCCAGTAAGACGCTCGCCAGATGAAGGCTCACCCGAGACCTCAACACTGTAGTCCTTCGGGTCAAGTCCGGCGAGGTCAGGTGCCACGCGGGTGATGCTGATACGGGCCGGATAGCTCTTGAACAGGTTAGTAGCGTCCTTGACAATGGTCTCGACGCCAGAGGCGAGCTTGGGGCGAGCAGCATCGATGAAGTCCTCGACGAATTCGACAGTGCCGCCCAGGACGCGGTCCATGTTGCCGTGCCACTGCTGGAACGGAGCGGGTAGAGAGCGCTTGAGCGTCTTAGAGATACCTGAGTCCTCACGAAGGCTCTGGCCGTACAGCTTCTGCATATGAGGGCGCTCGACGAGGTGAATGTGCAAAAGAGTCAAGATGTGGCTGAGAAGAGCAAGGAAGAAGATCGCTTTGCTCCACGTAATCACAACAGCACCCCAGATGCCGGCAAGACCAAGGAAGCGCTCTGGCTGGTTGAGGAAGCGGTAGATGCCACTGTAGTTGAGCTTTGGCGCGTGGTCAAAGAAGAAGTCACCAAAGAACCACCCGAATTCTCCGAGACTCTCGTGGATACTGAAAGAAGTCCAAATCTGGAGCGCCACGAGAGCGGCGCCAAAGACGTGTCTGAGCAGAGCCAAGCCATATTCCCAGTCCTGAGGCAGAGCATACATCTTCCACGCCGCAGCAACGAAGCTCGCGTAGCACATGGTGCAGCTGAGATGGTAGAGACCTTTCCATTGACGCCAAGCCTCTTCGGTGCTCTCGCCGTACTTTATGAAGTGGCGAGTCCATCGCTTCTTGTTCGATTGCTCGTTCAGAACGATGCCAACACCAACTGAGAACCACAACCTCCACACAACGGCATGAGCAACAAAGAGGGCCTGGTAGAAGGGAGTTTGAGGCGAGAGCAGCGTCACACCGATTGTGTAGAGCTGAAATAAGATGACTGACACGTCAGTGACGCGGTGAAGGTCGACATTTTGCAGGCCCATCAGGTTGTGCACGGGTGAGGGCTGAGCAGAAGACGCAAGCGGAGGAGCGCCATTCACGTGACCAGCTTCGAAGTTTGGACGAACGTCACTTTCGCCAGTGAGAGTGCGCTTTTTCGGGGGAGGCGGGTTGTAAGTCTTCTCGATGTGGGGGTTCTCAACTAGGGAGAGGAAGAAGAATTGAGCTGCGTGGGCGACGATGGAGATGAACAGGACCTTGTAGCTGGCGGCCATGAGCGAGATGCCATAGAAACCGGCGTAGCCAACCGAGTACATGGGGTGAGGCGCCATTTCGAAGACACCGTCGAAGGTGAGTTCCTGGTCGATGAGATAGAAGAAGTCACCCCAGTACCACGCATAGTCCTTGACGACGCGGTGCGCATCGAGCTTGACCCAGAGGTTGAAGAGCACAAGAGCCCAGCCGGCCACCCAGCGGCCGATGGTGATGACTGCGCCCTCCCCGTTGGGGCGGCCACCACAGGCGACGGCAAAGCAGCAGTACGAGACAAAATCGCACATCAAGATCAAGTCAACAACTCGGCGGAAGACAAGCCAGGTATTGTACTCAATTGGAGCCTCCTCAAACTTGTAGTATTCGGGAATCTTGGTCTCCATCTCGCGCTTCAGCAGCGCGTACAGCTGCGGATGGGGGTTCTTGCCCGTCGAAGGGGGCTCGAAGATTCGCGACTTGCGCGCCCAGTTTACCAGCCTCAAATGCTCCGACTGCTCCTTCAGAAGCCAGCCAATTCCCACGTTGTAGCCGGCGCGCCAGAACAGGAAGACGACGGCAAAGGCGGGAATGCGCGCGGCGGCCGGGAGCAGCCAGAGAGCCAGGAGATGGACGCCCAGCACCGCGAGGATGATCAGGTCGGAGAGGTTCTTTGGTTGCGATGGGCTGAGAAGCTGCGAGACCATGTCCTCGGTTTGCGGCACGGTAAAGACTGGCGAGAAAGTCAGCGTCCGGGGAGTCACTCGGGTCCGGGAGGCTGCAGCTGCGGGTCGCTGAGGGCGAAACTAACTGGTTCCATCGGGCGTCCTGCCGAATGTCTTCTTCTCTTTGGCCTCCTCGTTGAGTCCCCTCACTTTCACAGCCGCGTCGTCGGAGGGCGCGTCTGCGCCATTCCCGTTGACCTGCGGGCGGCGCTCGCGCAGGGTCGAGCCGTCTGTTCCGGGGGTCTCGGAGCCTGGCATCGTTGTTGTTGTGAGATCTCCAGGGTGCGAGTCGCGGGTATGGAGAAGCGGAGAGGCTCGCGGGTGAGGTGCAATGGGGTTGCGGGTACCGCGGGTGAGGAGGCTGGTGTTGCTGCGGCGGCGGCGCGGCAGGCTGACGTCAATTAGAGGTGACTCTAGCGGTTGAGCGCGAGGTGGCGAGGACAGCTTGGTGAAAGCGGGGAGAAGCTGGTAGAAGTTGGTCGAGCAGCGCGAGAAGTGGAGCAGTTCAACAATACCACTGTCACGGCAGTAATGTGTCCACAGCTTGGCCCGCGTGGGGTGCGGCAGTTAGTTTGGCGCATCCTGCGCCTTCTGCCAGCATATGACAGTCCAGGCGCCCCATTGGCCCGTGCCTCCGACTCTGTGACGTCTGCGCGACAGGAACTCCCGCCCTCGCACCTCCTCCCGCGCGCGGCCTCGACGCGTCCGCCGTCCCTTCATTTGCTCTACAAAGTTGTCCCAAGATGCGGGGAAGGCAGATTGAGTTAGCCACGCGATTCACCAGCCGACCAACTGGGAGTTCCACCCCTGCTCGGCCCCCAGTCGCCGTCGCGTAGGCTCAAATAGCAAGCAGCGCTCCCTCACGCCGACCCGCAGATCGCGCTCGAATTATGCGAAGCCATGTTGTTTGCCTTTCTGTTCGTGCCTCAGCCCCGGAGTCCACTCCACCCCACTAACTCTTAGCGACCTGCCAACGTCTGCGGAGTCCTGCAACTTTTTTTAATCGCGCAATTTTACAATCTTTCCTGTAATCATTGCTCACGCTCTACAGCTCCGGCACTGCATCATGCACCAACAACATGACAGCATGCCTCTTCGAGATAACGTCGTCGAAAGCCATTGGGATCTCGCCCGCCCCAAGTCACGCGGCGACGCCTCCAAATCCGCCCAGCCGGGCGCCTACATGTGCATGCGTGCGAGGCACCAACGACACCCGCTCCTTTTAAACCTTGTGTCTGACGCCATCGCGGGGCCTGAAGAAAATGATAACACGACTCGAGGTTATTGGAGCATCACCAATGCGGACGTGATGGTGGTGACACCTTCTTCATGAGGCCACGACTTTTTGCTTGACACCTCCCCGCTTTATCCCGCCCGGGAGCTAAAGCTATTTACCAGCCTGAGGAAACCGGCTGCCGTCCCCCTTGACCCGGCGTTCAGCCAAGAAATACTGCGGGTCCGAGGTGCGGCACATACGTGTATTGTGCAAGCGATCAGGAGCCCCTCTTCCGTCTGTGAAAGCCGTTGCCGCATTTCGTACCGTCGTCGCTGCTCTCGAGGAAACCGGCGATCACTCTTGTTACACTTTCTCAACAGTTTTCGGTCTGAGCAAACCACAATGATCTGTTCTCCGTAACAGGGCGGGAGAATCGCTGGTTGCTCTTACCACGCACGCGTGTCTACCGAGCTCGATGAACGCCTTCTATTCCAGATGAATTCGATTTTGATGTTCCCAGCCTTCCAAGACGATGGTAGTCGTGTTCTTTGTCTGTCTCAGTCCCACGTTGCTGCAGCCGGCCATGGTCGAAAATGCCAAGACCCGTAAATCTCTTTATTCTCTCGGACCTCATCAAGTTTCTTTCCCATGGCATATTCCCATAGCATACATTTGGGATGCCGTGTCTCTGTTCCTATCGCTTCACAGCCTGAGAAGAACTCTGTCTCTTCCGTTCCATATCAGGAAGTACCTTCGTAGTCCGAAATGAGTTGGTTCAACGGGGGCTGCCCCTCCCCCTTCTTAGATGAAACCTTATTCTCGAAGACAGGAGGGTGTGAGTATAACTTGTTCTCGTTGCTCCTAATCTACGCTAACAATCCTAATAGTCCTCAAGGGTCGAAGCTGTGCACCAAATCCTCTTCAAGGCGCAAACGCCACTAGCAACTGCTGCATTCCCTGTCCAGTCTACGACTACCTTTATCCTGATGGTAATTGCCCCAAAACCACGTGTCTGTGGAAGGCTATTAGATAATCGGAATAATGCAGACTTCAAGCGGCTGACGGATGGAGCCGCCTGGGTTCACGTTGTTGGCTTCATCCTCTGTGGCTTCTTGCTCATATCTATGGCTGTTCTGCCAGTTCGTGCCACTCGCCGCTCTTATCTGAACATTGTCCTCCTGGTGGGAATCATGCTCATGGAGCTCGGTTTCATCATCCCGCTAGCCAGGCAGCCGGAACAGTGCTACAACGAAATCACCCCGAACGACATGTACTCAAGCACCACCTGCGCTGTCTCCGGAGTACGTTAACCCAGCCCTCTCCCAACGCCCGAACCCCACCTCTTTCCCTCAACCCAGCCCTCAAACCCCCCACTAACAATCTGCCCAGGCCTTCGCCGCCTTCGGCGGCATGACGCTCGTCGCCTGGATCCTCGTCCGCGCCCTCTTCATGCACCTCCAAATCTGCTGGGACATCGCCCCGACCAAGCACCACTACATCGGGGCCACCATCGCCGCCTGGACCGTCACCATCGGCCTCGTGTCCGCCGTCCTCGCGCATGCCGGTGTTTCCTTCCGCTTCGGCGCGTACTGCCACGTCAACCACACCGGCTCCATCGCCACGTACTGGGCGTGGCTGCTCGCGTTCGGCGGCGTGGCGCTGCTCCTCCAGGTGGCCACGTTCGCGTACTGCATCAAGGTGTACCTGCAGGCCGCGCTGCTGCGCTCGGACGTGTCCGCCATGTCGACGAACCGCTCCGGACAGAGCGCCGGGGGTGCGAGAAAGGGGAGCGGGGCGCCGAGCGCGCTGTCGTCGCGGTCGCGCAGCGCGCGCGCGGCGGCGAGACGCGTGAGGATGGTGTTGCTGTTGCAGTGGCGGAGCTTGGCGATCGTGGCGCTGGCTATCTTCACAACTGCGTTCGTCTGCGTCGTGTTCATTGTGCTGGACAACAGGCAGGAGAAGCTGGCGTTTGCGGATACGGAGGCCCTGGTGCCTTGGATTGTGTGCATGATCTTGACGAGGGATAATGAGCAGTGTCTGGACAGGACGGGGCCAATCATTATCCCGGAGCGGATCACGATTGCGACGTTGTTTATTTTGGCGTTCGTGGGGATTGAGGCGTTCTTCTTGCTATGCAGGGTGGATGTATTGAGGGCGTGGTGGGAGTTGGTGCGGAAGCCGTTTAGGAAGCAGAAGGGGGCTGTGGTCATGCAGTCCGAGGTGGAAACGGTTAGGAGGGATCAAAGGGTTGGGTCCGCAACGACAGCTGAGAGGGGCGAAGTAGTCAGTGCTACGAGTACTGAGAGGGCTGAGCGGACTGGTTCAGTCGCAGCAGCGCCGCATGCGTTGTGATGCGTTGCTATCGGAAGTAATTTAATCCAGGCTTTTATGATGAGCTGTTGTTAATTGGCTTTTCGCATGCGTTCTTTCTAGGCTTTCTCTCCGCTTTCATCTCAAATGAGGATCTCGTGTCTTAACTCTTAGGGCTGAATATGGTGTAACTGTATACCCTCTCGTTTCAGGTGACACCCAAAGCCATCGTACCTGCATTCCTCTCCTTTCAAGTTAACTTCCGCCTTCTTTCATTGGGTTTGTGCGAGCAAGACGCTCAGACGTGCAACATAAGGAGGATGAGCCTCTCTCAGCTCTGTGATCAAGAATAGGTACTTTGTTCGCATAGCCTCGCTGTCAAATTTTTCTTAAGTTCTCCTTCGAAGCTGCACCCTATAATCCTTTAAGTTCCAGATCAGCACATCTCATCTAAAGAACCAACACTCCAAAAAATTTGAGCGGTAGACTGCGTCTGGTGGCCCAAGTCGACGCTGCAGCAGCATCCGGGACTCTTCTACGCAGTTTCTTTCTCGCATATCTGCCTTGTTCTCACCAACAGACCAAAATCGGATACACAGGAAGGGTTTGGAATCCAGAATGCCCATTCTATTTAAAGAAGAACACTAATACTCCTTTCAGTTCCAACGGATTTTTCCACCATGTACCCCTTCAGCATCTTAATCACGACCAGTCTTGCCACTATGGTGGCAGCTCAAGGCGCCCTCGACCCTCAATCTGGACCGGGCACCCTTATGGCAACTGCAAATCCCTGGAACACATCTTCTGGATATGCTTCAACTACGAACTCAGCTTCGTCCTGCATGAACTCTTGTGTCGGCAACAGAGCCCCCCAGTGGCGACCGGAAGATATAGAACTTCTTGCGAGTCGGCTAGCGGACAAGGTCAAGTAGTTGCTAGCTCCTTAGCCGGAAGACAGAACTACCGCGCCAGCCCTACAGTCACAATCGCAAGGGGACATGGAGGAAGAAGAGGCAGGAGATGTATACAAGCTTCCTACACAGTTTAACTACCCCGAGATGGAGGCTCGGCAAGTGCATGTGGAACTTCTGGAGGGCTCAATGATTCGGATAGAACAACACTAAAAGAGTGAAGGTCTTAAAATTCTCTCTATCATGTATATACTACAAAACTTGTCGGAGCTGCGAGGCTGAACATGACGTAAGGAAAGTTCCACTGGATACTTAGTGTGTGATTGGTTGACTTTACTCACAACTATTGCTTATGTAACTACTGGCTTGGTTTTTATCTTTTACACACGCGGTACACGAAGGGTCTATCCAAAATTAGAATTGCTCGCGGGCATTTTCCCAATCTCCGCAGAGCCTTGCGAGTTGAAATTCTTGAGAACCGCTCCACGACTTTGGCTTCTCCGCATTCAGCCACAACCCACTGAAGTATCAAATTCCAGATGGATCCCTCGTTTCATGGGAAAACAGCGGCCACTGGTAAAGTTGGCGGTGCCATAGAGATCGCCGGTGGAGCTTTCGGCAGAAAACAACAAGGCGGGAGGATGAATTGGCACCAGGAGAGTGGTTGACCAACACCGCCGGGGAAACTGAAATTGCCATCCTTTCAACTGTTATATCCAGAAGTTCTGAAATATCGTAGAGTGAGAAAACAGGGTCTCGAAATCCGTTCACTTGGCTGAGGAATGCTCGCTCTGGAAGAACCGAAAAGGAAGCGCACGACGCGCATGCAGAAACCGATGAGATGCTGAGGGAAACTAGGACTAGCCAAAGACGCAAGGTGTGTTGGAAAACTTTTGGCCAATGGGAATACTGAGAACTTGACTCGAAACCAGGAAATCACTAGCCGGATATTCAACAGCTTGAGGGCGGATAACGCGAGTATCATCGGCCGAGAAGGCTGTGGTGTTCGGTTCCACAAACAATGCGTTGAATGCATTCTGACGCGTCGTTGGAACACATCCGCATGATAAGCAGCGGATAGGGGGCGGAGCGGCTTTGCCTTCCAGGAAACGGTTCGCGGACCCGCGTGTTCCCGCTGATTTCCCGTGCGTATTTCACAACCTGGCCAGAGTTTCAACGGTGGAAAAAAAAAAAATCATGTAAGCCGGGCCTCAGGACACGTGCTTGTCTTGCTGATCCCGACGCTCAATCCCCGAAGTTGGCAACTCCGCTGCTTATCATCTTACCGAACGTGTATGTATTGGCGCAAGATGGATCTCCCTTCAAGCCCGTACCACGACACAGATGGGGCCATATTATAGCTGCGCAAGCCTCACTGGGGGCATAGAGAACGGTTCCCCGCGCCGCTGAGGTTGAGGATCTCCGAGATCGTTGCCGGGCCTCCTCCACCCGCTGAGCAAAGCAACTCAAGACCTCCGGACAATCTCAATACATTGGATTTCGTCAATTGCCAACCAAAAGCGACTGCAACCACGTCCCAAGACACCGATGTACATATCCCATTCAACCGCGATGCCCGAGTGGCAAAGAGAGGCCGTCGACACGATGACATCCGCGACCCCATCAACCCCTACAGCGCAGACAACAAGTGAAATCCTATCGCCTTGCTGAAAATTGGTGCGGTGCAGAATGTAGTACGATTCTTGGCATGAGTTGGTGAGGGGGGTAGGAGAGGTGCCCGCCTTATACTCAAGCTCTAAGCTATACCTAATCTAGTAACGAATGTACACGTGATTTCCAACACGCCTCCAGGCCTGACAGCGAACTCAGCATCCAACACCACATACCACGTAACGGCGACGGCATCATCGACGGTCAGCAGCCATTCCACGTCCCAACCGGGGACAGCATTGACGCGCAGCAGGCCCCCTCCGATCCCGCCACCTCCACGGCGTCCACCACACCAAGCGCCAGCAGCAGCGGGCTCTCCACCTCCGCCACCATCGCCCTTGGCGTCGCCACCCCCCTCGGCGTCCTCCTCCTCGCCACCCTGGTAGCCGGAGCCTTCGTGCTCGGCCGCCGGCGCGCCACGGCGCCTGGGACGGAGTGCTCCGTCCTGCGCACGCTCAGATCGACGGTCCGGTGGCGGCCGGGGAGGACGCTGCGACACGCGTCTGGCGACGAGAAGGCCGGGGGGCACTGGTGCAATCAGGCGCAGGAGCTGCCGGGGCAGAGCGTCCAGGAGCTGGCGACGGGGGTGGAGCGCGCGGAGCTGGAGGCGGGGAGGCCGGTTGTGGAGATGGGGGTGCCCGAGGCGGTTGTGGTGGTGGTGGAGCTGCCGGGAGAGGGGTGGAGGGAAGAGGAAGGGTGGAGGACATCAAAGGAGTGACATTATCATCTGACTACAAAGGAGCGTGCTTTTTTTTAGAGGGAAACGAAACAAGAAAAAGGAAAAAAAAATAAACAACAACATCCAACATGGTCGTCTCGTCTATAGGTATCAACGCCGCGCTCATCATCGAAACGAACAGGAAGAAAAAGAAAACGCCGCCAACGAAGCAAGCAATGATATCATAAAACATTAGCACCTCCCACCTCCATCACTCACCGAGGCATTCGAAAAGAAGCACAAACCTCCCGGATTCATCAAAAAAGACCTCACATCAAACCACCCCCATCACACCCCGCCCCTCCTCCGCCCCTTCCTCCCCCACCCCCCCCATCACCCTCATCCCCTCCAACACCGCCTCCGCACCCCCCGCGCCTTCTTCCAGCTCCTCCGCTTCTTGATCGGATTGGCCGCGTTCTCCCTGAACCGGTTCAGCAGCAGGTCCACCGCCGCGGCCGAGTACCGGCGCTTTTCGCCCGAACCACTGCTCGCCGGGCTCGCCTCGACCGACGACGGCGCGCTGCTGTCCGGCAGCGCCGCCGCGCCGCTCGCCGCGCTATCCGCCGCCGACGAGAAGCTCGAGCAGCCCGACGCCGCGGCCGCGATCGCCTCCTCCGCCGTCTCCGGCCGCCGCACCTTCGTCTTCGGACTCGCGTCCGCCATCTCCGCCATCACGACGTCGACCGCCGGCTTCGACGGCGGCGGCGCCGCCCACGTCGCGCCGGGGACGAACGTCGGGCTGGTCGGGTCGAGCGGCTTGGCCTTGGGCGGCCGGGGGGCCCACGGCTCGGCCAGCGCGGGCGCGCGCGGCGGCTCGAAGCCGGCGCTCTTGGGGCCCGGGGCGGCTTGCGGCGACGGGACCAGGTCGTCGATGTGCAGGACGCAGCTGCCGCGCGGGCTGAGGAGGGCGGACAGCGCGCGCACGTGGCGGCGGCCGGGGCCGTCGTCGGCGACGACGTCGGTCGGCGCGCCGCCGCTGCCGGTGTGGGTGCGGCCGAGGCGGAGGGCGGTGGCGAGGTCCCAGCACTCTGGGAAGGGGGAGGTGCAGGGCGGTTGGCGGGTGGCTTCGGCGGGGTCGGTGGCGTGTTGGGTGGGGGGCTGGGAGGGGTCTTGCTGGGCGGTTTGCTGCTGCGACTGCGGCGTGGCGGTGGGGTAGGAGAAGGAGGCGCTGGGAGAGCAGGAGAATGAGTAGTAGGGATCGACGTTGTAGAGGACGGAAGACGGGTCAACGCAGGCGTAGGGGTCGCCATCCGCATCGACGTCGCCGTTTTGCCAGGCGTAGAGGTCCTCGGCGGTGGTCTCAGGGTCGAGAAGGAAGGGTGACGGGAGACCAGGGGAGAAGGCGAAGGGCTGCAGGTACGGCGCTTGGAGGTGGTTGGGTATTTGAGCCTGGTTGTTGGGCGTGATGATCTGGAGCTGGGGATGCGGTTGGGTCAAGGGGATCAGATGAGCGTTGATTATCGGCGCGGTGGTGTTGGGGGCCCAGGTTCCTGCCTTGGAATTGGAGCGCAGCTTTGCGCCGGCGTCGATGGAGCGGCGCACCACACCAGTCACGCTGCCCTTCCGCGGCGCAACATCACTTGGGCCAAACCCCCAGCCGAGCTGGCCGCCCGTCTGGCCAAACTCAACCCTCCATCCGGACTGCCAAGGGGACGTGCAATAGTCGGCCTGCGCCATCGCTGCAGAGTCACGTAAAGCGGCGTCTTGCAAGTGGAGGATGCGTTCTTGCACTGTGCGCAGGTTCTGGAGCAGAGCGCGTTCCTCGGCGACGCAGTTGCGCAGTGTACCACGAGCACGCCAGCGGCTGTGCTGCAGCTTCTTTCTCGTGGCGCGGGAAAGCCGGCGGTGGCGGTGTTGTTCGTCGTCGTGGTGTCGCGGCTTATCGTCGGCAGTCTGGCTGGCGGACGCTTCCGGGGGAGTGCTGCGCTCGTCGCTAGGGGCTGGCGGCGAGGAGGTGCGGGGCGTGCTGTTCGAGGAGGTTTGGGTAGTGAGTGTGTCGGAATCCGTGGAAGACGGCGGCCTGCGCGTGGTTCCGGATAGGGTGTTTTCTACGGTGTTGAGTCTCGCGCGGGCACCGTCGATTACAATGTGGGTGCGCTGCAGGGCGGAGACGATGTATAAACGCTGCTGGTGCAGAACGGCCAGGTGCGGTGTAGGGGTCAGCGTCGTCTGCAGAGCTGCTGACATCATGGTCCCCGTGCGTTCCTTTACTCCTGAAGCTAGGCCGGGCATCTGAAACTCGACCATCTAGTGGACCGTCAGCGCGGTTTGAGAGCCGCAGTGGGCCCTATCGGCGGTTTCACCTTATTCTGGAAGTCCTGACAAACGCTCTAGACTCAGGTACCGGAGGTCTCATGAGTAGAAGGTGGGGAGGTACGGCCGCTTCGAACACGAGCTTTTACCATGCTGCGCCCCAAGCCACCAGGCTGGCGTTCATTGTAGACCAGAGGCGTCAGAGGCGTTTGCAACCGTTGAAGTTTAGAAGCCTCGTTTATCTCGCTAGCCCCCATTGAGTTGCGGCAACGAGCGTTGGAAAGTTTGGTGCGAGCGGCAGCGCACGTGGGAACCGCATCACAGAAAGGAGGCCGAGACTGCAAACGGTCTCAGATGCGCGAGGGACCGGGTGAGGGGTAGCAAGCGGAAACAGGTGCCAAGATTCTATGGCGTGGGCTGCGTTGTTGTCCTCGGCTCCAGGACAAAGAAAAATTGCCGGATTCGGAGAGGCTGCGCTAAGAGGTCTAGGCAAATGACCAGACTCGAAGGACTATGAAAGCGACAGGCTGTTTCAAGACTAAAAAAAAAAGCCAAGAAACCACTAGCCAGCGAATGGCGTCTAACACACGCAAGAAAGTTCAACATATTCGTAGGCCTGACATCGGCTTCTTGGAGCTCGGCTTTACGAAACTCGGCAGCGAAAAGGCGGGGCTAGTCACGACTGTTCATGCCGACTTTGAGCATGAGGCATGTGATGAAGAATAAAACTGGAAATGGCGACAGAACCCAAAAAAATCGGTGTCTAGCTGCGGACGGTTTCGATCCGTCGTCCTCCGGGTTATGAGCCCGGCGCTACCCAGCGCGTCAGCTACGTGTCCCAAATGAGGCTTGGATGGGGAAACTTACCGCTTCCGCTGCGCCACGCAGCTGATTGGTGGCCGATGCTGGGATGGCTGGCTATGCTGACTTAAACGGGATGCGTGGTTCTTTGAGGAGCTCCATGTCGGGTGATTGAAATTTGGAACAGCCCGCAGAGCCACCTAAATTTTCAATCAAGCTCGACGTGTCAGACTCAATGCTCGGAGAGGTTACCGTCGTCCTGACAGAGAGGCTATGCCGGCGGTCAAGGCCGGTGATGCGACAACAGAAGGGATTGTCGTCTGTGTCGTGGCCAAATTACGGCAGCGAGCACGCACACGGCGGCGCGGACAGCGGCAATGGCCGGACCGTACCGACATCGAGCTGGCTCCTGGCCACTCGGGGAAGAAGGCAGGGGAAGCGGAGACGAGTCATTGGTAGAGAGCAGGTGCGGATGCCGAAGGCGCTGACCGCCGGTCTGGGGCGGAGGATTTTGGTGCCCAGTGCCCCTGGTCGTGCCGCGCCGCCACAGAGCGGGCGTGGATACTAGCCCTGGCGGCCGGTGTGGCTTGCAGCGCGGGAGCGCAGCAAGGCAGGCAGAGGCTGGCCGGGCGGATCGGAGCAGGCGTGTGGAGGGGCCGGATTTTGGAAGGCCGTTGAGG